>VXAD01007716.1:433031-841076 GCA_013399195.1 Dicrurus megarhynchus | reverse complement strand
AAAAAAAAAAAAAGGGGGAAATATTGGCGAATGGTTTAAAAACTTCGCCCCTGCCATCAGCCGGCTGCAGCTTGTGGGCAGAGGGAGATCCCAATCCGGGCAGCTCCCACCCCGGTGATGCTCTCGGAGGGCAGCGGAGGCAATCACTTTGATGCCACTCGTTGGTGGAGCAGCAGGAGGGGAGTTTACGCCGGCCCAGAGTTAGTCTCGGTTTAGAGGAAGCAATGACGTTGCTGTTTTAAGTTCCCGAACCTTTGCCCGTGCCCGAGCCGCGGGTGCTCCCAGGCAGATGCAGCCTAGCTGGGTAATTCCGCTCTCCCCTCTCCCTGCCCACTTGCTTCTCCGCTCCCGTGGCGCCTGGAATGCTCTCCCCAAAACTACATAGCGCAAGAAGAGATTAAAAAAAGAGGGGGAAAAAAGTTTTTGTTTTTGTTAAAAAACCCCCAAACCCCAAACTTCTAACAAAACCCTTGACTTTAACGAGGCGAGAGCCGCAGAAGGGCTGTGAAATGCAAAGCCTCTGTCGTATTTACAGACAGTGTCAGCAGCCGACTGGACACGCAGATAAAAGTCTAGTGGTCTACGTGAACTCCAAGGAGTGTTTTAAAGCAAAGATCTCTAAGCGCCTATTCTTAGTCACACATATGCCCGCACGGAGCCTAAAAAGACGGAGACACCCACGGAGCTGAACAATAGTGGGGATTTCTTTTAATAGGTTAAATGAAGGTACAAGCAAACCCTCCTGCCACTTGTAGCAGACCAGCTCCGACAGCTCTTTGCCTTCAGAGCCGCTTGCCAGAGTTCAACAGAGGGTGACATTAGCCTAAAATATTCGATACTTTTTCTTTTATTCTGGAGACTTCTCTCACTTCTGCTGGGCTAAATTCAGCTCCTAGTTCATCTCTGCGGGTAAAATTGCTGTCTTTGAAGGAAACAACAACCTGCCTGATCTTTTAATTTTTATTTAATTTTGTTTTTATCAAGAAGGTATTACGAGTACTTTCCTCAATGTAAACAAAGTAAAAATTAAATGATTGCGTGTCCCTAGTGTAAGAAGTCGAAGGCCACTCTTTAAAAAAGTTGAACGAAGTATTTTACCCTTTCAAATGAGTCTGAAAATACTTGCAACAATGTACAAGAAGCAAATTAGCGACTAACAAAATAAAAGCTCAATATGAAGTGACAGAGAATTGAATATTGGTGTCTGACAGTACCTCGGCTGAACTAGAGCAAAGTGGAGTTTTGTCAGAGCTTTTCGATTTGATGTTTCCCTCCAAACTAATTTTCACTATTGCTCCATTCCTATTACCTAAGTCCATCTGCAGCTCGGCTAATGAGCCCATTACAGCATTATTTCGGCGTGCCTCTGATGCCGATCGCAGAGGATGAGCATTCATCAGAGCGGGGATCTGGGATGGAAGGGAACCCGGGGCTCTCTGCAGGCTCGGAACTCTCTGAGGGGGCTTCCCGCAAACGATATCATCTAGGAAAAATCGGGTGAAAATCAATTACGCTTTATAAATTAGAAAAATAAAGGAAAATAAGAAGCAAAGCCTTGCGCCCGGCAGCGCCGTGCGGGACGGGGCTCGGGGTGTTCCCGGGATCCCCAGCCCCGCCAGCCCGACGGCCCCGGGCACCGACCTGTGCCTGGGCTGCAAGGGGCTGGGGAGGCAGGGGAGCGTGTCAGGGTCCCTGCAAACCCCCGTCCCGAGAGCTACCAGCTGCCCGCGGCTCCCCCCAGGACAGCTCCGACCGCTGCTATCTGCATCTGGGGGTGTATTATCACAGGCTTTTGCATAATTGCATATTGACTTTAGTAAATGGATCTGCGGGGCTATTTAAACATCCCTCTCTTCCACCCGCAAACAATTCTCTCGGCAAGAAAGAAAAAAATGCGGAGGTGGGGGGAGCTGCAAAAGAGCTTCCAGTTGCTCTTGCTCCCTCGTTTTGTAGTGTTTCTTTGGGCACAAGTGGCTCATCTCTAAGCAGTTTGGATCCAATTTGGTGCACACGAGTGCAGGGAAGCAGAGAGGATCTGCAGTGGCGTGGGTGACAACAGGATGGGTGGCTGTCACACTCTTCAGAGTCTGAGAGGTGAGTGCATGAATATATGTGTCTCTCTGAGCTCCCTTGGAAAATTTTTGGCCAGCTGTGATGGCTGTGAGAAAAGCCTCTGTGGGTACGTGTGTGTGCATGCACAATGAAGGACCGCTCTAAGGACAACTTAGGAAAAACCTTCCTTGTTAACCATTTTTAAAACCTCCCTTAGAGGAGAGGCACTCAAATGTAGTGCTCCCCTTTCCCCACACCTCCCCACTCACAGCAGTGCCCCACAAGCCACATCAGCCCCCAACCAGGAAGCTGGGCTTTGCCTCCAAGGATAGGTGTGCTCATCCCACTGCCGCCCCTCTCCATCCTGCAGAGGCAGCTGCCCTCGCCCTTGAGCCTTGTAGAGGAAGGTGGCCTCCTCCCTCACCAAGGCTGCGTCCCCAAGGCAGCAGCTGTGAGAAGCAGGCAGGGAAGGGGAAAAAAAAGTGAAGGAGAAAAGGAGGGGAATCGAGGAGGGAGGCACAGAAAGCTGCACTTTCCTCCAAGCAGAGCAAGCATCCCCTTGGAGGGGCCCCAGACCCAGGAGCTGCCTCCCGAGCCCTGGGCCTCCCACAAGGCAGGAGCAGCATCTCCTCCTCCACAGCCCTGCAGCCACGGTGGGGGCAGCCCCACATCCTGGCTTGGCCCCGAGTGCTCCATGCGGGCCTTGCAGGTCTGCATGAGGGGACAGAGAGGCACAGGGATCGAGCCAGGCCCAGGCACTGGTTTCAGATTGGAAACTCCAATGGTCCAGGGCTGCTGAACATCCTTCATAATGACACGATGCTAAAAGTCACTTTTTGTGGCTTGGTTAAAGGGTTCATATAAAAGATCTGCTGGAATCTGCAGCTGTCAAGAGGAAACTGCAGTCAGAATAATCCACCAAGATTTATCAAGGGAATGTTTCCTTCCAGCTTACCCCACTAGAGCACTTTTTTAACCTCGAGGATGCTAGCTTTGCTTGAAAAGCTGTAATTACACTTTTAAAAAATGCTTTCCTGCTCTTATCTTCAACTTAGTTGTGGGGAGAAGACACAAGATCAGATAGACACCCAGACTTTGGAAAGGAAGTACTTTTTATGTGGAACCAAAGAAACATCTCATAGAATCATTAACTCAGCTCTCCTGCAATGCTATTTCCTTGCATTTAGCAGAATTCAGATCAATTAAGTACTCTCTCTTTTAGCTAAGAGGGCTTTGAGGAGGACTATCCCGCATTCAACATCTCAGTTCAGATTTCCAAAGACATTTTTTTTCTTCTCTCAACACAACAGTGACTACAGTCCATTGAAAATTTGGCACCTAATTTCTGCAAGAGATATAAACCATCTTCAGCAAATGTGTTGCTGCCTACCAGCCAACTCTTATTGCAAATCACTGGGATAAAGTGCCTAAGTCACCTTTTGAAAAGGGTGGTATCTGAAGGCAGATATGCATCACAGCACACATAGCCATGACCAAAGTAGCTCTGAATCCCTCCATGGTGGAGCCAATTAAAGCATGTCAGCAGGCTCTACCCACCCAAGCAGTTCCCGGGGGATTTTGGGGACACTGAATTCTTTGCCTCGCCCCTCTTCTTGCCTCAAAACACTACTTTTATGGCTCTGCAGATGCAAACATAATCAGAAAAGAGTGCAGTTTATGAGATACCATGCAGATGCACGAAACCATCTATCGCTTCAGTCCCCCTCTCCATTTCTAACATCCATTTCAGTTTGATCTCTCTCAAGTGCATCCCCTGAAATGGGACCACTCACCCAAATAATATATGACAGCTTGTGGTTTAGGGGGTGCCACTGTAGCAGCTGAACATCTTATGAGCATGTGTGCTCGACAGGAAATCCTCATTCCATGACAGAGCACTTGAAACACAGAAAGTTTTCAAGGGCCTCTACCAATAAAACGTGATGGTGCAAGAAGTAAAGGCGAGATGCTTTGCCTCTTGGGCCTCTGCTGGAAGACAAGCTGTTCCCACCCCTCTCTTCATTAACTCATAAACAGAAACTTTGGACCTTACCCAGAGCTCTCCCCCCACAGAATATCTTGCTTTAAATTATTTTTCCAGTATCATCCAAGATCATATTTTTCTTTTTATGTTTCCAAGTTGAAGTTTATTATAGTTGTCTACATTGCTGATCAGTTGTAATCCTTTCTATTATTTTCCTGTCCTTCCTACTATTTGAAACGCTTCTTACTTGGATCCCCTTAAAATTTTATTACTGCACTTCTCACCTCATTTTTGTACCAAGCCCATTCTGCCTTGCATTTATTCTCACCAAACTTGAGGACACAACTGTTCCCTCTCCTCTGCTGTACAGCACCACCAGATCCACTTTTTTCCATCCTTTTCCATCCACAGTTCACCTCTCTGCTGATGAAGACACCCTTGCTGGGTTTAACCAGTGCCAGCCACATTGTCCTTACCATTAGTGCTACATTTCTAGTTATTCTTGCTTCTTCCCAAAGCCTTTGAAGTCGTGTAGAGACAATTTGATTCATGAGTACACTCAGCCTTGCAGTAACCTTAGCTTCTGCTCTAGTTTCTCTATTAGAAGCACATGTTTGGTCTATAACTTAGGGGAAAGCTCCACCCTCTGACTTCCCCAAGCAGCTGAAATTCTGCTGTGCCTCACTGAACTTGAGGGGTTGGTGCCTTTCTGCCCTGGGTTTCCATACCTGGGAACACCTCCTCCTCCCTCCCTACTGGTTTGACAAACTTGTGAGCAATATGCTTTCTCTTTCTGAGTGTCTCCACACTAGAGGCTTTTACAGCAGTTGCATATGTTTGCAGTTCTCTTCACATTTTTTCAGAAGAGCTGCAATCATCCCAAATATTTCATTACTGGCTTCATGTAGGCTGAGGTCCATCAGCAGCACTTCACTAGACATCCTAATGTCACCTTCATTGTCCTTGTTGGGTCAGGAGGCAGGTAAACACCTCGTTTCTTCTTCCAGTCTTCGGGATGCAGGGCCAGGCTCCTCTGTGAGGGTCCACTCAAAAAGATCTCTTGCCTTCTTGACTCAGGTGGCTCCTCCCAGAGCTATGTGACACATAATACTCTCCAAAAGTGGCAGTATTGTCACCAAGCATATAAAATGTGGCTTGAAACACATTCCTTTCTTGGTCTTCTGGTCTGCCCTGTTGCTGTGCTATGTTCCACAGAGGGTTTTCACCTCCACTGATCGCTTTTTTGCTGCCCAATGGGTTTGTCTGTTCCTCCAAACACATGCCAAGACTATCACAAACAACCACTAACTCTCAGAGGAATTTTACCTCATAAATATGTTAAAAAACCCCAATGTTTCAAGTAAGAGACCTCCTAAGAAACTCCATCATGGGACCACTTGCTGCTCTGGGCATGTAGTTTATTCCATTCCCTCTTTCCATTTTCCAGTGCTTTTCATAAAGTCCTTCTTACCTGCCTGTCTCTTAATATAGATTTTGTTTAGGATGCCAAGCCAGCCTGCCTCATGTTTTCCCTTGGATCTGTTCCCTGCTCCTAGCCAAGGTTGCCTGTGGATCCTGCTTTGAAGTTCTTCTGTGACACATTTGCTGCCGTCGGTGACTCTTCCCTTGGCTGACGTCACCTCGGGGGTCCCTCTCCAGCGGGCAGAGAATCACACTGCCTCTTTGATCAAAATGAAATCCACTTACAAGCGCCCAATGAGCCGGCACAAACAGACCCCCAGGTTTCTAGACAAAACTAGCTGAAATAAAAATATGCCAGTTTTAACTTCAGTTGAATCCTTAATCTAGCTAAGGTGAACCTAGAACAACAACAACAACAAAAAATTAAAAAAACCTTCAATTTACAAGCACCTTCTGTTTGTTTAGCTCAAATTAATCCCGCATCATCAAAATCGATGTAAGATCAGGTTAAATCAAAGTGTCTATACAGGGATTTACCTCTGTATTTTAGAAAGTGAACTTGAAATTACACTTCAAATCATTTTTATGCTTGGAAAAGACCTTTTTCTAGAGACCAGCTGGGCCCTGATTATGAATGGTGTTCAGCTCCAGCAGGTCTGGGTGAAGACTGTAGAAGCAGATGGATCTCAGTGATGCTGGAAATCAGACTCAGTCTCAGCACCTACGGCAATTCAGCCTGCACATCCTTCAACCCCCAGTAAAAGCTGGCTCTCAATGGCTGTTCCAAGGAGCTGATATGGGCAGTCTCTATGTTAGAAAAGTTCATTTTTCTTTGTGATTATATTTTGAGACTCTGCATGTGTTTGCAAACTAATTTTCCTGAACCCAATAAGCACAGCAGTTGTCTAGTGTAAGAATGAGGGGTTTCAGCCCAAAAGATTACCTCCACTTTACTAAGTTTTCCCCTTTCAAGTACTTATAACTATTGATGGCTATGTCAAATCATCTCCAAAGGAAGGAAGGAAGGAAGGAAAGAAGGAGGAGAGTTTTTGCAGCCAGCTGACTTTGTGTAATCCATATTTTCTTTAAAACTTCAAGTCCTTTCACAAGGAGGACTTTTCCAACCTCAGACAAATTGTGGAAAACAGTTTGAAATAAAATAAATTTGAAACATTAGGGAAGTACCTTCTCTACATGCTCAGTTCTTTGCTTCCCAACCACTTCCCAAGCAGTTTGCTGTGGTGTCCTGAATCCATGTGCATGCCAGATGTGCACTGGCACTTGTACCCATGCCACCATCCTTCTTCCTACGCAGTCATCTGTCACCCCACCAGCTTCTCACCTGAAGGAGGGGATAACCTGATTTTATTTTGATAATAATAATTTTGATAAATGTCTTTTTTTGATTGGTTTTCTTTGCTGTTGAGCCTGTCATTTAGTTTTGCTGCCATAAAGAGTTAACCCCAGAATGAGAAGCTATGAAACAATCCCTGAAGGTATTCGGCTGGCAGTGGCCAGGTTTTAACACTCAGGTTTTCTTTTTCCCCCAAGACCCAGAGAAATGATGGGTTATCAAATACCACTGGGATCACTGGTAGAACTGTTCTCTTGCCAAAAAGAGGGTACAAGCTTTCATGACGGGAAGGAAGGTCTGGAATGAAGAGAATTTGAGCTCCAGCTTCACGAGGCATCAGATAATCAACCTGGTCCCTTCACTTTCTCACCCAGTGGGATCTTATTCCCAGGCTGGTTTTATGTCAGCACAGAGACACAAAGGCAGAATTTATGTCCACTAGTGTGCATTAACTCCTGTCCTAACCAGTACTAATTACCGCTAATTATGTGGGACAGTGTTAATTCTTTTAGCAGCATTATCGCTGGCCTTACACTTCTGAAAGTGCCTTTGGGTGAGGCAGCTCACTTTGAAGAGATATTTATGTGGGGAATAAATATAGAGTAGCTAATACACTGTAAATTTACACCACTGGATAGCAGCCTTTAAAGGAGGTCTTTGGGCACAAAGACAGACAAACCCTTGAGTAAGAACTACTCAATAGAAAAGGTGGCAGGATCACCCTGTGTGATCTTGCGAAAGTAATTTTGATCTGGCATTTCTCTTCTGTAAAATTGGAAAAAGAATATGTGCCTAACCCTCTCAAGGGTATAATATTTATTTTCTCTGCCTTGCCAATCACTCTCTTTGCTTTTAAAAAATATTCTCCAAACCCTAATTGTTTTTATGTGTTTGCAGTATAAGACATAAAAGACATAAACCCACCGTATTTTTCTATACTGTATTTTCCCCATTGTGCTGTATTGTTAACACGAGCACTTTGCTGTGCAGAGGCTTGGCTATTTGCTGAAAGGATGAATTAAGACATCTAAAATTCTTCAGCATCTTGGCTGAGTGGCACTGCAGACATGGAAAGTATCATTAGGCCAAATGGCTCTTTTCTGCAGGAGTGAGAAGCCCAGATATTTTTCAGAGGATTAAGGAAAACCGGTTCACATTCTTTGTGACCTCCATCCTGCAAATATAGGGCAGGAGGCCACAGCTTTGAATCATGAAAGTCCCTTCACCCCTTTTTTTTGGGGTGTTTCTCCCCTGACTGGGATGTCAGCATTCAGCTTGGGAAGTCAGGAGACATCAGATGACCCCAGTCCACCCTGGCATCAGCATCTCTGCAGCTTAGCTTGGCATTTCTCCTTCCAGAGTCTGCATGGCCACCATGCATACGGTCCTGGATGATTTTGTTGATGTGGCCGCCTCCTTCAGCAAGAGCACTGAGTCAGGAGGCTTTGCTGTTAGACCATTATTGTCTGGTCCCTTTGACCCCAGCAAGGGGCTGGTGCCCACCAGTCCATCAGATCCATGGAGAAAGGCCAAAAATCATCGCATGGTGCCCTGCCAGGCAGCAGAGCTGCTGCTTCTCCACATAACCAGTGTATGCATCAAGCCAGGCTGTCTCTGCCTCTGAGGGTTTCCCATCTTTGGGTGGACCCTTGCCCCTGGGTCCCTCCTTCAGTCTCACTGGCAGTCAGTGATATCTTTTCAGCCTCTCCCATCACTGGCATTTCATTTCTTTTCCCTGGTTACTGAGCAGGTAAACATGGCAGCGCAGTGCCTGGGAGCCTGCTCCTGCAGTGTTGGGGCACTGATGATCTCTGGGGCTTCAGAGCTGATCTCCACATGCATAGTTCCTTAAGACACCCTGAAGAGATGCTTCCCTCCAGAAATAGTATGCTGGGACACTCTTCCCACTTACCAACCTGGAAATACTTATTCCAGCCTTTTTTACTGCTCTTGCAGCAATGCCCATGTCAGGCCTGGGGGTCTCTAACCTTAGGCAGGGCTCATCTTCCCTAGGCTGCTTTCTCCAGGACTCATGTACTATATTTGGGGTTATTTTCGTCCTTTCCCTGACCATTTGGCTATTTCAACTCATTTTTCCGAGCGTTTCTCTCAGCATTGTGTCCAGTAAACTGGAATCAGATGTACCACAAATGGCTTTTTCAGTAAGTTATCTTTATATCTGCAGATGGATGCCAAGGTTCTTGACCCTGAATAAAGCAATTTTCCATCTGCTTTTTTGGTTTTTAGGTGAAAGAACAGGAGTCTTGTTTGTCCAAATACAGCAATACAGAAACATGCATCAGTGCTGGGCCTGGACATTAGGCTGTCTCCTCCTCTGCCTTCCCCGCCTATTTTTATGAATAAGAGGCAACATTTGGCCTTCGCAATCAAAATGAACTTTTGCACTCCCTTCTCTCTCAATTCCTAAAATTTTAGACTTAATAAAAAAAAAAGGAGGGAGACTGCACTTTCAGCAAGTTATTTTCTACTTCTCCCTGTTTGCATATGACACTTTCTCACAGAAGTTCCCTGCAAACCAACACCTGAAAAGGCTCAGGTGAGGGGAACAGCTTATCCTCTCGTGTCCCCCAGTTTTAACACACTTACAAATGTACTGACTTGATTTGTGGGGCTGTAAGAAGTAGGACCAACCTCTGTCCTTCCGTACTCCCTGCCAAAGAGCCTGGGAGAGACAAGCAGCTTCCAAGAGGCTTGTTGGTTTGTGTTCATCCACAGCAGCTGTCAGACAGCTCTCACTGAAGCTCCCCATCCTTTCAAAACCATCACAGCCTTCTACTTCATGTAGAAATATGCAGCAGTTTCGTTTGTATAAAACCGACATGAATAAAAATTTAATCTAAGGCTATCACTGCTCTAACAGCAATAATTTCTCTTAAAGGCTCAATACAAAGAATACTAAATACTGTCTATAAATAAGATTGTATTTAATAGAGGAGAGAAGCTATTTAATAAGCTTACTAGTAAAATCTTCTCTGCCACTTTCAACCCCAATATTGGTCTTTTTTCCTGAGCAAAACTAGCTTGTTACAAGGAAAACTCGGGCCCCAGTAAACCGTAATTTTTTAAGGTGAAGTAATTCGATTCAAGCTTTCCTGTCCAAAAGGAAGAGGAAAAATATCTACTTAAAGGAAATATTAGTTAATCAGAGGACATCCCTTTCATAAGAGAAGCTACTAGGGGATTTAAAAGCACATTCTAATTATAATAGTTCCCTAATTATCTGCCTAACATCTCATTTTTCTGTCTAATCCCACTTTTAATTATAGAGTACCTTTTTTTGCCCATCGCACAACTGAAGTACTCTATTTTACTGAAAATAAATCCTTTTAACTGGCGATGTCAGACAAGAAATATTGTCACGGCACCCTGGAACGTGCATGCTGTCTGGGAGGGAAATGCCTTGCCAGAGGTTTTGGATAAAACTCCTGGACTTTCCTTTTAGAAACAGTCTCATTTAAAGCTTTCCAGATTTTCTCAAGTAAAAGAAAATGCTCTAAACCACACTGTGCTCTGCAACTGTGTCTGGCTGCAAAAGTTTTCATATATTTAGCTTTGTTTCCCAAACTCATGCAGCTTGGCCTCCTTACCACTGATGTTCGATAGGATCCCCACCACCAGCTGATGGTGGAATAGGATTTGGCCTTTGAACCAAGCCATCATGCAATTTGCAGAAAGGAAGCAATATTTGAGCTGTGTTATCTATGAGCATCTGGTCATCAAGATCTTGCTTAGCGATTGGCAAGCCAGGAGGAAACCCTATGGAGGGGGGAGAGGAAATCCCGCAAGCAGGGTTCCCATTTCCAGCCCTGCCATGAGTTTCCTGCCCTATCCTCCAGCAAATCTCAGCTCTCCACTTCTTGAGAATAAAAAAAAAAGAATTACCCTTCAGGGAAGTTGTCAGGCTTAATGGATGTTTATAAATCGCTCAAACAAAAGGTGCTATGTCAGTGAAAAGTACTCATCCCGATGATTATTCAAATGCTCATTAAAATGCATTTTGCTCTATCCTTTCCCTTGGTTTGTGTGGGAGGCAACTGAAAGATTTAGTCTTTGTGGGAAAGTGGGAGAGCTCGAGTACTTTCCTTTGGGTGTGGGAGTGGCAAGTTTGGGGAGTTAAGGACCTTTGGCATGCAGGTAGGGTTTTGTCCAAGGCCTTTAGGCTCCCATCCAGGCTGCAAGCTCCGACAAACCCAGGACTGGCAAGTTCCCTCCAGGAAGACAAGCCAGCGATTAATGGTACCAACCCCTGCTCAAATTTGCATGTATCATTTCCTTAGCTTTGCTCCTGATGGAATTAGGGATCATCCTTTAGTGAAAATTATTCTTAATGTGTATTTAAGCATTAAAAATGAATATGCATCTGTGATAAAACTTAGGGAATAATTTATAAACAGCTAACATAATGTGAGATATGGAAGAGCTGGCTGCCCCGCAAACCTGTGCAAAGGCATGTGTAATGCGAGGATGCTTCTTCCCTCATGGATGTTTCATTATGTCTCGCTGACCCCTTCATGGCAGCTTGGTCTGCCAGGGTCTGCTGGCTATTCCAGGTATTAAAAGCTGAAGAAGACACAATATATCTTTTCACTGCATCAGACAGCAGCTTGGCACTGAGCTGGCAGCCTAGACACAGTATTTTTCACCCTCTGCAGCTCCATGAAGTTGCATGTGCAACCACTTCCCCTCATATAGCATCCATGATGAACAGGAACTTTTTTCCTGCTGACTGAAATAGCAGAATTTCTGCATTTGCTCTGAAAATGAAAAATACAGATTCCCTGGGGAGCAGTTTCTATCTAAAATGCAAAGAATTTAATGCTTTTTGGGCAAAAAGTTGCTGCAAGTAATAGTTTCTAATTAAAATCCACTTACTTGCTCTTATCATCCTGTTTAGAGGATGGGAGATGCTTTTCCAGGGCACCATGAGTGCTCCCACATGGAGGTCTCTCCACTCACCCTTGCAGTTGTCACATAAAGCATCAGCAGTGACCCCTCCACTACCATTTTGACTTCTACTTTTTTCCCCTCCCTTGGGGGTAACTTTTTCTGTCTTATCCTTCCTTTATGCCAGGCAAACCCTCATTGTCACTGCAGGCAGCGGCTGGGATGAACTCAGCCTCCTCCAGTGTATTACACAACCACGTGAACTGGCACTTCTTGCACCTCCTCTGCAGAGGCTGGAACAGACTGTGCAAAGCATGAACCAGAGGTGAGTCAGGCTCCTTGAATTTCTCTCTTCTGTGCAAGCCCAGTCTGATCCTGACCATATCCCAACCTTTTCTCTGTACCCATCAGCAAGCAAGAACCAAACTTGGTATCACCTTGTTTGTTGGCTCAGTCAGCCAACAAACTGCCAGGTTTCAAGTATTTATTTATTATTATTATTTTTTTAATTTTGCAGCCAGTGCCTTTTTTCCCTCTGGTGCTTCAGTGCTTTCCTTGTGTTGCTCATGTGCTGTTCAATCTGTGTTCTTGGAGGTTTTGAAGTGGCCTTCAGTGCTTGCCCCTCTCTCATCCAGGACTTGGATGTGATACACACCAAGGAAACGGAAAAGGGGCAGACTATGGCCATTGGAGCCTTCCTGCCCTACTCTTCTTCTTTCTGACTTGTCTTCATCCACTGCCCACTGTGGTGCACACTGACTCTACCACATCCCAGAAGATGGAAAGCAATGGTTTTGTTCAAATATTGCCCAGCTCATTCTCCTTTAATAAAGAGATTGTTTAGTTTCATTTTTCATCACTTTATTTCTCAGCTAATTGAAATAGCATCTGCTGGGCACGCCAGTGGTAAGACTGGCTGCTCTTCTAGCATATCTAGTTGGTTTAGTCAATTATACTGGCAAGTGAATGTTTTCAACACGGTAAACTTCCCTGTGCCAAGGGCTGATGCTCCATGAGACTGGTGAGCTTCAGGAAAGGCGCACCATGACCTGATGAGGTTGTTGGACTGACAATAAGAGTATGTGAGGACAAATCTAGTCCCACCAGCATCCCCAGGACAGACTGAGGTTGCTTAAGAAAGGCCTAAAGCCCCTGCATCCCCTCGCAAATGTGCTCCCGGTGTGACACTCCAGCTAAATCTTGCACGTGCCAAGGCACACGTTCTTCCTTGTCAAGTAATTAAAATGCAGTGGGCAAATGATGGAGTAGCAGGAAGGTGGGGATACTAAGCACCTCCAGCAGTGGACAGGAATTTGTTTTCCCATTCCCTTCACAGATGTGCAGTAGAAATTTAATGGTCACTTAGAGCAAAACTTCCCTATGGATTCTCAGCACTGGCCTACATTTCAATTAGGGTGCTTGATTTGGCACACAACACTTTGCTAACCCAGCTGTGCTTTACATCCCATATCTAAGGTCTGAAAACCTGGTCCTCAGCTCTTTGGAAGTCTCAGCTCTGCTAGAGGAGCTGTAAGACCTTCTAAGCTTTTCTACCACCCTCCATGACCTTCAAGTCTGACAACTTGAAATGAAAGAAGCTGGTTTTGCACAAAAAGGTGTTAATAACATTAGTCTTGTTGGTATACAATGTGAAGGGTGTCTTCAACTCTGGAAGGACACAGGCATGCAGATGATATTTCTGACAACTAGGCAAGAGTAACAGTAGATCTTCCTCATAACACCACCTTGCTGCGGCCAGTAAGATTGTGGTAAATTCTGATGCAGACTTATCCACTACATAATTATCTAGAAATCAGCCCCCATGCTCATCTTTGTGCAGAAGCTTCTGTCCCCCAACAATGAGACCCAACAGCATTGTCCCACCACTGTCACATGTTTGGAGCAAGGCTCGGATCATGCTCCTCACAGATGACAGACTGAGCCTTTGCCAAAGTGTAGGTGCAAAAGAGATTTACATAGACCAGAAGCTTCTGCCTAAAGCTTGGAGAGACATCTGGTGGGGATGCAGACGCAGGTACAACAGACCCCACAAAGGCAGATGCTACAAAATCATCAAGGGCATGAGCTGAAAGTGCAAATTGATGGGATTTTTTATGCTGAAGTTTCCCCCTTCAGCCCTACAGATTTCATCACAAAGCAGCAGTAGAGGACGTAGCCTTTGGTCCTGCTCAAGGGCTCCTTCTTTCTCCTGCATCCTCTTGACCCTCCTCTGCCAAGTCTTGAGGCAGTCTGAGGTCATTTCCCCATCTGAAAAATTACTGCTAGAAACCAACCCCTCAATCTGTTCCAGGACTTGAGGAGTGAGATGGAATTCTTTCTTGCCATAAAGATACTTAAGCAGAAACTCTGTTGGCAGAAATGCGTGGGTTTAGTGGCCCTATCTCCATTTGGATACACTCTGTTACACGGGTGATGCAATCCTTGTCTATCCCAACAGAAGCACAATTTAATAAACTCCCTATTTTTTCTGATGGTTGGACATGCTTTTCTCAGAGATCACAACTTACTCTATGTGGTTGTTGTTATTACTACTTATGTTCCCTTAGAAATAAAATCCAAAGAATAAGGAGAAATAAATACCATTAATTCTGGTCTTTAACAAATAAGTATCATTAACTCCCTCTTATTGTCAGTCCTGTTAGTTTTCCAGCTTGGAAGGTCCATTTTCTTGCAGAAATCAGGGCGAGATTTTCTCTCAACACATCCCCAAAATGAATAATCTCTAGAATCATCTGGAAGTTTCATGGTAAAAACTAGACTCACCCACATTAATTTTGCCACTACAGTCAAAGGTTTGCCAAATGTCTTGAGAACTCACATCAAACCCAATGGCTGTTGGTCACTCCAGCTGTTGGAGCAACCACTTTCCCTACTAAGTCTCAAGTTTGGACCCATGAATTTTGTCCATGGCTTGAATTTACAGCTGGCTTGGTTGCCTGGGGGCAGGGAGTGACACTTCCACACACAGTCATTTCTGCTTTGTTAAATTATTTGGAAGCTACACTTCACATTAACAGATGCTTTTGCAAATACCCAAAAGTTGGTAGCACTTCCAAGATGGTATCTAAAAGTAATTGCACAGTAGAAGACAATTATATGATCCTCAAAATACTTCACGTTTTTTCAGAAAACACTTTCTTGACCCCTGCTCAATACAAATCACTAGAGGAATTTATTCTAAGTACCCCCAGATCTCGTAACAAATTCCTACTGCTTTTACAGGATCAGGCTCTTCCTCTCTGGATGGATAAACTTTGTACACAGGAGTGCGTGCAACATTGTTTTCCACCACCACAGAAATTCTCCTCACTTTGCTAGAACTGACATTGTTTCTTACAACCAAATGAAACTAGACCCTCACTGAAGACTGAACTTCAAGGGGAAATTTCACACTGAAAAAGAACTGGAGGAAAAAACCCCAGTCCCCCACTGCCTAGTGTGACAGACAGACAGGCAGGATTTCCCTGATGCTCTTTTTCCAAGGAAGTGTTGGAGCACTAGGAGTGGCCCCAGAGGCAGCTCTGCAAAGCCCCCCCCCCCAATACATATTTTCACAAAACAAACCCCAAACTAACCAAACTTTAAAGCAAAAAACCTTACAAATTTCAGATGCTGCTGCAGAGGCGTACCTGTAGAAATATTAGAAGGAGCTACAACTAATCTGTTAATCACTATTAGTAATGAATTTGTCCTTCTGTGGCTCTTTTCATCCATAGCCATATCAAAGGACTAAAGGACACAAACATTAGCTAAGCATCGCCATGTCTCTCCTACCAACAGGGCCAGAGCAGTTTGAGAGATTTGGAACTTGGCACCCGGGACAAAGCAGTAACTTGCCGGAGATATTAAACTCTGGAATCAGTGCCAGAAGCAGGAGCCAAACAAAGCCTGCACTGGAATCAATTTTCAGGCTTTTTTGGGATGGTTCTGTTTCACTTATTTTTTAAAACAAATATGTATTTGAGGAGTTGTGCTCATTATGGTGGTTTACTTACTGGAGGCAAAGCTCTGTCCATGGGTAATTATATGTGGGTGTCCCTTCAGAGCCTCTGCTGTGCGGCAGACTTCACCCATGGAGCGTTCAAACACAAACACTGGAACAAGGTCTTTTTCTGAGATCCTGTTTATTTTTTGAGAAATGCTCCTGATTGAGATGGAAAACACTCTCCCATCACCCCTCAGGCCAAGAGTCCCTTCTTTTTCACGCTGGCCCCCGTTATAGACTGCCCCCCCACCCCCAATAAATCAGTTAACGCACCTATTTTTCATAATACATCCAGCTGCCTTACAAAAAGCCAATGAATTATTCTTGGTTTTAGTGCAACCGCTGAAAATATTTCAAAGTGAAAAGGAATTGACCCAACCTACTGTGCACATTATTTATTCAGAGGTAGTACAAAAACGAGTCCCTGATGTTACTAAAACAAATCCTAATAAGTACAGAGAGCATCGATTACAGGCTTCCCTTTATAGTCCTATATATCTCTTTCCCTTTCTAGAGATAGTATCACATGTGAGGGGCCACCATGTTGGCTTTCAAATCTATTGAGCTTTCATAATTATAACCTCCATTTTAACCTCTTTTATAGGACACACCATACCATTTCACGTTATGTTCCTTGAATCCCAACCAACCCTAGGAGAAAGTGGCTTTAAAGCTCGCTTCTGATAAGATGTGCATAAAATGGGAAATATTAAGCATTCATAACCTTATGCATACATTACATCAGGGTGCCAAGCACAAGGAAGAGCAAAGCAAAATAGATCTTGTGAGCCTCACTTGGACTTTTGCTTTTAGCTCAGTAAATATTCAGCATGCAAGTAACCTGACATAATGGAACCAGGGAAATATTAACTGCAGTGAAATAGCTAGATTTTTTTTTTTTTTTGGTCCAGTCTGTATGGAATGTCCTTCTATTTAATCAAAAAGCTTGGAATGATTCCTAATCTATCATAAAAAATTTTAAGGACATGATTAATTCCATTGTTTAAATGCTGTTTTATTGCCGTAAGAAACTCTCATAAATGATCCCACACCTTTCCCTGTGATCATTTCCTTTTAAAGTAATACACTAATTAATTTCAATTAAATATATGTAAAAGAAGATATATTTTGAAAAATGCTTCTCCCTTGCCATTTGCTAATATAGTGAAAAAGTGTAAACCTTGGAACATTTAGCATAGAAAATATTAATTTTTGGTAATTTCTCAAGGGGACAATTTATTAAATGAAAGGCTTTTAACATTAGCTAAAAGCAGCCCTGTAAATCATGGGTGTCATCAAACTGCTTCATCACTTCATTAATTTAAAAGATTATTATATGCGTAACTGACATAATTTTGAACAATGTTACATGGTTAATTTATTAATGTAGAAAAGCAGAAATGACATGCTGAATTGATTTATTATTATAATTGTATAATTTTAGGACTTTTCTCTGTGACTTTCACCAACAGAACAAACGATTCCGGGTGAAATTGTGCCATTATTTAATTTTTTTTTTCTTTTTTTTTTTAAGGCAGGACTACTCACTGATCTCTGCAAGGACTTAGGAAGAGAGGGTCCAGCATGGCTCCTTGGTGTTTAAGTGGAAGCTGTTAAAAGACCTCCTTTACAACCTATAGTCACCTTGGGTTTTTAATAAATTTGAAGCACTTTTTACCCCTTTCAGTAGTCAAAAAAGATTTAAAAGTTACTGTAGTTATGTTAAAAACCTGATTCTGAGTAAGCTTGCTTAAATGTGCGTATTCCTCAGTTTTTCACATGCACAGAAAGATGATTTTGGGTGGTGGAGTTTGCCCAGCTCCACTGCAAACCCCAGAGCCTCGCACAGTCTAGCCCCACAGTACTTTTGCTCATAATTATATTGGTGAGCAGTTAGTGCTGGCTTCGTGCCCAAGATGAAAATATAATGCAACATCATTTCTGCATGGAAAGCACAGTTCAACTTGTCTTCAAAACCAGTATACCACGTTTGGGATTTATTTTTAGATTGAAATGATGCGTGACTCTGGAACCCTGCAAAGCCGATGGAACATTCCTTGTTTCAGCCCAAAGGTGCGTGTGCAAGGGAAGGGAGGCACCACTGAAACAACCTTGCCTTGAAAATCAGGAACAAGGTTAAATCAGGATCTGAATAAACAGGGCCTCAGATTATCACTTCGGCACACACTTCGTGTGTTCCTTCAGGAACATTGATAACATGCATCCCTTTAGCAGAGCCTAAAAAAGCCCAGCAATCCTCCCTGGCATCCCAGAGCTCTGTGTCCTAGTGCTGCAGCCTGGCTTTCTCAGGCCAAATTGTCACCAAAGCAGTTAGGGGTTTTGCCCGTGTTTTGGCTGAATTCCCCAGCCCTGCACTCACGCTGCATGGCTACAGCTGTGTCTGGAACCAACCCAGGTGACTGGGAAACACTCTTACAGTGTGTTTACACCCTAAGATACAAACACCTTCAGTAACACAAGCCTTGATACAGGAAACCTTGTAAAGGGTGACTACAGGTACGTCCTGTTTGGAGCAGTATTTATGTTGCATGGGGAGACACCGGCAGGTGCCAAAAACCATGGCAAGAGTCAGGTAAAGTAACTCCAGCCTGAGCCATCAGCAATGCCCTGGTTTGACCTCCAGTGCCCACTCCCACAGGACACAGGTCCCCGGGGGTCTACAGAACCTTCAACATGGTACAGATGTCCCCAAAACCTTGGGTCACCTCCAGCCTTGCTTAACGCTAATGGGAAATCCCTGAAAGTTTGTGTCACCTCCAGCCTCACCTAACACTCACGTTAAGCAGCCAAACCAAGCTTTAGGACTTTGATTACAACCCGAAAGGACCAGGAGTGGAATGGATACACTAACACCCAGGACAGATTGGTTTTGTTAAAACCCAACATGTCAGCTGCATTGAGTTCCACTGTAATGGTGTGAGCTTGAGCTGTGGGCACCTCTGTCAAGCCAGGAGCATGGGGCTGGGAGTGGGGAAACGTGGGCTGCATGCTGAGTGATGCTCATGTGGAATGTAAAAGCCTGGGCATGTCCCCAGACTCCTCTCTTTTGTCTGTTTTGAGTCATCTTTAGATGACCAGACACCCAGGTCTGGCCTCCAGGAGGGCCATCTGAGATGCCAATAATAAGGACAACAAAAAGCAGAGAATTTCGCAGTGGATAAATTTAAAATACAAGTTAAAAACCGGACCATTTCAGAGCAGTGGTTAAGGTCCTCCATCATCAAATGGTGTCACAAGAGCATTCTGGGCAATTACTGACAATTTTTAAGAGAGTATTTTTCTTTCCCTGTAATCTTACATAATGCCTTTCATATGCAATACCTTGAGCATATGCAGTATGCAAAACACTCTACCAACTGTATACAGACAGAAATCATTTTGCCATTAAGCACAGCCATGGCCAGGGTTGCAGAATGGTGACCAGATGGTCAGAGCACAGCACAGGCTGCAAGACTAAAGAGCAGGGAAAAAAATTTTAGCTGGGGCAAGCGCAGGCTCTTAGGAAAAGCACCATGTGGTTCTTAATGTGCACGAAGTGAAGACAGGACCTCTGATTTTAAGATACTACCCCCCAAGATGTAAATTATCCAGAAAGGCATCCTTCATGCCATGAAGTTTCAGCCCATCACTCACGTATATTATTTCAGTGCTCACAAGTTATATAGGGCATAGTATAAATCTCCAATTATCTCTGGCATGTGCACAGTTGACTTTTATTTTTGATGATGTTAATTTTTAATTTTTTTTCCCTAAGGGCGTCACTAAGGACATGGGGAAACAATTTAGGAGATTAAAAAAAAAAAAAAAGAGGAAAGATTTGAGCCAAATGCTTTCTTACAGGAAACATTTATTTGCACTTGAGTGTCTCATCTAACAAAGTTCCCCCATATTTTCCCACAACAGACAGGAACTTGTCTGCATTAGCATTTTAAGAAATGAATCCTAAAGACCAGCAAGTGTCAATATGCTGTCACAAGTGGGATTGATGGCGCTTAACAGAGCTCTTCTCACATGAGTGCAAATGACTGTCTTTCAGTTCATCACAGACATTTTGGTCAACACAAACTTTTCGTATGTTCACATGGCCTTTAAAATCCTTACGAAAGCAAAATGGAGGGGCTGGTCCTGTCCTACCACAATTAGTGGCAAAATTTCTCTTTGCCCGATGGAGAGAAAATGAGGACCTAATTATGAGCAAATGGAATATTGTAATTTTATGCAACCTGATCTTACAGATCACATCACAAATAGCTTAAAAGGTGAGCTAGAGGGAATTCATAGAGAATAACAAATTTAAAAAATAATTCAGACACTCTACGTGATCTGGACTGGGTGTGTGCTGGGCAAAAAGAGCTGGGTTTGATCTGAATATTTAGCACTGCAAACATCTGCTAGCCTTATTACAAAATTGCACTTTGGTTGTCATAATTAGCAACCACATGATGCTGTTCTACACATGATATTCACAAAATCAGAAAAAGATGGGATAGTGGAAGCACTCAATTAAATGCAATTTCTGGATGTTATATACTACTAGTGTGTGACTCTTTTAGCTTCCCCCTCCTCTCCTGACACAGAGGGATCCCATTTTCTTTTTTTTTTTTAAGAAAGATATTTTAACCAAAGTGACAGCTCAGTCACAGATCTTCTTTTAGTGCAGATTGCCACTGGTAACGTCACCAGCTTGAACATGAGTAGTGCTGTCTCATGACGACTGAAGGAAATCTGAAAGCCTCTCCCACTCCCAAGCTTAAGAAGACAAATCCAGACATGCAGCAAAGATGAAAACAACAGAGTTCCACTGATAGTGTAAAGCTGCAAGCTTCAGTGTAGCACTGGCTATGCTTGCCCGTGGAACAGAAGTCTCCAGGATTACAGTCACAGGCAGTAACTTAATTCAGATAATTAACCATCCATAAACCTCCCAACAAGAACACGTGCAAAGTCAACAACAGAGTTCAGGGGTACTGCAGCCTGCCAGAAGTGGGGGAGAACAGGAGGGTAAAGAAAAAACAAAATTTTTTTGGTTTGAAATATGTTACCCTGTCAGGACAGCGTAAACTCAGGAATGCCAGGCATCTTTTGTGAAAAACAAAGTAACAATGAAGACCTACTAATATTGTCTCCCAACACTCCCCTCCTGCAACCACACTCAATAAATCAACCTTTTCAGACAAAAAATACTACAAACCAAGGAAACTTCCGACAGCTATTTGATTTCGGATGCCCCTTCTCCGAAGACATCACCACCTTCCCAGCTAAACCAGCCATGGAAAAGAGAAGTTCACAAGACACCAATACATTAGCTTTTCAACGTAAGTCTGGATGTGGTAGATCTTCACCTCTTCCCCACTGTTGGATTCTCCAGGTGCCATTTCCACCAGCCCTGGAGGCCTTTTGGCATCAGATCCAACTTCTCCCCAGCCCCTCCAGCAGAGCAGCCTGCTCTCAGCCCCTCCAGCCCCAGGGAAGGACTGGGTCTTCAGGGCAAGCAGAGGCTTGGCAATAAAAGGAGGGGTTTGCTGTCCAGGTGTTTCACTCTGTGGCTGGCAAATACCCTAATGATGCATGGGCTTCGTTTGATTCAGCTCCCGAAAGTCGCATCTAAGCTGTGGAGAGCAACAGTGTCGCAGTCGTCGCGTTTGGCTTGGCTTGGCCTCAGTCACTGATGTCACACCTAATGCCACCGTCTGTTTCCCTGCTTTCCTTAGTGGCAAGGTATTCACATCCTTTCCTCTTCCTATTCATTCCTTGCTTTCACTTCTCACCTTCTTCCTTTCTCTTTCCTTCTGTTCCCCTCTTTCACCCTTTGCCCAGTTTCTCTTTTTTCCTCTTCTTTCCTCTTTCCTCTTCCACCTTCTCATGACCACTTTCTTTTTTCTGAGTCAAAAAACTAATGCAAAAATCTGACAGAAAAACCAAACAGGCGAGCTATTTACACTGATCTTACAAAGACAACACCTCTGGCAAGAGAAGTCACATCCCTGAATTCCAAAATTAACCAAGTGGGAGATAGTTTGGGGGAAGTATCCCTGTACGACGCTCTTGTTCTTACATTCCTTCCAGATGTTTTGGGTCCCCTTAGCAGATGAAACACTGGGTTAGATTTTTAGTTTTGAACCCGTATGGCTTTTCTTATGTTCTTTTTTGAACCCAGGAATCAGATATTAGCCTCTTTATAGTGGGAAAGCTCTCTGTAGTGAACCATATGAAATTGAGATGAGTGTTGTCCCTGAGGAATCATCCACACCATCTGTTGGAGACAGGATTATGTTTCCTTAAACCCAACCTTTACAGATGTGTCTCCTACAGCAGTGATTCCACATAGTTACTGAATATTCTGCTCCAGTGCTTAACTGTTTTTGGTATGAGGAAGTTCTGTAATATCTCATCTAAATCTCCTTTACTGCATATTAAGCTGATTATTTCTATTCCTTCCCTTAACAGATATGGACTAAAATCGCATTGCCCTCTCCTTTCTACTAACCTTGCAGAGAGCAGAAGACTGTCACCACTCTCTCGGTAGCTTAAAAGAATCACATACTATCAACTTTTCTGGTAATTTCATCCCAATATTATAGAAAACTTAAATCTTCTTCTCTCCAGAGCAAGCTGTGCTCTTTCTGCCTCTGCAAGAGGCAATAGGGCAGGCTCTGAATTGTCTGAGAGAAAATGGCAGAGTCCATAAAGCAGGCAGGATGCCCAGAGAAGATTTATGGCCGAGGCACTCAAGAGCTGTGTTGTCTGAGTGTTTCTCTTGGAAAGCTCTGCTCTCGCGGGCGCAGCCAGCCCTTACCCCTGCCCCACTGGCAGCAGGGCTGCGGTATCGCTGCCGTTCCTCTGGCAGGGTATGGATGGGTAATTAGCCTTTCTCAGGAGTAGTGCTGGAGACTACTAGAGGCAGAAGGGAAAACAAACATAAAATAAAATCCAGGCAAGAGGGTAATATTTCCATCATCAAAGCTGACTTACTGCTCTGCGAATCCTTTGAGCAGCAGAAACCTGATGTGCAAACCCCGCTGAAAGAGAAATCTTTGTATGAGCCTTCCTCATAGGATAATTTTAGACTTTGGCACTTCTTTTCACAAGGACAATTTTAAACCTGGAATTTTTAACAGACATCCAAGGCCATTAGGTCATGGAATATGACCTTCTGAAATGGAGGCCAATGAATTTCACCCACATACCTCTACAAACATATTTGCAGGGAAAAGTTTGTTCAAAAGTGGGAGTTTCTATAGGAAAAATTATAAGCTTGGGAGGACAGGCAGGACACCAGGAACCCCAACTCCTTGAACTGCCGGACTCTGACACCAGTAGAAGAGTGCTCGGAAAACCATGTGCCCTTCCATCCCTATCTCACTTGTACTATCCTCCTGGACAAAGCCACCAATACTCACTTCTCCAAGCTAGACCTGGGCAGATCCCTCTGGGACCTTCCAACAAACAGAAACTCCTCAGACCTGGTGCCTAACATTGCTGGGCGGGCACTGGAGCATATTTCCTGGTTTTCCATGGAGGCAGGGAGGATTTTGCTACAAAGGAAAGATGACAAGAACAGAGGAAGAAGACTGTGATAAAGCTGACACATCCCTTTGATAAATTTATTAAGAATCTCTGCTTCTCCCCTCTCCTAAACAAGGACTGAAAATGCTTGGTTATATTTTTCTCATGAAAACTCACAGCAGAATATTTACTCTGGGAAAAGACAGAATGAGAAAAGGAAAGAGGAGACCCTGAATGTATTTTGAATGTTCCAGCATATTTGGATTTGAATAGCTTTCTCTCTCCTTTACAATTAAACTAACCTTCTTGTGCCTTTTCTGTTCAGCTTCCCAAGCAAACGATGCAGGAATTGCCACAGCTCTAGTGCTGCTGCTTAGGAAGGAGGTGTCAACTGAAGAGCTGGTTTTCTTTTATTAACTCCCATTTTTAAAGGGTATTTCTTTTTCAAGGCTTTCGAAGTGCCAGTGAGGCCAGGGGCAGTGCCATCAGAGAGGCAGAGTATTTAAGCATAAGCACACAAATGGTGGAAAGCTGCATATCCTTTCTATGCATTTCTGTACCTTCCCACTTCTCTCCACAGTTGCCTTGTTTCTGGTGAGAGAATTCTCTCCCAGCTCTCCTCCTTCACCACTCTGTTTCTCATCTCCCTTTCCCTTGTCTGAAACTCCCTTCGGAGACCATCAGCTTTGTGGCTCCTTTCTGAGATGCTTTCATTTTGACCATTGGTAACACTGCCTGGGAAGCTAAAGGGGAGCTGGGGGTGGAGTGGGAAACAGGGACTGATCTACACAGCTGTGCAGTCCATCCAACAAGGTACTGGGTTGGTAACTCATCACTGAAGTCTTTCAGTGAAAATCACTACATAGTATCAAAGTGTAAACTCCTGCCAAGCATCAAAGAAATTATTGGCCGTAGCAACACACACGAGTGAGTATTTTAATGCTTGAATAGTGATGTTTCTGAAGGGCTAAATAAATGTTCAAGTATATTCACAGCTCATGCATGTGTTGATAAAAAAGAAGATAGCACAAAACTCAAAACAAACTAGCAGAACAATAAAACCCAACAAAACCCTCAGTTGTGCCTCCCTCCCCTGCAAGGTTAAAATCTCTTCAAATCAAGAGAGACCGCACGGGCAGACAACTATGGGAGGCTTTACATTGATGTTTTCTTTCTTTGAAAAGGCTTTAAATGCTTTTCTCATGTTTTTACAAAAGCTTTTACATTTTCCAGGGGTTCTCTTTCTCTCTGAATGCCACTGCTAGCAAAGGAAAGGAAATTCTTCATGTCCTTTTGTTGAAATTACGTCAAGGGCTTCATGAGAAAATTCCACGTGCATGGAGCCCTGCATGGGCTCCTATAGATGGCAGGGAGGGAAAATCAATCCCAGCCAAGGAAACGAACAGATGTTTCATTCATGGCTGTATCAACAAAGTGATATTAATCAATAATGAGATCCATTCTTTACCCCCCACAGCTGATTGCCTGGCTCAGTTGGGTGGAATCCAAGGGGATTCTGCCACTCGTGGGCGTGAAACTGGTCCCAAAGTGGCAGCCACACAAGCCAGGCATGCCTCCTTCCAGCCTGTGCTGATGAAAGGCATCCAGCCTTAACCAAGACATCCACAACTAGTTAGACTGGCAATTATTAAGTTTACCATCATAGCTGGTTTAAAGAGAGCTCACCACTAACCAGTACTCGGTGCTTTCATATCCATCCCCAACATGCTTTTTTCATGATTCCCAAGCTATTAGGGGCCATGGCCTGCAGAAGACATCCCCCAGAATTTGCATGGACCCATCCAAAACTCCTCTTACATCTCAGCTGCAGTTGGTGAAAGCAGAGAGAGAAGATGTGTGGAAAAAAAGTCAGTAGTTGGGAAATGGAAGGGAAGGATTAAATGAAAAGCTCTGCCAGGATGTAGCCATGGGGAGCTAATTCACCATTAGCAGATCAGCTTGAGAGAGGACTAAGTTTAAAGGGTCAGAGACTAGCAGACAGCTGGCACTCAACTGGTGATGCTGCTGTGGGTGTGCTGCTCCAGCGTCGGTTATAAACAACACCAGGATACATTCTGTATTTTTTTATTATTATTATTGTTTTTTGAAGTGACTTGTACAGGAAATTTTTCCTCATCACATGTAAAAGCTGTTCCAATTCCCTGAAGTAAGAGACTTGGCAAGTCAATTACAGGGAAAGTAGAATTGCTGAAGCATATGAACGAATTTTAACAACATGCAAGTGCAACTTTTATTGCCAACAGTAGATGCACATTGGAATTTGAGGGGGGGAAGAAACCGTGATGAAGTGGCAAAATGCAGTTGTTTTTCTTTATCTCCAGAGAATGCTGTGGTTTCATTTGCAAATGAATCATTTTGTTGTGATTTATTCATTCTGTAAATGGATCTGATTTATTTTCCCAGGGGATTTGAGAGATTTTTTTTTAGTAAAGCAAGTTATCGAGCTGGCTTACAACCAGAGGCAACATAATTGCACCAAAATGTTTGAAGAAGATCATGTTAGGGTGTCACCTGCCAGAACATTTTGGCAACAAAACAGAATAAAATACAAGAATACAAGAATACATAAACAAAAAAGCAAACAAACCCCAAACCAGCTGATATGTGTGTATATATATATGTAAAAACAAGAAAGAAAAAGAGAAAATTGGGATTTAGACAAAGGAAACACAGACCCACCAGTTGTTAAAAGAGCCTTTAAAGGAATACCCTCCCTTGGAGCACTCTGTTCCAGGGCACTGTAATATCAACTTTGACAGAGCAATTAAATTGTTTAATAATCAAACCTGGATCTCATTTATACGTCACATGAACATTGTAAAACAGAACGTATGGAAAGCATGCTGTACAAAAAGATGTGGTTTATTTCATATCACAAGTTTGCTGGTAATTAGATAGTTCATATCACAGGAAAAAATGTTAACACCTACCCAAGGGAATATACATAGCCAGCAGATTTGCCAGCTTCAATAGTTTTCCTACCCTCTCAGTCTTCATTTTTTTTCACTTTCCATCCCACTGAGAACATGGAAGTTGTTCGAAATCCAGATCTCAAGACCTAGTGGAAGGATGTTCCAATTAACTCAGGAACCCCTGTACCTGGCTGCAGAAGAAACCTTTCCCTAACACGTAAGGGTTATACTTAAACCTATGTACAGAATCTATCATTTTGGCAACAGTTTAAAGCCAGAGGTGGGCCTGCTCCAGACATAAACAACTTTTCTCAGGAGATTCCAGCATCTTGCTTCCCTTCTTATGCTTGTGGCAAATGAACTGAATACGGAGGATTTTCAGCATCACTACCGTAAGAAAGATGCAAAGTTTTGCCATCTACTCTCTGCCCAGGAAGCACTCCCTTCAAGACATCCACCACACCAGATGAAACCCATGCAGCCAGACACAACTCTACAAACCATCTCCCGTTATCAGAAACATTTTTGTTATGAAGCAGCTTTCATTTTCAGCACAGAAGAACGGACCAATTCTTGATTTTCTGCCACAGAAGAATTGATTTGGATAACGTGGCCACATCTCCTGACAGGAGAGGTCTCAAAGTTTATTTTAGCAGCAAGTGGAACACCTCCCACTTAGAAGTTAGTGTTCCTGCAGCAGGTTGGAAAGAGTTTACAATAGGTTTTGATGCCTTTGCTCAGCCACATTTCCTCTTCCAGGATTTGTTGGGAAGAGGGGGAGGGAGAAAAGAGAATAGGTTCTAAACCCTTTGCTATCTCTTCTGAGCTTGTTGTCTTTTGTAAGCCACAAAGAACAGATTTTCTTTTGTAAATCCTCAGTAATTAAATGAGTACTTCACTGGCTATATTCTTCAATGGTTTTGTTTCCTAGGTTTTGCCTTTGACAGTCATATTTTGCAAAGGCTGCTGAGATGACTAGGCACCTCACCCTACTTAACGCTAAACCAATTGATGCCCATGCACACTGCATGAAGGAGGAAAAGTTTCATTAATGGCACTTCATTAAAGAACTGTGCTGGAAAGCCCTAAATGTGACCGAACCAACCAAAATCCAGAGCGAGCTGTCTATTAGGAAAGCAACAAAGACAGTTTCGGAAACTGAACTCTGGCTCCACTGCAGCGGATTAGGAAGAGTGATGGGATTAGTGTTTAATGACCTGGGGCAAGAGACAAAGGGAATTTTGACAAAGAGGCTTAGATATGGAAGAATTAACACGCTCTATCCCAGCCATGCCTCTGATGACTTCCAGCATTCTTTCCTGGCTCTGCTGAAGTCTGGGGAAAAAAAAAAAAAAGACTAGTGGGGCTTTAATACCTCCTTATCCTTTTCTTATCACAGTTCTTTCTCTTTTTAAAGAAAGAAAAGATCTTTTAATTTTTCTTAATGCAATAAGCAAAGTTGCTAAGGGCTCGTGCCTCAGCCCACTGCAGATAATTGCATCCCTAGCCACACATTCATGAGTGATACTTGTGGATGTTACGGACCTCTCTCTTTCTATATATATTTTATACATCCCCATATTTATATATACACATAAGCCTACTTATGCAGATAAAGCATATAGTTTCAAAATTACTTAGCACAGAATTTGCCTGCAATTGCATGGACTTGAGAAATACTCCTTGATTTGAGGTTGTCTTGCACAATGGGGAGCAGGGTGAAACAGGCAGGCATTTGCTCATAGAGTTAACCACAGGCTTTCCCAAAATGACATGATTCAGGGCAGGACATGCATCAATGATTGGTAGAGTCCAGGAGCCTGATTTTGCATACTGAAGGTGTAACTCCACTGAAGGAACTCTTGATTAACCTCAGCATAAGGGACAGAGAATGCAGACTAAGCAAAATTTGTTTAGCAGGGAAAACCTCTTGAAGCTAAAAACAATTAATTAAATCAAAAATTCCAGTAACGAAGCTGATACCCCTCAACTATGATACTGAGACATTAACATATTTGAGCCCTGAGCAGCACTCCTGTCTCTGACCCTTTGGGCACTAATGTCAAGGAGACACTGCTTAAATAAACACACTGTGAGCGCCAAACACCCATGAGGAATGAGCTTAGGGGGACCTCTCCTGAAAAGTAATGTGCTCCTACTTTGCTCCAGGAGCCTTCCCAGCCTGCTGAGCCAAGGCAAGCACCTGCACTGCTCTGAACCATGGCCCTTTATAGCTGCTGGTCTGTGTTTCAGAGAGGGAGAACCAGCCTACAACTGTGCAAAATTTTCCTGCACTGTAAACCAACTCAACATGTAGTTGCTTTTTTAATTTAATTTTTTTTCTAAACCAACCCAAAGTACTCACAGAAAAGCTAGGTATTCATTTCACATGTTAGCCAATATGAAATGCTCCCAGAGCAGCTTTAGACTCCAAGGTATTATTTAACCAGTGTGGTTTAGTAGGACAATGGCAGCCCCCTGCCGTAATCCATTCAGGGGCAATACCATCAGTCAGTGTGAAATTAAATACATTACAGGGTAAGAGCTTAATGCGTTTTATAGGCAGTTGTTCATCCACATCAAACTTTAGCTTTTAAAATCCTAACATTTGATCCCACAACAGGAACCATGGCTCGAGAATGAGATTGGCACATTTGCACTGCCAGCAGGGCAGGAAAAGCAGAGCATAGTATTTAGTGGGAAATGCAATTGCCTGAGAGGGGAAAATGCTTGGATTGAGAGAGCTCTGCAGAGCCACATCACTTGTAATACATACACAGGACTGGAAAGAATACATACAAACCCAGCTCTGTCTGGTTATGGGTCACTAGAATCAGTATTTCCTACCACTGTGTATACGGGTTTCACTTGTATAATAACAACAACAATAATAAATGAGAGGGTTGTTTTTTTAGTTCATCCATACAGATTCTAGTTCTAAAAACATACCCAGGTATGGAAAGATGGTAAATACAAGGGCTGGATGTTTATGGGTTATTAGAATCAGTGTTTCCTACCATGGTGCATGTTGGTTTCACTTATATATCTATACATATTAAAAAATAATAATACGGGGTTTTTTTTAATTCATGCGTACACATTTTGGTTCTATAAACTGTTATAAGCACAATCTTAAGTCCCCATGGATTTTGGTGGGACTGCTTGCTTAAGCAGGGGGTATTCCCACACTGGATCTCACAGACTCGTGGCTTTTTGCTGGCTATGTGCTCTTCCTTGACCCAGCTCCCAGGTCTTGCATAGAAGTTATGCCCATCCATGCTCTAAAACCCAAATACTCTGGCTTCCCTTTGCCACAGAAACATCCTAACCTGCAAAAATAGTTTGCAAGAGAGAGGTACAGAAAGCACCAAACAGAGGGGCCTGTTATATTCTGCTCTCGGTTACACTTGCTTAATGCGGGAGTAAATTCCATTTGTTTCAGCCGAGTTATTCCGGATATAAATAGGGGTAAGTGAGATCAGAACTAGGTCCTTAGAGAGCCCTCTGCCTTCTGTGATGCTGCTTCTTAAAATGAAGCACTGATAAGCCCCAGTGGTAAAAAAATTATTATTTAAAATATCTTCAGAGCTATCTGTTGCCCAAAATGGCTTTTAACTGTTGAAAGAACATCAAACATTTAAAAACGCATAATCTGCTCTCAGCACCGGCACACAGTGCCAGGAATATTCGTCAGCCTTATGTTTTTGGATCATATGTCACAGCAGATTATCTGACACTCCATGAACATTGCCTGCTTCCTCCAGTTGCGGCTACAAAACTTGTTCTCAGGCATGTCACTGGATGCTACAAGCACCATGAAGGGGACGCTGCCTTCACAGAAAGGCTATTGTATCTCCCCAGCCAACGAGCAAAACTGCCCCTTATATCCTCATAATGCCTTCCCCCTTTGAACAGAAAGACCCAAGAGCAACGCTGCTGAGTTTTCTTTAGTGATGAACATTTGGATAACTCTTTAAAATGTTCCAGGGCTCCAGATGCTATTGATCTAGTGGTGTGAGCTGAGAGTCATAAGCTCCACACCTAAAGAAAGGCTTTATTGCCTGGGGTGAGCGGGTGGGGAACTCTTTAGGCTCCGAGGGGGTCAGTGAAGCTACAGGCAAGCACTGCAGCTGACTCTGAAGACAATGGAGAAGCGAAAAAAAGGAAGGATGCAGGGAAATCAAAAGAAGAACTGAATTTACTTGCAGATCCATGTTTTCTAGCTAAATCTTGACAAGAAAGAAAAGTCTGGGATCCTCCTTTGCAAAACATTTCAGCTAGTCAGAAATATTTTAATTCACAAAAAGAAGTAATTTATTTTTAGTGTTCCCTCCTGATGCCAAGATTAGTCTTTTAAAATATAGTCCTTTGGTCTCTACCTTTCTTTTCAACTGTGCCTTATGTGCTTTCTTGGGACAAGTGGGAATCATGTGGAAGAGACAAGAGGAGGAAAACCTCTCTGCCACATAGCCACCTGCCCCTTCACTTGCATCATTCCTCCTCTCTTCCCATTTTTTCCTGCCCTTCACTCTGCACACTCATTAAACCACGTAAGGCTCAGTCCATTCCCAACCTCGAAGCTCTGGAGGCATGGGAAACTCATATATCCTATATACTCTTCCTGAAGGCACCCTGCTTCTCTGACGCCCAACAGCAACTTCCACGCAGGCCACGCGCTCCTTGTCAATGCATGGGGCAGCCCAGATTCAAAGGTTTTGAATTTCCTTCATTTCTTCCCACCTCCTTTCCTGAGCTGAGAAATTGCAAGACTAAACGTGCCCTGAAGTGCCACCAGTTGCCTTTGCTTACATTCTCTCCCCTGTGCATGTTCTCGAAGACGATGCCAAACAACACAATGGCAATTGCAGCTTGTGGGAAGCTCCTGGGAAGGCAGCAGTGGACAACCAGGACATGGAAAGCACTACTGCAAGAGTACCCAAACCTCCTAACCCTGTGGATCACTCACCCTGCTGCCAAGAAGAGCCAGAGGGAATGGCTGCTCCTTGAATGGCTCATGGCCAACAAAATCCAGTTGTTCTTTTTGGGTCATCTGCTCAACTGCAGAGCAGGGTGACTCAGAGACCCCATAAGGGCAGCTCCAGCCACCATGGCAGGGTTCGCTCTCCCAGCAGCTCTCGGGCAAGCCCAGCTCCAGCTGAGACACAGGTCTGACAAGAGCCTAAGAGCCAACCCCTTGGCCAGCCCTACTTTGCTTCATGGCAGGGAGGAAGCCACGTCCTGACCCTGTATGTTTATTTTCCAGGATGTGTGACTAAACTCTTAAATTTTCTTCCCTTGAAGCACATTTTTCCAACCACCAAGAAGTCCAGGTTTGGTGTCTGGAATCCCAATAGGCTGGATCAGCACTGGCCACTGGTCATTAGCAGAACCAGAGGCTCAGAGCCACTAGTTGTCAATACTCTGGAAATGCAGCTTGTTTGCTATTTTTTCAGTGAAATGTGATAATTAATTTTTTTAAAAAAAATCAGAAATAACAGCTAACATATTCTAAGGCAACCACATATTTTTTTCTCTGCAAGCAGGAAAAAAAAGCTCCCCCAAAATTATTTGATAACAAAACCTTCATATATGAAATATAATTATTGGGAAAAAAAGAACCACCAAAAATCAATTTTCAGTTTTATCCCCAGTTCTACCACACTTTTGTCTCTAATATCTGAAATGACTGATCATCCAACAAAATTTCTAATGCAAGAGAAACCTGAAAATTCCAGTCAAAGCTGGGTTTTTTTCAGCTGCAGGTTCCAACACTGAGAAATTCCTGGGAGGAGGGAAATGGCCTCAGGCTCTCACACCAATTCTCCTGCCTCCCACCCTAAATTGCCATCCCACTCTTAACCTTGCCCCCTCAGCATTTCTGGGTGGGTCCTGAAAACACACACATACCTCTTTGCCACTCCTTGTCTCAGCTGAAACCCGCTGCTGTCTCACCCCAGCCATGACCTCACCCCAGCACACAGGTGCACCTCGGGGCTTTTTGGGAAAACCTATTTTTCTCACAAAACAGGTGTCCATGCCTGCAGAAGGGTAAGTGGAAATGCACCACGGAGTGATCTGTGTTTTCCAGATCCAACACCATTATTTGTTCTCTACAGTTTTACTTGCTGATATCCTGATAGCATCTTTTCGATGAATAGGACTATTCAGAGCTCTTCAGTAGCTGCTTTCAAGTCATCAGAGAGCAAGTCTTCTCCAACCCCAAGCCACCCTCATTCCCAATAAGTTTCAGTACTTTTGGGTTTGGATGGAAACCTCAAAGCATAATCCAGAGAGTCAGAAACAAGAAGACAAATAAAACAAACCCAACTTTTTAATCACTCTGATGCTGGGGACTGCGGCTCCTGATTTGAGACCCTGATGCATAATATACCTTACATACACTTTACGCTGGGACCGTGTCAGCAGCACAAGGTTTCTGCCTGACGTGATGTAGAGGGGACCAGACTCATGTCTGTTAAGTAAAGAAATAACAAAATTATTCCGGCTTTCCAGTGGTGAAACTGAGAAGGTGATGCAGCCGTGAATTAAACCTGGCAAAAATCCACAAAGCTTGGTTTTCTCAGACATAGAGAACAGAAGAGGTGACATGACCCCACTTCTACGTGCTTTGCCTCCTTAGGAAAACACCAAAAAACACCAAACCCCCCCCCAAAAAAAATCCCAACCCCAAAAAAATCCCAAAAACCCCAAAACAAACCAACCAAACAAAAGAGAAAAAAATCCTTTGTGCTTTCTCCATCAACAGGTAGTCGTAGAAAGCTGACCTGATTTCAAGATGTTTCTGGCCAAATTTTTGGTATCTTCTTAAACCTGGCAATCGCAGCTATGGGGCTTAACTATTTGCTATCCACAAAAACCTCACACCTCTGAAATTTCTTCTGTCCTTCACTTCTCTCTAGCTGAAGAATTACCTGATTTCACCAAACTTCAACAAAGTTCATAACCTGTCTGCATGATTGTCCTGTCTGGATATGTTCTTTACGTGAGGCTGCTTTCAACAAATGGATGATATACCAGTGGGCCAACACATTGGACTGGTAAAATAAATGGATACCTTAAAAATAAAGGTGGGGGACTTTTGTCTATAAGAACCATACAAATACAGAACTCTGCAAAAAGAAAAACTGAAGTGCCCCTGCAAATGCAGCAGTTTCAATGTGCAAATATCTTCATCTTTCCTACAGTCCCCAGAGGAAGAATATTGTTCTCTGGGGCAGACAGAAAGATCTAAGTCCAAATAAATGATGCTAAAGCCTCTCAACAAAAAGTAAGCACTTGCTGTCCTTTAAGGAGCCCTTTGAAAGCTTCAGCTACATTTAAACATCTCCTCCTCATCCCCTCCATGTTTCCCCCACTTATTTCAGCTGACAGATGCTCAATCTCCCAGCAGCCGGCTGAAATGCCAAACAAGGTTCCCTCTTCCTAGAAATGCTTATCTGCAGAGAACAAAGCAGCATCTTTCAGTCACATTTGGCGATGCCTTGAGGTGCTCTCTTAAGCAAGAAATCACCAAATACCAGTGGCTCTCTTGGTTCAGGGCATTACCCTCTGTTACTGTACTTGTCTTTCCCCACCATAAAATATTTGTTGGCAAGAGTGTGAGCACCTACGCTCGCATAGAAGGCAGACTCACACACCATGAGGAAGGTTTTTTCCCACCCCCCCCTCCCCTTTATGAATTGCTGTCTTTGATCCATTTTTCATATGTTTCCCCATGCAAGTGCACAAAGACAAATATTCATTGTAATATTTATGAACGCAGCCTGATAGTTACTATGGTTTCAAAGAAAACAGGAAAAATGGATACAAAACTGGATGCGCTTCACGTCAGGCAGCTCTAGGTATGGCACATGTTATAAATACTGCTCAAACTGACTCACTTCTTTCGATGAGGTAAGTGTTGACGCTAGACAATTTGGTGGGGAACATTTATTTCTGCATTTATTAAAATGTCAGTAACAGCAGGAGTAACACCTCCTAAAAGGCTTGCAGGTGCTTGTCTTCAAAAATGCAACATTTGAAGAGGATGAAAAGGTACAAACTACATTTTAAATGATTCACCAGTGGCTGGAAGAGAATAGATATGTTTGGGTGTTTAATTAATGCATGTGATGCATAATTGACATTGCTCAAATCCTGGGGACTGCCCAAACCGCTAAATTTCAGCATGTCCAAAATGCTCTGCAGAATCAAAGCAGAAAAGAAGGATTTGTGTGGATCTCGATGTGTTGCCAAAACAAAACATTTAATTTATTCAAGGGCCATGCTTTCATCATACCCAAATGCAGGTGAGCACTACCTCTGAAATGTAAAGTACTCAAGTAAAAAGGAAAGCGATGAAAAATATATCAGTAAAAATGCATTCAATATGTAAAAATAGCTCTGCAGAGGTGGAGTGGAGGCAATAACTAGTGGCTACAGATGAAGCATCAGGCTCAGGATGATACCACAGCACCAAAATTTTTTCATTCTCTCTCTCTGAAAACCTTTCAGGAAACTACTTGCATCCCCCTTTGCTCAGTTCGCCAAAGAAATTGGTAAGGCCGGAATAAAACGTTGGCTTGTTCACATCAGAAGGAAATATAAACTAAGGTCAAGGAAACCACAACATCTGGAACGTGAGAAAAGGATTTACTGTTAAGGGCTTAATGAACTCTGAAAATAAAGTTCTCAACTTTGCTAATTTGTTTGGCCTTCGAAGACGAATAAAACATGAAGCTGGAAGAAGCTTTTATGGCTCTCCCAAAGAAATAAGAACTACATCTGTGCTAAAATTAACAAAACCCAATGACAGTAGGGAGTGTGTCACTATTATTCAGCTGATGCTAGGAAAAAAGGCTACATTGTAACTGCTGGCTGTTTCTGTGCAAATTATTGTGGGAAAAGAGGAATTAGGGACTCTTCGGCTTTGCAGCTGAGGGAAAGACAGTATTCCTGAGCTGGTGGGGGGTGGGGATGGGTGGAGATACGCAGGTTCCTGCAGGTAATAAGGATCTGCCTAATGCCAATCACTCAGTGTTGGATGGGTGGAAGGATGCATCTGTCCTCTCATTTTAGTTTGAATTAGGAGTGTGTATGACTGTAGCACTTTGATTCAAACCGTGAGCTGCTTTCACGGTGTGCAAAGCAGAGATCCATTCAGATGAAACGAAAGCTGGAAGATACACATTTAATGCATTCCAGGCACTGCACCAGGCACTCAGTCCATGGGAACCAGATGAGAGCTAATCCCAGGGAAACCCTTCCACAGTGCATGCACAGGGAAGGTGGCAGATCCTCAGCACTGACTGTCTTGCTCTATACATTCACGGCAACCTTGCTGCCTGGTGTGCTAAGGCAAACAATAGCAAAGCATAGCCATTTGAGAAGCTGACCTCATCTATTTCTATGCAGCACCTCACACCTTCAGGCATCAGTTCTTTCCTTCATTCCCTCAAAGACCAGCACTTAGTCCCCAGTGAGGCCAGGGACAAGAAACTGGGTGAGGACACAGGTACAGATTGTTCCCAGGGAACTTTTACTGCAGTGATGTGTCCAATAAACAAGAAGTAGAAAACTCATTTGAGATTTTACAGCTAACCCCCACAGAGTAGTGAATGCACTTGTCTTGAGACTGTCAACATGAAGAGCAAAAGCTTCTCTTGCAAAAAGGCCAGAGATTTGATCCCAAGTCTCCTCACTGTGCTAATCAGATCCACTTCTACTGCTTGGTCCCCAGGATCAGGATCTAATTAGGATTGACACATGCTTCCCTGCTTGCAGCAAGGGGCCATCTCCTGCTAAATAACTGGAGCTGTAATAACTATAGTGGTCCAGGCCAGGAGGTTAGTGTTAGAGAGCACAAGGAGCAGCAACTGGATGATTTCCCCGACACAGTACTTTGACATGATTTTGGTGGCATTTATGATGCTTTTACTCTCAACCATCAATACAGCTGAGGCTCGTTCACCACACAGATCTGCAGGCTGCAAATTGGATGTAAAAAGGGGAGTTGAAACATAACACAACATAATTCTCATTCTGCTCCTATCTGGGAGATACTGGTTTTCCTACAAGTAGCAAGTGCCTTTAGGCTTGGGCTACTTTTGGCTGAGCAGTGGAAGACAATCCTGAGCAAGGAGAGAAGCAGCAGCTGTTCTCCATGGGAAGTACCTCGAAGGATTTTCACCAAAATCATGGTTTTGCAGACTGGAGTGAATAACAGTGTTTGGAGCAGTATTTTTCAGCAAACAGACCGCTTCTGCCCTGCACATACACCTTTGTACCACTGATGTCAGCTCGCATACTGGTGGCTCAGCCATGAAAAGCTACACATTTCCCCCGGCGTTTGTATGTACCTGTGCTCAGCTTATGGTGGGACAGAGCACTCTGCTCTCCCTCTAGAAAATCACAGCAGGTATTGGCTTCATGAGACAGTACCAGTGGACACTGATTTCCCCACTCCCTCACTTTGCTACTGCCCTTCAGGTGCAATGTACTAAACAATGACCACTTACAAAAACCCCAACACAACATTTCGGTCCTTTTCTACATGAGAAAAACAAACATTTCCCTGTACCTCCATTGTGTTTTGAGCTTCCTCACTGCATGGTAAACATATAACAAAAGCACTATACTAGAATATAAATATTACAGTTTTGTGTTCTTTGTGGTGCTCATTGGAGGTATTGGTGGGGTGCAGGTGTCCTCACTATAACTTCACCACCACAGATAGCAGTAAATGCTCTTTTTCTCCTGCCCAAAAGCTACAATTTCATAAGGACCCTTATTTTCTCTTTCCAAATCACAAACTCAGTTACACAGCCTCCTCCCTACAAGGATTTCTAAGGACATTACCAATATTAACAATTTATGGCTCAGGGCACCCCAAGGGACAAGCATTACTTCTACTTTCTCAAGGACAAAACAACTCAAAAATCCCCCGTGCCCAGGGCAGACACCAAAAACCTATATAAGGGATGAGAAATCAACTCGAACCTCCAGGCAGACAAACTGGTCAAGGTTATCATGCCCTGATGCAGCCTGGTGCAAAACAAGGACATCGTGTCAAGAGCCCAGCTACCCCCCAGAGAGTTCTACCAGTGGAGACACAAACCCACTACATGTCAGCAGCCATTCCCATAATGGACCATGCTGAGCCATAATTTCACCTCAAAGAGAAGTATGGGGTGTGGGTTTCACTTACTCTCTTCTTTGAGGCTTCTGCCATGGAAAGGACGCAGGCTAGAGCTGATGGGGACATCTGGTAGGTGGCATGTGGGATGGGGACAGTATGGGGACAAGGCAGCCTCAACTACAAGGAGCATCAAAAGCAATTTGACTCAGACCAGTCCAAGAACTTCCTATGACAGTAGGCATAGAGGCAGGCTTCCCTCCTTTCTGCAAGTATTAATTGTAAAATAATGATTTCCTCAAGAAGGAATGTTAATTCTTCAAGTTAACAGTACACCCACATCTGTTTGCACTAAATATTTCAGAGTGACTTTGGGGAAGAAGGAAAATCCCCACCACCCAAACTTACATGAGTTTAAATACAACTATTTCCAAACACATAAAATATTGTGTAGAGAGGATTGATTGAAGTGCTGATGAAAACATCAGATTTGTGATACCAAGAAGGTTACTCAGAGCACTACATCTTGAAGCCATTCCCTTTTGCTCCTGCACTGATGGGGAATTGGGCTGAACAGAAGCAGGCTCCCCACCCTCCCCTCTCCTCCCCACTTAGAAAAAATGGCAAAAATTGACCATTAGCTGAGGATTAGCTCATACATTAAATACTGTTGTAAAATACTTTTATGGTGCTACTTCTAGTGGTTTTAAAAATTACTATTCAGGACATCGAAAGCTCAGGGTAAAAGATATATATGCACTTTTTTTTTTTTACAGGAATGTAATCTTTAAACTGAGGATTACAATTGATTGTAAGAAGGCAGAGCATTGACCTTTACAGTGAAATTGTTCTTCCCTACCAAATACAAAATATCCTAAGTACAATCAACTCATAATAATTACCTAATCCTTATTATTTTGCTTTTAGAATATTTATTTAGGCTTGGGTTACTAAAATTTCAAATAAAATGGAGTCTGCTGTCATGGCTTTTTATCCAAATGACTCGTAGTCTCTTGTAAACAGTTCAGTGATCTGATTTCCATTGGGACACGAGTTGTAAAAGGCCAGGGATTTGCGATGGATTTACACGTATACTGTTTCAGTTAAGTTACCAAGGTCGATTTAACAGCCCTTTTCCTCAGAGTCTTAAATACATTTGCCACCCAGCCTTTTAGGCCAGGCTCAAGGAAAAGGGTGATGCCATTTTAAAGGGTGCTTGAACTTCACTGGAAACTCCAATTTACATTCTTTTAATCAGCAGCAGAACATATTTATTTATTTATTTATATTTAGAATGAGCTTTGTGAAGTAGCTAGAAAACTAATTCTTGCACATGGGCATGACAGGTTTCTTGGAGTTTTGAAAAGGTCATTCAGGCTTTGGAATACAACAGAGGCCAACACTCAGAACTCAATTGTATCGCAGATATTAGCCTACCCTCTGAAGTCCAAGTCAGGAACAAAATATCAGATTACCAACCCATGCTAATAGAACTTTTTTAAAAGCAACGGTCCTCCAGACTAAATACCAAACAAACAAACATTAGTCCCCTTTGATGGCTCACCACTTCTCAGTAAAGTTCAAATAGTCTGACTTGTGATTGCGCAGAAATGTACTGATAATGAAGGTAAATGAAATCTGTGGTTATTTCTGAGGGCTGAATGACTGGTCTGATTGTCTCATTCACTTGGCAAACAATTTCTTTTCTATACATTATTGTAGCCACAGATATAATTTCTCTAGCACTGTAGAAAGAATCAGATTAAAATATGATACAGAAGCAGCACTTACCTTGGGCTGATTAATATGTTTAAGCTGTAACCATGCCACCATGCTTAAAAGCATAAAGATACGCCTTTCTACACTAGTCTATATATATTGATACCTCCCGTGTGCCAGGAAAACCTCTTTGATTAGTCACACTAGACCATTTCTTAAGTGGTATGAATTTCTCAGGCCTGCACTTTCAATAATCAAGTAATAAATTCTGGGACTAATCATGAGCTGTGCTGTCTCTCCTACGTGACGTGCAAGGAGATTCATCAAGAGTTTCTTCAACCAGAGAAAAACTAAAATGCCTTAAGTAATTAAAACTGCATCCTACAATTTGGAGCAAAATTTATTTCAGAGGTCAAACCTAGACCGTATGCTACACACCACTCCATGGCAGCCACTTGACTCTGTGTTTTGGAAAGGATTTTTGTTGGAGCATGAACTGCTACGTCCTAGTGGGTTCAGCCTGTGAGAAAAAGAGCCGGTTCAGCAGGTAAAACCTAAGTCCTAATGAAATAAAGATAGCTGGGTTTTTCTTTTCATCTTTCACAGACTGACGGCAACAGCCCAAGGAGACACATACATGGTGATCTTCTACAATCCAGAAGCTTTTCTCAACCCATGTGCCAACTCTTGGAGCTGTAACAATCAGCTTTGAGCAAGGGGGAAGGACATCTGAGCCAGACTTCTGAACTTGAATACACGAATATATGAAACTCTAGGACCTACTGAGCACTCTTAGCACTCTGCTGCCCTAAATGACAACATTCTTTAAAACTGTGCATGAAATTTAATCTAATTCTTTTGTACTTGTGTTACCATTCACTTGGCTTAAACAGCATGTTTTTAAGCCAAAACACAAAGTTAATCTATCATAATGCTCCTCCAGGTGAGATTTATTATAGATCACTTTCTAAAACCCGTGTGTTCTATGTGCATGTGCATACCATATTCGTCTTATTATTATCCAGTTGAAAAATTCCCAGTGTGTGCAACGCCTCAGATATAATAGCAGGCATGCCAACAGAATATGACACTTATGCTAATCTGCATCCCGCTGTGGAAAAACATACACAAGGATTCCATTACCACATTCATTAGGCTGCAGTGCACTTCATCTTGAATAGGGATTATGAACTATAATAGAGTGAAAACAGTTGATTGAATCCACTTAGCCAAATCTATGACATTAACCAAATATTTCGGAGTCAGGAAGAGGAGGAGTTGAACCTTGTCCTGGTGGGATGTGCTGCCTTTGCCTTGTCTCTCCCTGGTACTTTAGTTAGTATGAGAAAAGTTTTGAGAAGGCCAAGGTCACAATGAAACTTTGAGTTGAGACAGAGTTTTAAATATTCAAAAGTGCTGCCCAAGAACTAGTCGAGAGCAACGTGACATAGATGCTGTTGAGACAGATGGGGACTTTCCAGACACATGCACTATTTCTGGTTTTGCACAGGTTCTTCAGTGCACATTAGCAAACTCTCCATGCACTTGCTATACGTCTTGTTGGCACCAATGGAGACTTCCAAGCTGACCATACGTGCAGCAAAACCTCCCAGTGACAACATTACACTGCTTGAATGGTAATCACGTTCAGATGAAAAAAAATACGTTTTCCAGTTTTGTGTTCAGGTTTGCCTAGTATACTTTGAGTGTACACTCAATTTTTTGGTTCTACACAATACAGTTGCCATCTGACAGCCTGCCTTTCTTGGCAAAAAATTCAACTCAAACTATTTAAAATATTGTAAAAAATAATAAGGACTGGAATACAAGTTACCACTTGAGAAATAGTTTGGAATTTAGTTGTGCCCAGAAAAAAAAAGGAAAATAAAAAAGAAAGAATGAATATTTCCCTGTGTACAAGACTCAAAAGATGATAATAAAATCCTTCTGCATGTAGTATTTAGTAATTTTTGTGACTCTCCTGTTTATATACATCCCTTTTAATGTAGCAAGTAAACAGGAAGTTCCTGTTAGGAGCAGCGCAATGGAACTGAAAGGAGAATTGCTGAAACTGGCGATAGAAGCTCTGCCGTGCTCCTTTCTTTCAGTTAAAAAGCCAAGGAGAAGGAAAAGAGTAGAAAAACACGGAAGGCATAATCGAGCAACCAAATATATTCAGTATGTCTAAAATCTGTTTTCCTTCCATACATCTTCCGCAGGGCACGGTCCTTACTCGGGGGCACTTGCTGAGCTCAGTTATCCCCCGCAAGTGGTTCCCACTCCTACTGCTCTGTCAGCTCTTTTTTCCACCCAAGTTTTGGCAAAGCTGGAGGTAGCTCCCACCAGGACAGATGAATCCAGCAGCAGCCAACACCAGTCTGGAGAGGGGACATCCTACTGCTGACTGCCAACCTCACGAGGTGAACCCAGCATGGGCCAGCAAGGATGACTCCTGAGCCCTTCCCTCCTAAAATCACAGTACTGTGGATTGTGGGGTGAAGAGCACTTGCAGATGCTCCTTTCTGCACTTTCTTCTGACTGAGGGTGGTGAAGAAGCCAAGGAAGAATATAGATAAAACTATGAGTATCAAAACAGAAAAAAAAAGGATGGATGAAGTTGATGGGAAGGTTGGAAAAAAAGCAGGATTTTGTGGAAGAATTCATGTAAAGAGAAAGGTCATAGAGATCAGATGGGATTTGGCAGTGAAAAAGCCGGAAAAGACCAGTTTGCTGATGCTGTGGGACTAAATACTGAACTGGTTTGGAGTTTGGGGAGAAAGAATTTCTGGTAAAAAAAAGCAGCTTATATAATGGCAGAACACCCAGCATCATGTTACTCAATGTGCTTGGGAGACAAGGCAACTAATCATCACATAGGCACTGGGTACAGGCTGCAGGGGTTCAGGGATAAAATCATCTGTCGTGGACAAGGCTTACCACTGATGTTATTACACTTCTGTTTTTAAAATAATATCTGATGTATGGGACTTCTGGAGAGTTAACAATACCGTCAGTGGAAATGGTACCAGAGTCCAGCCAGCTTCATAAATCCCCTGTTGGATCCTGTATTTGGCAATAATTCCTGCAGGTGAAATCTTTTTTGCTGGCATTACTTACCCAGTTTTCAAAGTCTTGCCCAAAAATAAAGAATTGGCATATACACAGGTATTTATGTCAGGAAGATGCTGAGTTCTGTCTGAAAGGGTGATTTCAGCAGAAACTAAGGTAAATTGGTATTTTATGGCACCAGATCTTTGGACTATAGGCTGAGTATTAGTGGAGAAAGTTTTATTGCTAACTTCAGAAGGAACAACTCTGTGGATTGTATAAAATATCCAGGAAAAGAAGCAGCACTCTATAAACTCCTGAAGGAAATGTGACACCCAGCAACAGCAAGAGAAAACCTGAAATTTTACTAAAGGCAAACTACTTAATTTACCAGAGAGAAGGAACACACTCTTGGAATGATATTTTTCTTTTTTTTTTTTTCTTTAGTTGAGGTCCAGCTTCATTTTTTCGAGTTTGAAAGGTAAGTGGGAGCATCAAACAGGTTGAACGAGGCCCTGTTTTCTTGCCACGGGAACATGGCCCTTTGCACTGAGATTGTAATACAATCCATCCTCTCTGGGACTGCAAATGCTACAGTGCAAAACTGTGTTTGAAAACCTCTTTTATCATTCATCGTCTCCAGACTGAAATCATTTTTGACAACCTCTGCAGAAAACAAGCAGCTTTCTGGCTACTGGCGAGCCGATTAAAGGGAGGAAACACATGTTCACTGTCAGACAGAGCCCCTGGAGAAAGCATTGACAACCTTTTAACCTCCTTTCCCAGTGAAAGTGCCCAAATGTTTCTCTGGAACAAAACCCCAGCATTGTTTTAAGCATCTTTTCATTTAATGCACTATATTTTTCAAGATACGTTAAGAGTCAGAGGAATTCCTTTTTAATGTGGAGGTTTCACAATCAGTTCAATTCCCATGCAAATGGTCATATAAACAATTATTAAGCGGGAATTTCTTTTCATGAACTTTTTCCTTCTCTTTCTTATTTTTTTTCTTTTCTTGTCTTCTTTTTCCTTTTTTTCCCCTTCACTGTCTGACCACAGTTTAAATACCAACACATTGAAAAGTTCACTAACCTCTACAGTGATTTCTCAAAACAAGCCAAAAAGCCACAGGAGTGAAATTTTCTGAGCAGTAGGAAGGCTGACTAGCAGACATTATTAGTGCTTTGAGTATTCAAATCTGGCCATGGAAACTTTTGTGAGTTACAAGATGCTGGGGCAGGAAGCACCACACGTTACTGATATATTCGTTATCAAGGGAACTACTTTCCACTGTATTTAATCATCAGCAATGGGGAAAAATAAATTTTCTTTTGAGAAGTAAAACAAGATTTTTTTTTTTTTTAATGGAAAGTGCTTTCAGAGCAACTGGTCTGGCTTTCTTTGTAGTTATAAAAGTCCACTCAGAGGTTGTTTAACATTTAACCTTGCTATTTTTACCTTAATATCAGCAGCTGGAATAGTTCTGTCTGTTTTGATAAAACGAGACTTTTTTCCATGTTGCCTATTTGCTTTTACAGCTGAAAGGAACTGTTCCAGCTGAAGTAGGTAACTGTAAAACTGCAGTGGGCTAAGCCGCCTGGGAGAAGAGTAGATTATTTGATTAAATGTTCCCGCAAGTAACTGCACAAGGTACTGTCCAATAACACACAATATCTGCTAATGAAAGATTAAAGGCCATGAGCTCTGCAGGTATGAAATCCCATGGGGATTTGCTTTTCCTTCTCCAAAGGCCTTGTTCTAGCCATGCTCAATAGCTCTGCTACCATTTAACTTGTCTCGGTTTTCACACGGATTATGACTTGGCTAATGATAGTTGTGGTAGGGAAAAATTTTCAAAGCTGGAGCTTGGCTTCTCCAATGTTTCCCCAAAAGGACTTACTCCATTTTATGCCTTTTTTGTTTCATTTTCCTTTCTTCAAAAATACCCTTGCTCCAGTAACAGAGTTCAAAATGCAGCCGACAATTTTTAGATGACAGCTTCATCTGCTTTTTCAGGCACGGCAGCTGCTCACAAACCAGTTGGCTTTTTGCACTACTCTTCATCACACAGGCAGTGTTTCAAGCTGACGTGCTGGCACACATGGCACAGAAGATGTCCCTCCTGATGTTATTTCTGCTGGGTCCCCAGTTGTCTGAACCTACCTTAGGTAATGGGAGGAGGATGCGAACCGAGCTCCTGCAGCAGTGTTTTGCATGAGACTGGAAATCAGTGGGGCTTGTGCCTCTGAGTCATTTAAATGCCTTTGGAAAAAGGCCACCCATGGAGGGAAGGTACATTTCAACTGAGCACCTTGAATCAGGCAGGTGGTCAAACAACCACCACTTTCTTCTGACCCACTCCTGTCCTACGCTGGCAGACATCCCTATCTAATGCATCTCCCACGGTTACAGGAAGCAATCTCATTCATATTTTAAGTAACACAACAGCTTTAAAGGAAAAAAATTCTCTCAGAACTAAGTTATAAAAGCAAAAGAAGCAATTCCTCAATGTTTCTCCTTTCCAGGAGATGCCCATTTTACAACTTTGACTTCCCCCTCATATCCAAGATATTCACGGCAGGACATGACCATTAAAAAAGTGACATTTTTCACCTTCTTCTCCAGTCCAAAAGGGGGCCCTCCCCTCTTTTGAACTAGAGACTAAGAAAATCAGCTCCCATCCAGCAACTTGTGAAATCTTTCAGAGCAGAAGCCAGGAGTATTTGCAGAATTGTCGAGAAATAAACCTGAGCAAATATAGTCAAAAACGCAACACAACAATAAATAGTCATATCCTTTAACATTTTTTAGCTGAAGATCACGACATGCTTCCTTAGCAAGGTAAATACTGTTATGCCAATTTTATAAGAGGGAAAGTGGGGATCCGACAGCTGAAGAATAGCCTGAAGACAGCCAGTTGGTTGCAGGGCTGGAAATGGATCCCAGACCCTCCTCGTCTCCATCCCACGTTCCACACCTCCCACAACATGCGCTGCTTGCACGCAACAGCTCCACGCAATTTAAGTTTGGGGGAAACACAACTTTGTCCAGGCTGAACTGTTTATCGCAGGCTACGAAATGCCACGGATGAAGTTACCCTTGTAGTAAACTCTGCTAATTGCGATCATCCAAAATCACATGCTCAGCTACAGATAGATGCACAAAAACAGTTTCCCCACTGCTAATGCAGGCATACGTAGCTGGCTCCTTTCTGTGTGGAAAACTCCAAGCAGGTGAGTTTAAGGGCTTTTTATTTACCCACTGTGCTTCTACCACAGGAAACTATTTTCTAGTAAAGAGCCTTCTGTCTTAATTTGAAAGCACAAAAATCTACCTCTCATATTGGCAGTTTGTTTGAGCAGTTATTCATTCCAGGAGCACCTACATTCCCAATTTACATTTGTCTCATTTCAGCTTCCTGATACCAGTTTTGTTTTGCATCATTTATCCACCAAATTAAACAATTTTGTATTGCTTGGTACTTTCTTCCCCTGAGAGCTTCTTCAAGTCAAGCTACCTTTCAATCTTCTTTTCTGCAACAATGAGTAGAGGAGGTCTCTCATCTCTATCACCTTCAGGGGTTTCCTACAGCTATTTACTGCGCTCTCACACCTGAACATCCTCAAAAGTGGAAACCCAAACTGCACGTCCTGGCAGGAGTCTCAGCAATGCAACATATCAGTAAATGCAGCTCCTCGCTTTCACTTCCATTTATATATCCAAAGATGGTGGAAGCAACTGCTGTTACACCATCATACTGGGGCTTTGCTTGAACGTTATAACCTCTAAATGTTTTCTGGAATCTAAAACCTCCCCAAGGCAGCTCTGTTCTTTTGGCATGAAAATACATTTGCAAACATGCTTTAATTGGTGTAGGCTAGTGAGAGACTGAGACTGCTCTAAATGATTTCTCTTCCTCATTATTTACTGGTGTAAATATAGAAATAATTCACTGTTATTACCTCATTATTATTTACCAACATAAGTTTATAAATAATTCAGTGATATTCATATTATTATTATGCATAATACCATGAATTATAGGAATAAAAAAAAATCACAGTGGTTACCATTAAAAAGTCAACATTAATCAACTTTTGCCTCAAAGTTCTGTAAGAGATAGTGTAGTCTGCTCTGTCCTCAGAATAGGAAGTAAGTGTGGGACCTCAGATACCACAGTATGGTAACAGTTGGCAGATGGTTCTTCTAAAATGGTAACCACTGCAACTAGAAGTGTAATTAGAAAACACATCACATCATGTTTGTTTAGAAAAAGGGAAAGCCACAGTTATTTAGCACTCACCTAAACTATCAATTGCAATATCTTCAAACAAATCTGTCCAGAGAGATTGCTCACAGCACCACCAAATATTTCTGAAATCTTTCTGTAGAGCTGATCAAAAAGCTCGTGTCAAAAGCTTCTGTTTGGATGGTAAATGGATTTTAGGGAGGGAATAGACTAAATTTAGGTTTTTTTCTTTTTTTTTAATGTTAGACTTTCTCTTAAATACCACTAGTTTAAAAGGTGGGGCTACACACACAAAAAAAAAGAGAGCAAGAGGGCCTGTTTTTCTTTATGCTAATTTTGTAAACATTAATCATTTTGCAAATAATTGTCATATCATGTCCCAAAGCTTTAGGCTTTTTTAGCACCAGGATTCTCAGACAGCAAAGGTAAAACATCACATTTCTTCACTGTCCAGCATTTGACTACATTCACTTGTCCCACAAGGCTGCTTTAAATTCAAGTCTAATGCCTTGGCCCTGGCAGGAGACACTGAATATCAGCGACTAATTCTTCCCTTTTCACTCCTATGTCTAGATTTTAAAAGAAGCATTTCCAGTTGTTTTGGTCAAGCAACTTTGTCTCTCCTAAAGCTATTGTGGAGCATGTCTCAAACTCCAACTATGTTGGAGGTAACTTGTATTTGATGTTCGGGTCACTCCTGTCAAAATTATCTGACTGTCAGTCCATCCCTGTGGATCGTATTTCCATCATACCAGAAACACTCACACTTACATTAACCCTTTACAGGACACTCGGGCAGAAGAGAAGAAAGAAAATGTCCACATTTCACAGAGACATTCATAGCTGATGGAGCCAAGCTCTGCTCGGCGGTGCCGGGCAGTGGGACAAGAGCAGGAATTGATGCGCAGGAAGTTCCACCTGAACATGAGGCAGAATTTTTTAATGTGCAGTGACCATGCAATGGAACAGATCACCCAGTGGTGTGGAGTCTCCCTTACTGGAGGTATTCCAGAAGCATCTGGACACAATCCTGTGCCCTGTGCTTTGGGATGACCCTGCCTGGGAAGGGAGGATTCAGACATCCCATTGCGGTCCCTTCCAATCTGATCCATTCTGTGAGTAATTAAAGGATGACCAACAACTTAGCAAGCTCTCAATCTTTTACTCCTTCCAAGCCTTATTTTGGTTCAAAATTCAAACTCTGTCAGCAAGAAAAATCACCTTCCAAATTAATATGTCCTATCTGGTATATATGAAGTCAGATGACTACAAATCATGGTTCCCCAAATATTGCAAGGTCCACCAAATCCCTCTAACTCATTTGCCTGCCTTCTTTATAGTAAGAACAGTGACTGAAGAGTTTAAGCCTGCAGTACCACATGATGACTTTGATTAAAAAGGGAATGGTAGTTAAAATTTTCAGCAGCAAATTAGGCAGGCATGCTCAAACTGTAGATATAAGTTTCTGTTAAGGGGACAGGAGAAAAAAAATTAGAATCAGCATGCATAACTTCTTTCTGGAAAAACAAAATGACCTAATCAGATGTTGTCAAGGGATAAAGGGGATGTTTCCACCAAGAGTGAAGACAATTAGTAAATTAGGAAACAGTTGAAAAAGCAGTTTCACAAGATGTAGAAATGTCTAAAATGTCTTTTTTTTACTAAACCCTAGTTTAAGAAGAAAAACTAGGAAAAAGCCCCCATCTTCCATCAAACTAATGGAATATTCTACAGGACAAAAAAAGGAAGCAACGTGCCTCTCCTTACCTATTCCGCAGTTCATCCCTGCTCTTCTCACCATGGAGTGATGACCATACCAACTCCCTCATAACTCTCAAATTTCACATAAAATCACTCTTGCTATGCCGGACTATCCATGGTCTGAGAGGACCAACACCCAGAGAGTAAGGGTGATGAAGAACTCTTCCATTTCACAAAGACTTCCTAAACTGACAAGAGATTACAAAACATTTCGTCAATATTCCATACGCATTCAGCCACATGACGTATTTTTTCCCTGAATCTAAAAGTGCTGCAGCAAAAATCATTCAGTGCTTTCATCACTTGAAAATTTCTACATGGTGATGCCATGGACATTGAAAACAATAGTGCTCACTTTTTTTGATGCACTTCATCAGAGAAGATGCAACAGTTCCAGGTGACACGTTGTTATTTTTTAGATGCAACTCTGTTTCCATAGGAAAAACCTGACACTCAGCTATTCAGAGAGACAGCTTTCAGGTCGGAACAGCACAGCTTGAGGCTGGAATGACTGAACACCTTGAGGGTTTGATTCAAAACACAAGCAGTGGCATTTATTTGGCTGGGTTATGATGAAACCCTTTGCAAACGGCACACATGTACATCCACCCGTATGTGTTTCACACAGTGTAACTCTCATGTTAATTGTTTTGAACGCTGAACCCAAAGTCAGGAAAGAAAAAGACATCCTGCTGAGCTGGCCCCTCTGGGAGTTCCATGGTTTTTGTGGAGTTATCAAGCCACCTTTCAATTTTTCTTTGCATATAAATGAATATAAGGGAGTTGTCCGATACCTAAAAGTGCTTAATTACCTTAATTACTTTGGGGTTGTTTCTCACAGCCTGTACATACAGCTTGCTTGTTCCTCCCTAACTTAAAACTTGAAGAACAAGATACAGAGTGTGGATTTTTCCTCTGGCTCTTACCGAGCCTTGATACCAGTCATTCCTCCCACACCCCATGTTTTACTGGATTTTTAAAAAAACATGGATTTTTAAAAAAATATTAAGTTTTATGCAAATATCCATCCTAAAGAAACCAAACACCAATTGAAGTTTGTCTGATGAAACTGGCTGTCAAAAATCTTGATAACAGTACAATAGTAAGTAGTTATTTTACTGTATTTCAGCTTTTTTTCTCACTCTATTTAGGAAAACTAGAAGGAAACAAGAAAATTAAACAAGAACTGTCTTAAAGATAAGAAAAATGTTTCAGGGGTTTAGTATAAATTCTGTCAATGCCTTTCTGCACTTACACAGATCCATGCTTCCTGGCTTCCACTATCTTCTCACTCTCAGGTGTCTATACAGCATGTATCCTGATGCCATCTAATTCACAAACAAGCAAGGTCTTGGGTTCTGCTCCCCAGTCTGACTGGGCTCCAAAACCCACGTGGGAAAGCCTGTCCCCGAGATTTTCAGGCTTATGCTGTGGGCACTAGAAATTCAGAGAGTTGGGAGAAGCCCCAGAAATTAAATGACCAAATTTTTTTGAGGTTCACCCCTCTGCAAAAAAGAGACCAAACCCAACAGGCAACTGTGTCATTAAGCCTAAGAACACATTCTTCCAAGTCTTGCCTCAAATTCAGTAAGTGTGGTAACTCATGAGTCATTAAAATGGAAAGGCTCCCTTTCGGCTTCAAGGGCAACTGGATCTGATTATCCATGCTGCCGTACCTCGGCACAGTGGGATGAGTGAAATATGCACTGTCAGCCCCGGCTCTGAACTTGCTTCCTTATAGCATGAGCCTTACCTGAAACGGAGCACTTTACGTGTTAATAACGTGTTTGTTACAGCTGTCCTGCGCAATGCTTAATTAAAGTGATATTTTGTTTCAGTTGAATGATCTCTGGCTGTTTTATTGTCATTTGACATTAAATTGCAATTTGCCATGCCACATTCATTTCTGCACACGTTGTCAATACGATTATAAAGGCAATGTTATTGACCAAGAACATAATACTTACTGAGTGTCTTGAGAAAATGCTCAGATTTTTAAAGTTCTACACATTCTCTCTTTTTTTTTTTTTTTTGGTTGTTAAACCTGAATTGCTTTGGTTTCTTTAAAGCTCTTTGCTGCTGAATAACTCCAAGTGCTAACAGAATTTAATATTCAGTTGTCATGCATGTCTCAGCTCTCACCACAGTGCACTGTGTTCAAACTCAGGTCAGCTTTTCCCATGCATTTATAGGTGTGTGTGTATATATATTTTTAAATACATTTATATATATAAAAAAATGTGAAATATGTATATCTATCTGGCACGACTCAGGTCACCAGATGCACACAGGACATCAGATGTGGTGCTGCCCCCTCCACACCTTCTCTGTCCCTTCTACAAGAGTCAGCAAGGGACAGCCTGGGACGGGGGCACCCACCAGCATCAGCCCCCGCTCTCCTCTCAGGTCTCAGGCATTGAATTTAGGCTCCCTCCTCCAGGCTACATGAATCATTTCTGCCATGAACTTGTGACCCTGGCTCTGTAACTGCGCTGCTCTACCAGGACCATACGGCAGATAATGCGCAGCTACTTTGGGCTGTACGAGACCTGACATTTGCAAAGCTGCACTGAATTAAGGCAAGACTGTACATACTGCAGCAGAGCTCAGTGCGCGCTGGGAATAAAACGCTTGGGTACTATTTCCTAAATTCGGAGGGGAAAAAGCTAAATCCATGCCCTCTCCTATTTCACTCTGATTGAAGAGGTAAATAAAATAAAATAGGCTTATATGAAAATGTTGTCTGTATTACTGCCATGTTATTTCTGCTTTACCAGCAAGCTGAAAAAACTTGTTGTACATCTTTTTTTTATCTTTTTTTTTTTCTATTTCCTGCCTTGGTTTTGGATAACTGGAATTGAGATAGCGTGTTTTCTTCAACAGGAGTTTCTGCATACTATGTTCCCTTTAGGTTAAGCTTGATTTCAGCTCTATTTTCCAACTTTACCAATCTTAAATACAGTATCCCATAAGAAGTATTCCTGTAACAGCCTGAAAAAATAACCAACCAAAAATTACTAACTTGGATGTAGCAGGTTACTGTTTCCCAATTGCAAATCCAACTGTGATGGCAAATAAGAACATCCCAGTGATGTACAGGAAAACATAAGCATGGTCTGGTCTATCAGTTACAGCAAGGTCATCATTAGTTACTCTTTTAATGGCTCATTTAATTAAATACGGAGCTATTGTCTCGCAATTTTGTGTATCAAGTGGAATAAATACTCAAGTTCAATTAGGGATGTATTTTTTACTGGTATGGGTTTAATAAAGTTGCTGTGTTGCCACAAATGACTAATAATGAATATACTTTTCTGACAATGACAAAATAAGTATTCTCACAGAAGTGGCTGGTATGTGTAATTCGATGAGTTCACTTAAATAGTTCGACTCTGGATCAAAAAAGCAAATTATACTCACTTGAATAGTTCGACTGAGGATCAAAAAAGTAAATTATATAAGTGGATACTGCAAGGCAGAAACATGTGGACACAGCTGTAGTGTCATGTGTCACAGCTTCGCTCTGTGCCAGCTGGCATCGGCACAAAGGCAGGCCAAGCCAAACAATTCCTGTTATTCATAACAGCAAATGTGCATTCAAAACACACAGTGAAGGCTTTATAAAATAACTTGGTATTCAAATGGATCCACACTGTGGAATTGTTTTTTAATCACACACTGCTCTGCGCCAGGACGATATGCCAAATTGTCCTAGTAGTCCAGAAGTTCTTGTCTTTACCCAAAACAGTGCAAATGCAGGTCTTGGCCTGCATATCTATGGGATATTTGTGCTCAGGGTTCGTAGCTTTCCTTGTGTGCTCAGTAAATAGATGTGCACCCTCAGTGCATTAAATATTCAGGCTTTCAATTAACAAGGGTGCACAACATGCACATTTGTGCCTATATTATAATCAGAGCTTCTCTAGCATAGAAAATCACACCATTAAGAAGTCTAGCTAGTGAGAAAGCAAGCAGTTAGGATAGTTTCACAGACAAACTCCTTCTAGACTGCATTTATATTTAGAACTTAAATATGAAATGCAAGAGATATTCAGCGTACTCCTCTAAAAGGGGACCTCTTCCAAGTATGCAAATAGGCTCAGCGTATCTAACCTCAATGGGGACTTCATGAACCATGCCCTTAGTGATGGGAAGAAACAAAAAAAAAAGGAAGGGGGAGCTCAATTCAACTCTTTGCATTGCTATTGAGACAACTCTTACTTGAAAAAACATCTCCCCCAGTCATCAGCCTCTTTCTCCTTCCCAGTGATCCAGACCAATTTTATTATTGCAGGATCCGGCCTTATTTTAGCAAATCTGGAGTTTCATCATACCAAGCAAATGAATGCTGATCATAGAATGTTATGCCTGAAGTCATTCAAAAATGGGAATTTTCAATAAAATCATCTTCAGTTTCTCAGAAGGTGTGTGTCAACATCGCCACTCTGAAGCTCACGGCAACCTGCTAGCATACACCAGGTAACAATCTGTGGAGACGCTGAGAGTTTAAATATAGCCAAACTTGAAATAACATTGTGTCACTTCCAAATTCCTTCTTCTTTAAGAAAAATAATAGACCTCAGCCCTGCAGGGCAGGCCCCTTGATCTCTTCTATAAGAGCCACCAAGTGCTTTATCTCAGCAGTGCCAGAAGAGACGGGAGGGGGACGGGAGCAGACACTGCTCTCGGAGGAAATGAGGGAAGCTGCATTCCACGGAAAGGCAATATTTGGATCTCTGGCCACAATGCTACGCAGCCTTCCACTGATTATGGCTTGCTGCTGGCTGCAGGAGCTTTGTGTGTGCTCAAGGCCATCTCCCCAAGCCTGATTAGTTTAGCTGGAAAAGGCATAACAAACTATCCATGTAAAGAAAACCAATGAAAAAGACTCAGCAGTAACACCCCTTTTTTCACCTTCCCCACCCGCTGGCTCCGCGTTGTAAATAATGGGGTGCAGCTTCTGCTGAGATGGATTGACCTCGTTTCAGGGAGGTTTATAGGACTACTCCACTCTCCACCTTCCTGGGGATCTGGCCCCTTGTTTTTTTTCAAAACCAGGCTTTTCTCCACTCCAAGAAAAAGAGACCTCTTTTCCCAGGAAACATAAATAAAGGGCTGCACATTGAGGAGATGGGGAGGGACGACATAGCTTCTATTACCTTGTTTACAATAGCCACTCTTAAATGTCCAGTGCCTAAGATTTGCCAAGCATATTCCAGTTTGCCCCCTTTGGAAAGAGAGGTGAAGAAAATTACACCAAGACATTCATTTCTGTGCATCTCTTACAGTGTGTGTTCTTGAAAAGTAGCCTTTTTCCCATCTTCTGAGTGTAATTGGTATTCGGGTTAATAGATACCAGACATCTCCTATCAGGCAACATGGTTTAAATAGGCACATCATTAACATGGATTACTTAGGCCATGTCTCCTATTGAATTAGTGGTCTGCAGGCCAGCTCCAGGGAAGGGGTTGGGGGCCTGTATGCTGGGTATTGAAACATCTAAACTTTGGCCCCAACCTCAAAAGAAAGTGTGAAATGTCTTGGAAAAAATCCCAGCTCTTAGGCTATAACTGACATTAAAAGCAAAGCTCCTGCAGACATCCAGAGGACTATTCCACCCCAAACTACAACAGCAACACGGCAAAATCAAGCAGGAGGCTTTAAAAGGACTTTGGGACTTCAGTTTAACCCTTTGCCAGCTAATGTTGCTGCCAGCAGGAGGCAAGAGAGGTAGGCATCTGTGCCTTTGGAAGTTCCACTCCCCTTATAATTATGCAAATCTTTTACAGGGTGCTTTGAAATCATGGATCTGAAATGTTGGGTGAAAGATTCGACCAGACAGACAGAGTGGGTACATCTACCAGGTGTCTGCAGATGTTCCCAAAGCCTTTAGTGGTGAGTGGCCCAGTCCCGTGTGTCTGAGCAGGCAAAGCTGGGTGACTGGTTCTCCTCCTTTTTGCAGGAGGAAGGAAAGGACATGGTACCAGCAAGGAGAGGTGGTCAGCATGAAAACAAAATAATCCTCCTTTACCAGTGTTAAAGACTCTAGATATTAATAAAACATGGAAGGGTATTAATTTGTTTTTTTTTTAAATATAGGATTTTTTGCATAATGTTACTCAAATTTACATTACGCTCAGTAATAAAGTTAACTGAGTTCCATGTAAAGCACCAGTGTTTGGGGTGGTTTTCAGTCCATGCATAATTGCTCACAGATGCTACCTGCCCTACCCCAGTGATGCTGTTGACCCTTCTGGCTTGTGCTTAAAGTTAGGGATGAGCAAGTTAAAAAGCAGAATATAAAGCAGGGAACATGTAGTTGTTATCAGCTATCTGTCAGATCCATGAAAGCTGGGATCGATGTCCCGTGTAAGGAAACCAGAAGTAGATATTTCAAGCATATTACTGCACATCAAGCCCTGGCTGAAACTCCTGCTGAGACTGTTTATGACAGCATAATCCTATCCAAAAAGTGCTAATATAAAATCCTACTTTTTTTATTTGGCCATGATGTGGATAGCAAAATTAGATTGACTGCACTGATAGCAATACCTTCTTAATGGGGGGGACACATAAAAAAGGCAATACAATCTTGAAAATGCCCCATGTTTCCTTTTTTCCTCCATATTCTACTCTAATAGCTTTACTGAGCTGTGGAAAAAAAACAACTCTGGAATAAAGACATATTGTTACAGCCTCTGAACTGGCAAACAAATGCTTGTACAATGTGTTTAATGTGATGTAAAGTGTTTGCAGGGATGGAGCCACAATCCTGAGATGGATCCATGCTGCTTACAAGACTTGCTCTGCATCACAGCTTGTGGACCAGGCTGTACCAAGCTCAAGTCTACTGCCCTGCCATGGTCACCAAAACCATCTTTGGGTCTCACTCGTTTCATGGGGTGAGCAACACAGAATGGAGAGAAAAGAGCAGCAGAAATTCTGTTTCCTTTCCTCCACTATTAAAGAGGAAAAGCACACAGTAAGAAGGGCACATTTCTCCCCTTCTTTACCTAAATGAACAAGATGACAGCTTGAGTGGAGGTTACTGGTCTCTGTTGGGAAAGTGTAGATTTAAACTCAGATCAGCACCAGTCATGACATCAGCTTTGGGCCTCCTTTATGAATAGAGGATATTTTATTTGATTAAAAAAAAAAACAGAAAACCAACCAACCAACCAATCAACAAAAAAACCTCTGAAGTTTTTTGAACAATTTCTAGTTGCTTATTTTCTAAATAGAGTCTATTCTTATAATACCCCTTGCTAAAACAGGCTCATCTCCAAAGGTCTGAGTTACACAGTTAAGGTGGAGCAGGAACCTCAAGTGGCTGCAGAGATATGAAGTACCTGAATTTGACTGGCCTCATGTCCCAAAAGATGCTGTATGCAGTTTAGATTTAGACCCTGTCTTACATATTTAAGGAGCTAAGATAGGAAAGGCCTTAAGGAAGATAATTGCTTTTAATTGGGTGACGTTCTTAGGGCTTTTGAAGTGTCTTGGTTCTTTTGGATTGGTTCCAGTGGAAGTGTTGTGCAGCTAGCACAGGGCGTTTCTGAGTGCCACAGAAGATGTGGCAGGCACAGGGACCCGGCTGTGATGACAGCAAAAGAAGGCAAAGCAATAAAAGTACCTACTATTTGATCATTTATTTCCTTTCCTTTTGGAACATTTGCCCTTCAGATTACTTGCCTGGCTTTGAAGAAGCCATCTGGGGCTGCAGCCATCAAGAATAGCTGCAGGAGCGAGAGGAGGACAGGAATTTCAGCAGTCTCCTCCCCATCAGTGCTACCCTATCAAGCAGCCTAATAGCCCAAACTAACTAGCACCTTCTTAACTCAAATACCCCATCTCTTTTTGCAGCATCATCTTTCTCCCTGCCTACTTCCCATAATCCCAGGGAATAGTCAAAAGAGCATCACCAAAACATAAAATCCTCAAATAGTAAATTAACTCCATGCTTGTAGCCATAGTCTTGATATATTAAACCATTAATAGTCTTGCCAGTTTTGATTGAAAAGCAGAGGGTGTGTACAAGTCTGTACTTGTATAGAGTCACACAAATGTGTCTATAGCTGTCTGCTAAGCAGTAACACAAGATAAATCTAGACTACATTCCAGTAAAGCTTTATCTTGTTGCAGTTTGTTCTGTTTTCTGTGGTTGCAAAATTTTCTCACCTCTTCTCAAAAGTTTTCTAGGAGGAGGTTGAGCTTTTTCTTATGACTCAAAAATGTATTTTAATAAGACTAAAAAGAACGAATTGACCAACAATTTCCACAGCAGCTAATATTTAGGGTGTCCAGGACTATATATGTGTTGATTTCAAAGAGGACAGATGCCCTGGCATTTTAGCAAAGATTTTGCCTGAAGCTGAGTCCCTAAAATCATTAGTCACCATCCAGCAGTGAGAACAGGATTTTGCTTTGCAAAGATGGACTCATAAAAGCACCTAATCAAGTTGAGCTTGAGGTGGTCAAGACATCAGTGAGAACCTCTGAGTAAGTAATGAAAGATTTCCGCACATTTACTTTGGAGGCAGGATAACAAAAGCTCTCAAACCCCCCTGTTGCCAGGTCTGATACAAATCAAACCCAACAGCTCCTACATGTACAGCCATTACAGAGTCCCTCTACATTATCTGGGTTTGCTCACTCCCCACCAACGTGTGCCAGGAGGGAATCCCATCCTGCAGGCTCCTTCCCTGGGAGTAAATTGAGGTCCGACAGCCAGTGAGGTCACCCCAGTCTCGCCAAAGCCTGTATACCATTACAATGAAGTAATAATGTATTTATAACACACCTAACCACTGATGGCTTCTATTCCTGTTGAGGCTCTTTTCATTTTTTTCTTCCCCTGCATTTGCACAGATGTTTTTTGAGAACTGGCCTCCAGAAAGAGCCTTGCAGAAAACAAGCTATGTCTGTTGATTCTGGCTGGCTTTTATAACGATAGTTGTTAGCACGCAGGATTTATGTTTCAAATATCATTTTAATTTCTTGGGCTGCATTTTTAACCACAAAATGTTAATTCAATGGTGCACTATAAATGCTGCAGCTCCTTTATAAAAATGTAGGACAAGCTGTTTCTAAGGAAATATTCTGAGAGTCTGATTCATAGAAATACGACTCACATACATTTTCCATGGAATTTGCTCTGAAATATGTGTGGAATACATTCTACAATAAATTATGTACTTTTGTGATTCATTAAATCCTCTCCCTGCTCAGAAGTAGTAAGCTCTTCATTACACACAAAAAAAGTGCAATCAGCCCAAACCAGCAACATTCTTGTCATATGTGGTGGATGCTTTGTTTTTGATCTTAAAAAAAAAATCGGTAAAGGCATTTAGAGAAAGCACATACAGAAAACCGGCATCCAGCTTTAATTTACACTAAGGCAAATTAAGGATATCTACACCCATAATTACTTCCATGTTCAATGGAAGGAGTTAGGGCTCAGAATGACTCTCTCAAAAATCACAGGGATTATTAGGAATGGATGACTACCAAAAAAGACATTTCTAGGAATAATTCCTCTCACATTATTTTTCTTTTTATCACTTTGTCCCAGCGATGGTAACATTCCTTTTGTGCTTCCTACCAGCATGCAGGTACCTGTGATGTGGTTTCACCAGCATGCACCTTCCTGAGCAGAGAGATTGGCGGTGTCACCTATGGCAATATCCATGTGCCATTTCAGCTCACACAGTGCACATCGAAAGCACCTACTGGACAGCAGGTTAGGGGGCAGGAAAAAAAATAATGTGTAGCTTATGTGGCTGATGACATTTAAACAATTCTAACCAACTAGCTTGGCTAGCAAAAACCCAGATATCAACCTGCTCACAATCACTTCCATGGGATAAATGATTTTCCATTTTGCCCTTCCTAGGATTCCAGATATGTCGAAAATAGATATTTCTGCACTCAGACTTCAGCTTTCCCTTATTCTTCCCCACTTTGCCAATAAAACAATTTTTCCTGAATTCCAATATCACCGAAGCTTAGTTAAACCATCTTTCCTCTTGCTGGGAGTTACACCTCTGAAATATTCCTTTTCTGCCTTTCTACACCCTGCTGCCTTTTGTCTCCAAGAACGTCACAGGCAGCAGCCCTACAGTGGAGGCCCCTGGTAGTGCTGCCCGTGGGCACTGGCCTGGGGAAACTCAGGATCCAGACCTGGGACTCCACCATGTGCTTTGGGTGCTGTCTGCAGCAGTAAGACAAAAGGGAAAGAGGGAGGAATGGACAGTGTGGCTTCTATTTTGAAGGAAAGAACCAGACTGGAAGTACCCCACAATCACACACTTTGTACTGAAAGCCAAGATGCATTCTCTCTGCACAAAGGAAAATAAGAAATATAATTTCACCATTCTTTTTAAATGTCATGTCCCAGCATATCAAACTCATTTCATCTTCAGATCACCCCACCATGCTCCGTTAGCTACCAGAAGATGCGAGCCAGTGTTACCACCACAACAAACTCCCAGTACAACCATATAATTTCAATTCTTCACACATTTTCTTCCCGTGCACACAATGCCTTTGGTAGCTCAGTAAAAGTCTCCTCTCTCCAGTCCACTGCCACGGGCTACCAGGCTGAAACAAAGCTCAGTTTCAAAGCTGAAGCATAATGACCAAGCGGGAGGGAAAGAATAAAAGAAATAATCAGCGGTAGCTGTGCCTGTGTCTCCAGAGGTTCTCCTGGCTGAGGACTCGACCCAGGGTGGGCCATCAGCTCTGCTGTCCGCCTTCCCCATCCTTCTTGGATGCATGGTATTGAAATGCCACCTCTTGAAGAGCCGCATGGCAAAGCAAGGCAGGCTGCCAACCCGAAAGACGTCAACATGTGAAAACCTCAAGGCCCCTGCAGCGGAGTTTTCTTTTGTCCCATTTTTCCTCTGCTAATACAGGTTGGGAAACAGGCTGGCTGAATGAAAGATATTCCAGGCAGGAATCATCTTTTGTTGTTGTTCCAGGCTGTACCCAGTGTATTGGGGTCATGATGCCCATGATACGAACGTTTGCAGCAAAATAAGCAGGAGTCATAAAAACAGCAAACAGCACCAGATATGAGATCTCTGACAGGGCAAGGAAGGCTAGCAGTATCCCTGCCAAATAATCTCTGTCAGGCAAAAAAGAAGCAGGCAGTTCCCTGGATGGCATGGAGAAATAATGTCTGGATGAAGAAGGGGTTCAGCAGTCAGACTGTAAAAGTACTTATAAATAGTGCTCTAGCAGAATGAAAAGTGCAGAAGTAGAAAGAGGGCAGCAAGAGGAAGAGAGAAGGAACATTTTTCCTCCCCTTATTTTTCCCCTCTGGAGTGAGTTTCAATCCAAGAAATCTTTCAGCCAGTTCCCCTTTCCCTTGTGAGTCTGGGCCTGACTTTTCACTCTCCACACCTTGCCTAGTCATTTGCAATCATATGAAGCCAAGCCAGAGATAAATAAAAATGCTCTCAAATTTGGCAGCATTTTACACCTCTGTGGTTAATGCAAAACAGAGCTGCAAAGTTGGCCTTTTTTTTCTTGTGAGAAAAACACACATATCTCACCAGTGTAACCATCTGTTGTGTATCTCACTTGGAAAAAAATGATGGCTAATAAGGAATGTCACTACTCTGAAAGGGGGAAAAATGGTCTCAAAGAACATCAGGTTGAAGACAAGAGTCTCCAGGCAGTGTGGTAAAGGTGTCTGTAGGATTTCTTCTCTTCTCCCACTGTCCTGTCACAGGACACAACCACAGCAGGTCAGACCTCAGAGACCATCACCAGCAGCTGATCATAAGGACTATTAATCCTTATTAATCATAAGGGCAGGTTTCAAGACATGAAGGCATTAGTGTAGTGTAGTGTTGTGTTTGGGGTTGGTTACCCCTGCCCTCCCCCTTCTCACTGGTTAGGCAGGTACTGATACTGGTTTTTGGCTCCGTGTTACCCTGTTTGGACGTACCCCAGACAGTTGCAGTGCTCTTAGAGCTGACGCTGCTCAGTAGCCCTGGGCAGTCATAGCAACAGGACAACGACTGTGTGGGCTTCCCAAAGGAGCTGCTTTCACTGTCCTAAAACTACCCCTTAAATTCAGGTTGACCAAAAGTAGAAAAAAACAGGGTTTTGTCATTTGTGTAGTGCCTGTTGACACTGTGCAGGGGCTGTGTGAGAAGACATAGCTTCCTACTCCACCATAAAAACAGAGCTTCTGTTTTAAAAATTAAAAGAGTAGGGGGAAAAAACAGCCCTTTATAAAAGCACCTGAAAATATTATGGGCCATGAACCTTCATTTCTGATTTCATCTTGGAGCAGTCAGTCCAAACAAGGCCACCCTTCCTCTCTTTTTCCTGTCTCCTTTACCCACCCATGATTTCACCCCTCTCAGGATTCTGCACAATAAAATGAATTATAAAAATGAAACGTAACAAAGCTAAAACTTTTTTTTACATCACTAAATTGAAAAGACTGGTTTGAGTTTCTACATTTCCTGAGTACTTACAGGCACCTGCAGAAGAGCATAAGGACTGGCAGAACATGGAACACACTATCCTGAAGTAAGGGCATCACAATAACACATATTTTGATATTGCAGCTTTCACAAGTAATTATCTTTACAAGGATACGTAAGTAGAATTTTGAGGACAAAGTTTTAAGAGAATGAGGGACTCATCATTACACTCCTGAAAAATGAAAATTTGGAGAGGAAAAGAAAGGAAAAATTCTTTATCAACCTGACCTAGATTTAAGGGTCTATTTCTTGCAAAACCAAATACACATAAATTTATTTCACTTGAAAATGCCATTAGATCTGAAAAAAAAACCATCTTGCTGCAGACACATGTAAGAAAAATCAAACAACCTAGAGGGTTGGATTTTTCACACCACTGCTGCTGGTTTATTCCATAGTTCAATGAGTAGAGTGACGATGCTTAACCTTTCCATAATCCAAGGTCCAAGTAACATTTCATATGAAACCAAGTAAAGACAGATTTTCTCCCCATGAATTCCTTTTTTATTTGCTACCTCTTTTCAGATTTGCGCAAAGGGATTTAAAAATACAATTACAACAGTTTCACGGAGCATAGCATGTTTCCTACAGTCTCCAAACCCCAAATGGGACATCTCCACAGGAGGGATCAATGTTGGCTTCTCTTCCTAAATGAAACACCCTGGGGATTTAAGTTATTCACCCAGGACCAAACCACACATTCAAACCCTTCCATTGCTCTGCTAGAACAGGGTTTTGATCCCCACGTCTCCCACATCCTTGCAAAAATATCTCAACCCACAAAGCTTTAGGCAGGGTTGCCATAAATTTCTGTTGCTGGGATTGTCCCTTTTTCACCCATAATTAAACATTTATGGAGTAAGGAAGAGATGTGTTTATGGAGGAGGTCATTCACGTGTATTTCATTCCCTTCAACAAGTCTGAGACAAGTGCTGTAAGCTGCAGTCAACCTTTCATTTTCCCTTTTTATTTAAAATATCTAGAAAAAATTTTGTTTCTTTTCTGGCAAGTTTGGAATGAAATTTTTAAGTCTTTTCAGAGAAACAGAAATGTCACTAATTAGCCCTCAACATTTGAAAGCAGTTCAGTTAAGTCTATTTGGTAATACAGAAAAATTCAACTGGACCATTAGGTGAGGCAACCAAGACATTCTTACTGGCCCAGGCCAAACTGAAGGAGTGCTAAGAAAAAAATAAAGGTGGAAAAGGTAAATTTTGAGTGAATAGAAGATAGAGATGCAAGAAGTGGGGAACTCTGCGACAAGACAGATTGAATTGGATGGAGAAACCAGGGAGAGCAGTGAACTTTCAGGAAACCATTCAGGATGAGAGAAACTGATGAACCAGTCAATGTTTCCAAAGGAAAACCAATGTTTCCTTTGGTTTAATGCAGAAAGTCAGGAGCAAAATGGAGATTTTTCTTCTATTCTGTACCTTGCTCCATAAAGCAGCAAAGGCTCCCAGATGTTTATGAGAAGGGGCAAGACTTTCCCAAGATGTGGGTTGGGAAATGTGACTGGGGCCAGGTGTGGGAGCAACTGCACCATCTCTGAAGATGCTGCATTTAATGAGCCCCCTCTGCAACTCACAGGGAACTCCTTGAGCTCTTTCTTCCCCAGCAATGTATCTTCACGTCACCCTTTGGCTGCCAGCCACGATGGAGGTTTCTGTGATGACAGGAGAAGCCAGGGTTCCATAGTGTTTGGGGGAACGGGGCCATGGCCCCATCAGCTCAGCTATTAATCCACCTCTGGGCAGAAGTGACAAGGGTTGAGTCTGACATAAAAATTCCATTTTCTGGATAAACCGGTAAGTGTACTTCATCATGTCCATGGGACACTTCAGCAGAGCTGCTTTACCCTCTCCTGATGAGAGCTTCTGCCTAAAGTCTGGAAATTCCCTTAAGCACACACACAGAATATCCATGGGGAAGCTGTGATAGGTGGCAGATTAAATTTTAGGCAAGCTGGCTGGTAACACAGCAAACACAGAGCAATACCATGGCTACCACAGCCTACAAAGGGCCAGAGATCCTTTCTAGGGACACAGACTTCATAAAATCCACCACACAACTAGAAAGGGTGGAAATTTTGTTTAAAAAAAATCAGATGAGGAAGTCATAGATTCCTCTTCAGAGTGAGAACAAGCATGAGTCAGGAATGTTCAATGCATTGGGCAGTGAAATGATAGATTGCCATGGAATACCAACCCAAAGCCTATTGCCAAACAGATTAAAAAAAAAAAAAAAACAAAAAAGGAAAATCAAAGTGCATAAGGAGAAAAAGGAAAGGAAGCAGTTATTCTGCAAGATGTAATGAGAAATCATTTTGGTTTCACCAAGTGTTTTAATCTCCTGACACAAACAGGGAATTGAGTAGTTCTGTGCTGACCTTGTGGTTATACAAAATGTCCAACATCCCTAGAAGGAGAATTTTCTCGTGTGATGCTGAGCTGGGCTTTGGTGAACATGAATTCAGTGGGAAAAGGATGTTGTACTGTCAAAGGATTTCACAGTCTAGACCTTACTGGGTAATTAACTGAGCAGCTCAGTTTTAAGTGCTTTCCAGTTCTGTAAATCTTCTTTTCTCTACCTGTACTCTTTTCTCTACCAGTACTGAAGACTCAAGAGCAACCAAATAAATGTAGACTAGTAAAAAGGTATTTCCCATGGAGCCGTCACATCAGGATTGCATATCATCACTGGCATTCACTAAAGGGGTAAAGACTGATGCACTGTGCATAGAAAGTGAGTATCAGTTTCTTGTGCAACACCGAACACCTCACAGTATAAGACCAAAATGCAAACATGAGAGGATCCTCCATGGCTCTACTGCTCCTTTTCTAAGTTTACAGTCAATAGCCATCACTACAGAAAATCACCAGGCTTTGCTCCAGAAAGTTCTTCAGCAAAAGCACAGATTGAACATCCTATGAATTGTATGGAATTAAATTTTAACTATTTGGCTTAATTAATTTATGCAACTGCCCCAATGCATAGACATACAAAAGCAATTGAGACATTCAACGAGCCTAACAGTGACACAAAATACCCTTACAATCAGGGCAGCAGCTTTTAAATAAACACAAAATGTAAAAAATATCTGCTCTTATCAGAAAACAATTATCTCCTTTAAAGAAAATCATAAAAGGAAAAAAACACAGCAATAATTAATCTAGAGTGAATATCTTTTCAAAGTGGTTTCCAAAGAACAAATCCCATTTAGGACAAGAGGACATAGTCCTAGGCTCTGCCAGTAGAAGTTTAGGCTGGACATTGGGAGGAACTTCTTCACAGAAAGGGTGACTAGACATTGGAATGGGCTGCCCGGGGAGGTGGTGTAGTCACCGTCTCTGGAGGTGTTTAAGGAAAGAATGGACGTGGCGCTCAGTGCCGTGGCCTGACTGACACCGTGGTGCTGGGTCATGGATTGGACTCAATGATCGTAGAGGTATTTTCCAACCTTATGGATTCTGTGATTCTGTGATTATTATTATTGGTTTCCAAATATCTTTGCCTGCTGCTACCTGTGCTATGCCAACAATTGCCAAAAAATGCAGAAGAATCACAAAATTCACAAAAAGGATCATCAAACTTGTTCTTACTCCTGTCTCTTGGTTTGCTTTGTGATTTTTGTGGAGGGTTGTGACCAAGCACAGAAGATGGTCGCTCCTGGGGTATTTCTTTGTCACAGAATCAGAAATTAAAAAATATCACAATACGTACTGTTGGTATTATTTTGTTTTTAAATAATCCAACCTTGTTTTCAGGTGTGGAAATACATCCTGTGTAAAAGCTCAGACTGGGGGAAAGCTCCTGAAGCAAATGGCTCAGTACATCTGCAGTCTGAATAACTAAGCACTGTGGATCCAGGAGCTGCTGCACTGCACAAAAGCAGAGATGGGTGACAGTAGCTACATCAGGCACTGAGAGATGTCGGACATTTGACTGCCTGGGATTAATCCAAAGCCCACTGATAAACCACAGACATTAGTTATTGTGTATGTGTGGGGGAGATCAGTTAAAGCTATACTTACATCTCTGCCTCGTGTCATGCTTCTCATTGAAAGCATGGTCTGAATCCCACAGAGATTCCTCACTTGCGGCTGATCTGCAATGGGATTGCAGAGTCCAATCCCCCTTGAACCACAGCAGGTGCCTATACATGGCTCCTTTCCCATCACTTATGGAAAATCACCATTATGCTACTTCTAGCACACATCCAGTGAAAGCACAATGCACCCAAGCTAGGGAACGGTAGAGTCTGCTTGCAGACATTACTAAGATTCCTTAACTTTCACAGGAGATGCTTTCATGATGGCATACACTTAGTGAATCTATTCAGATTTAGATATAATTCTTACCACATTAGTAATAGCATCAGCAGTACCCTATAAAAGGAATTTGAGGCACAAGATCGCAGAGGACTGGCTACAGTAGTAAATATTTAGGTGTGGATTCCTCACCTGGAAGAAATCTGCAGGGTTTCCTGAAAATGTGCCTATTTCCTAGCATAGGATCAAGCCCCTGGATTTCAAAGCAAGATTTTTTTGAAGACTGATATCAAGCTAGAAAAATACTATTTGAAATAATTATAGCCTTTGTGTTAGCTTTTAGAGTTTAGCCTTATTACACAGAGCTCCCTAACAGTATTTTGAAGATTAAAGCAACTCAACAGTGTTTAAATACTGACCTTATTTGGGGTGAAAGAGATAATGCAGCCTGTAGTTCAACACTTGCTGAATGTATTTTCTATATCTATAGGTTTTGCTTAATTACTATTACTTCTACTTCAAGTAGTCATAAGTAACATTTATTAATTAATGGGGTATTTGCTGAAGTTCGTTTCCTTTCTTCTTTCCTTTTACTGAAAAAAGGCACGGGGGGACAAGCAGAGAAGAGCTGAAGACATGCGTATTCCATTTGAAATCCGTGATTAAAAAGCTTAAAAATTCAAATCAACGTAAAAAACTGTTTTATTTTAATACTGTGGAAGGTTTCAGTGAACTCCATTATTTTCGCTCACTATTTGCTTGAATAATTTAGGCAAGAAAGCTAAATTATACATAAAGTGTACAGTTAGAAGAAAAAGTTCATGCACAGCCTCGGGCTATAGCCATCCCCTAATGATGTCTGTAGTCAGTGGAAAAGAACTCGTTAGACTGAGAGTAATTTCTCAGGGTTTAAATTTTTTTCTTAAAGCAATAATGTTCTTATAAAAATCTGACAAACACACTCAACCAAAAACCACAAAAGAGAGGCCGTTCCTAAAACCACAGCCTTATAATTTTTCATTTAATTTCATTGGAAATCTGGCTTTTCACATACTATTTATTCTTGTTGGCTGTCTTCAATGATCTGATTAAATGAGGGGAAAGCACGTCTTGATATCATCCAGCTCCTACTTTGTTTAATCAGAGACCTAAAGTTTGCAGGGAGTTAAAATAAATGCTATACAGCTCTCTGAGCAAAACTGAAATCTGCTGTGAAAGAAGGTTGCTTTTACACTCAGTACACAGTCATTTTTGCTAGTGGTTGCAACTTGCCCCACTATTGTATTCAAGGAGCAACTCATACAATTAAACATTTACGGCTCAATTCACTAAAGCTTTACATGCCCTTTAAACTTGACTGGGGAAATGTGCGTGCCCAAGTGGACCAGGTTACCAATAAATTGCTTCACCTCTGATCTCACATCTCTTCTCTCCATTCCTCAAGATCAGACACTGTAGAGAGCAGAGCTCCCGAGAGCAGAGAGCTGGGTTTGAGCTATGCCATGAGCAGGAGTAAGAACAAGAAGTCATTGTATGGAAATCAGCTAATAGTAAGTTTGTTGATCAGGCTTATCTTTTGATCAAAGTAGCTCACCTAGATCAGAGAAAAAGACAAGGAATTTTATTTGAATTACTCCTTAGAATCCTTTGTATAAAATGAATAACTTTCTATAATATTAATGGTTTTACATCACTTTTTACTTGTATTATTCTGTCACATTAGTTTAACATTACTACCATGTACAGTGGTTTAGCATTAAAGTGATCAGACGACAAATTACACGTGCACTTCCATATTGTTATATTGAAATCAAGGCCTTCTGTGACACTAATATGAAGCAAACTTCAATAAAATATAGGCTGCCTAATATAAAGTCATTTTTATATCCTGTTGGAGCAAGAACACGTATTATTTCTTCTCAAAATCACTTGCAGCATGGCACCCAAGCAAGGTGAGAGGAATAGTGCTGTATCAAGATAGAAATCAGTGGAGCCCTTCCCCATCCACGAAGAGATCCCACTCCACGGAGACCCACTCTGCCTCCTTGGTTCTGTGGGTGACACAGGCTCCCCAAAGCCCACACTCAACAGGCAGGGGGGTGTAGCCCAGTTCCCTTGAAGCAGATGAAATACTGCTTCCCAAATGTCAGGGATAATTCAGGCCACTGAATAGTCACCGAGTTTCCGTGACTCTCTAGCAACCCTCTCCCAGCTGAGAGCAGGCCTGGACCGGACACACCGGAAGATTCTCCATGACCTGTCTCTCTCCTCTATGGCATATAGTGCAGCTCAGAAGCAGCAAGCTTTGGAATAACATGGAAAAGAAGGAATTTTGGTCCTTCTGGGGGACATCCCCCCCCAGCAGATTGAGGACAGAACAGCCAGAGCACCCTGAATGCAAGAAGAACCAATGTAGCTGCCTCCCCTTCTGCTTTATGTGCTACAGGAAGCACGGCTGAAGGACAAGGAGCCAAAGATGGCTTGGGGAAAGATCGGAGTACAGAGTATTTGGCTAAGAGATGGGTGGAAAAAAGGAACTAGTGCTTGCAGACACAGCTGGGACCAAGCCAGAAAGAACACAGGCTTTGCAGCCAACTGTGAGATGACCCCAACCTCTCCTGCACAAGAGCTGGATGCAATGAAGACCAGTGCCCAGCAAATCCACATGGACATTAAGCTATTTAGAATGTCTCATGTTACAAGTACAAAACTTCACTGCTCAAAACAATTTTCTGGGCTTATTGTACTTACCTTTATAGAGGATAAGGATATTACAAACAGAGCAGGTAAGTTCATGAAAAACAAAAAAAAACCCAAGAAAAGCAGTAATGATGAATTTAAAGTCCTAAATAGGTGACTTGTACCAAGCATAGAGGTATGTCCTGCTCCTGGACCATCCAATGGTAAAGAGTTCTCTCCAAACACACCTTGACAAAGAATCATGGAAGTCCATGCTAGAAAAACAGGAAACGCCCCAGAAGCACCCAGTAACTCAGGCAGTGTGCACCTGACAAGGTGCCTCTGTGTGAGGACAGGCAGACCTGAACCTCTGGACCCACCATCTGGCGCACAGGCACCCTTCTCCCCCACAGAAACAGCTGTATCAGGAAAGTGTTGACTTCAGCTTCATCACATAGCTGAGACAAGCACCAGCCATCCCTCCTTCAACCTTAATCCCACAATGCTATCCTAACCCCAAGATCTCATTGCTATATTTTTTCCTCTTTGGCAAAATAGAAGAGAAACGCTTGCTATGCTTGTTGCTCTATGCATTTCCTACACTTGCTATATTCCATTATATATTAAAAACACCACCACGATCTTTCCACAGTTTCTCTGGCAGGAGTTTTTACAGAACTAATAGCAATGGAACTGAATCTCTAAGTCTTAAGTGAGAAAATAGTTTCAAAGCTGGAAACCAGCAACTGACATGTAATGTCTCTACAGAAAGCAAGAGGAAAACCACACTTAACAGAATCTTTTTTTTAAAATGGTTTATTTTTAAATGATAGCAGCCCCCTCATTCCAAAATCCAGTTTATCCATGTCAAACTGGTTCACCATTGTCATTAAAATGTCCCTCTTCTTGGTCTCCGAGTTCATCAGTTCTACAAACTGAATGGTTACTTACCTTCACATTGCATTTACCCCCAAGAGTTTTCTTCCTGGCTCTTTTCCACACTGTCATCATCAGGAGATCCCAGAAGAGCATGTCTGCTCAGGAGCTCTGAGCTGTGCACATATTTCAGTCACTGAAGCTTTTCAGGCAATGGCAGGGTAGGGAAAAATTTCTCTTTTTAAGTAGAAGGCCATGATTATAGTTGCAGGTTTGTTCATATAACCATTGACCATTCAAAATCCCACCTGCCACACCAGGGGAGCTCGTAGCAAGACAAAAAGAGCTGCAGGGAGGAACCCAAATTTAGATCCACCAAAGAATGCAGAGAGAGACTGGTCAGACTCGAATCCCTAACCATGCCCATCATGACTGTTTGCTCTTATCCAGGAAAGCTCCCCTCCATTTTCTTCCTAACTGTTCCCAGTATAAAACACTTCATCCAGAAGCACAAACGCTTGCTTATCAAGCTGAATTTCTCACAGAATCATAGAAAGACTTGAGTTGAAAGTGACCTTAAAAATCATCTTGTTCCAACCCCCTGCCATGAGCAGGGACACCTTCCACTAGACCAGGTTGCTCAGAACCTCATCCAGCCAGGCCTTGAACACTTCCAGGGATGGGGCATCCACTGCTTCTCTGGAAAATCTGTGCCAGGGCCTTACCACCCTCACAGGGAAGAATTTCTTCCTTTTATTACCTCACTCACTAAGCAGGAAATGTTGATTGAGTTGGGCACACCAAAATATCAACCACTGAAAGTAGGAAAATGCTTCTGAAGATACATGGACAAATTTCTGCACCCACCGAGAAGCAGCACTGTAGCTTCTGCCTTCACATGCTTCACCCACTTCCAGCACTGACCAAAACAGATTTTGCAAGTGTGGCATGCTCAACCCCTTCATTTGGGTGGGAAAATCGGGGGAATGGGAAGAGCATTTGATATTCCAGCTGTGAAGCAGCAGGGAACATGTGCCAGACTGAAACCCTGTAGACTATCTCCACTTTCTCAGCTGAGACTGCAGCGGCACAATGAGCCAGGACTGACTGACCACAACTTGTCAGGGCTAAATATGAAATTAGCCTCAAGATAGATGTTGGGTTTTTTCCTGCAAACAGTGTTTATTCCAAGCAGCACTTTAAGCACAGGCATTGGAAGGGAATTCTATTGAAAATGAAATGTGAATTTATTATGTTTTTAAACCCCCAAGGTTCCATCTTGGTATGTAGAACTGTGACCAGATTTTCTGAGTAAGGGGAACTCTTGCTGTTCAGGATGCTTTTGAAATCTGACTGCTGCCATTTTGCAGAGTATTCTGAGTTGGAAGGGACCCACAAGGATCATCAAGTCCACCTCTTAAGTGAATGAATAGGGGGATCAAACCCACAGCCATGGCGTTATCAGTACCATGCTCTAACCCCGAATTAATCTCGGTGTCAAGAGCCTTTACAATTTTCTCCCCAATTATAGCTGCTGAACACTGAAAAAAAAAGTCTTCTGAAATTTTTAAAAACATGCTCCTAATTATGTAAGTCATTAGATTGCTCTTCTGTTATAAAATTAACAGCCCATCTTGAAAAGAGGGGAAAAAAATGGTATTCATCTTTATTTAGATGCTGACGCAAATGAGAGGCAAACTGCTGAGCACGTTCAGGCTGGGGCTCAGTCAGTGAGCACCAGACCACAACGCCATCGATTATGCAGCCATCAGGGACAAACAAGCTCAGCTGGCACAGCCACAGTGCTTTGAGAGCTGATTCCTGGGAAAGATCTCTCTCAGAAAACTTGACATCTTCTTTTGAACATTTTTCATGATGAACAACATGCTGCCTTTCCCTTTCAGCCCTTGGGAAGTTCATGATCTTCATCCTGCTACATTTTGAGGCTGAATGGGTCTAGCTCCACCAAACATTGTTTGGGCATGAGGGGACAGAGTGGGGGAGAATGGAATCACAGGCTGGGAAGTCTCTCAGAACCCCTTCTGAGGACTGGGATCTGGCAGATTTAACACAGGCTTTGTGCTCCCCATGCATGTTGTCCCAGCAGGTGAAAGAGTCTCCCATAATCCTTAAGCTAACGAGGTTGGGCTTTCCTAAGTTTTTCATAGTAAATCAGGTTTTCCAATCCTTTAGTCATCCTTGTGGGTTCCCTGATGCTCCCTCCTCTGTCCTCGTGAAGCCCATACACCAGAACTGCTGAAACTCTGACAATTCCTCATCCCAAGTCAAGCATCTCTGGCATTTATGTGCTTACTCAGACACCCTTTCCCTCACCCTTTATGACTTTTGGACCCTCACACACCAAGACCTCCCCACTTCTCACAAGTACATCCATTCAGCAACCAGTACAGGAAAATCTCTGCAAGGCTGATGCTGCAAGATGGATCCCACAAGTGCCCCTATAGGTCCTACAACACTGCAGGCAACCACCTCAAATCTCAATTTCTCACTTAAAATCAACGTAGCTTTCTAATTTTATTTTTTTTTTAATTCCAATTATTCCTGCAGGAAGTTTGCTGCAGTCTCACACTTCAGATGGTTAGGCACCTTTTTCTCATCTCCAGCATAAAGGTATTGTGGCCAACGTGCAGCCATTTGTTCTCATTTACAGCCGTTTGTCCCAGCTCTGATGCAGTGTTGCAGGGCAGCATTTGCCTGCCACAAAGGACAGCGAGGACACTGGGATTCTCACCATTGATTCCTGGGGCTCTGGAATAGGTCACTGCAGTAGGAGTGGGGGAAGAGAGAAGGGATAATCTTCATACAGAATACAGAAATATGAAAATAATCATATTCAAGAAGCTACTTTATTCTGATTTGTTTATACATTATCCGAGCATTTTATTTTATTATGCATTTTAATAATGCAAGGGCTTAAAAGCTGAAAATGAGCATATTCCATGAGCTCAATAAATTTCAGTTTGTACATCGTCAATTGTTTTTCCTTGCGATTATGCAGTTTTACTTTATCATCCCTTTGATAACAATTTCTGCATAAAACCTGACTTTATATTTCATTTTTCCCGTCTGTTATCTTAGCAAAATACATCCAAAACACCCTTTGTATTGCTGTACTAATATAACAGATCAGGAGAAGCTGTGGCATAAGAAATCAAAACCATAATAATGTCTTTGGGTTTTGCATTTTAAATACTGCATTCATTGTTGCACTGAGGTTTGAGATCCCTTTTCAGACATTACTGAGATTACCTTTGGTAATGCCTATTTCATTGTACTTTGATATAAAATAATGTATGTCATAAATCATCTAAGTGACTGTCATTAGAGTGAAAAGCACCTACTTATGATATGTAACAATTTGCTTTTCTAATTTGAAGAGGATTGAGGTATTTTAATTATATAAGGTCTAAAGCCCTTGTGAATGAAATTACAATTCAATGTAAAATCACTTTCTGCACAGAGCTGTAAGTTAGGAAATTATAACAGCTATACTCATCAATTTGTACTTTTTGTCTGGACTAAATACAGGAACAAAGAGAAAAACTTTTAATGGGAAAAGATTCATAATTTCAGTAACCAAAAACCTGAGGAAATCCTTCATATTTTTAACTTTAAAAAAATCTTTTATTATAGTAGACAAAAATCATCTTTACAGATTATAAGCAGAAATTTTTTCAATATAAATAAAACACAGGAACTCTGAGATGTATGAACTTCATGGAAGCATGGGCAGGGTTGGACAGAATAGTTTATTTAAAAATTATTGGTGTGCTTCACATTTTCAAGACTGCTTCCATTTGGGAGTGAAATGGGGGTTCAGAGCCTTTTCTGTGCAGAACAATTTAAAATTATTGGAGCATTTCCCTTTGAAGGTGATCAGGGCTCTGAACATATACATTGTAGAGGGATTTAAAATTATGAGAGCTTTTCAAATTGTTTAAAACATTGATTTTTTTATAAAATTGATTTTTCAACATTTTATTTCTTCAGTGGCTGGGTAATTACAGTGGACCAGAAGCTGAGGTGCTTCTGCCTGAAACCAGGACTCGCTTTCAGCCTCTCCTCATTCTCTCTCTTCTTTCCCCCTCCCTTTTCTCTTAATAAGTTCTCTGGTTTCCCTCGCTGCTGGGACAGATACATCATGCTTTGTTCTTCCTCATAAATCTCTCTCTGACCAAGCAACCAGGAAGTTTTCAGGGGTGAGGAGAAGGTCAGGTTGAAAATGCAGTTTGATCAGACCTGTTCTGGCAAAATAGCACTATACCCACCTCAAGAGTAATGCCAAACACAACTGGGATGGGGCTTTTAACCAGCGTTCCAGCCACAAGCACCCTCCAACACGTCTCTCAAAGGAGGTTACAGGGATTCCAAAGGATTAAGGAGTAACCATTAAGCTGGGATTTAGTTACATGCACAGTTTTCCCCAAAATTCTTTTTTCTCTTGCTAAACATGAGCAACAATACAGAAAACCCCATGGACTCATTCAGAAGATTCAGGTGTGCAGCGTTAAAAAATCTCCCCAAAGATTTTGGTTCAATCAGACACAGGGATGATGCACATAAAGTTTGCATCCTTTCTCATATTTATGAATTATGATTTTGGGAGGGTTGGGAGGGTGTGAGGTTGTTGTTGGTTCGGAATTTTTTGTTTGTTTGTCTTTAAATAGAAATACAAATACCAACCTTGCAGGCTAAAGAAGTCTTTTTATACAGACTATATTTAGGATGCCATGGATGTGTCGGGGCAGAACAGCCATATATCAACTATGTTTTAGCTCATGTAAAGCAGCAAAGCTCAGTGTGGACCACTAGAACCAGGACGTTTCACTCTGCTAACGATTGCTCTATGGACTGCCAATGATGAGTAATTAATCAAGACATTTCTAAGGAATCTCTATGTATAATGTATGTGATATATTATATATAATATATATAAGAAGTTTGCAATTTGCCTCAGTGTTATCATCCTTGGAAAATAAGAGCCCAAAACATTTTATTGATCCTCCAGAAAGTACGTAAGTGGATCTCAACAGAGAAGTTTTAATTGTAAGGAATAATAATAAATAACTTCTTTGAGAACAATTTCATGAATATATTTTTAAATAAACACAGACACATGCACATATATAAGTTGATAATTAATTTCTCCTTGTCCAGAAGATGCCCCATTTTCCCGTCTTTAAAATAAAACTATATTGCCAAGGTTTGAATCAGAGTTTTATGCATTTTTGTTAAAGGCCATATCAAAGCAAAATGAACATATTACTGAATTTTTGTCAGCTTGAAATAACACCTGCCACACACAAGGTCTTTAGCCTTTCATGCACATCATAACTTCAGTCTAAATTTAAAGGAACAGGGAAAGCAATAGAGCAAAGCTACCCAGATGTTGTATGGTCTGTGCAATTGTAAATTTAAAAGTACCAGCTTTCCATCCAGATTTTAATGCACCAGAAACAATATGAAAATTCCAAGCCACACTGGATTATTGAAATGTCTGGCCATTTTGAAATGAATTTTGGAACAGATGTACAGAGGTAGGCAATAAAGCTGTGATAATAAGGAACATTTCTACATCATCTCACAAAACTACTAATCTATAATGAGGACCAAAACTATTCATGAGAGAGGATGGTTTTCATTATTTTCTTTTTCGGCTCCAGTTTGAGTATTCCAATTCCTTTCCTCGGTTGCTAGATTTTGATATTTTTGTAAAGCATTTGGTAGCTATTTGACTTTTTTGCTTCTAATCCACAACACAGGCAAGTGTCTAAGTAACTTCATTTCTTCTTCTTTTTTATTGAAGGCAAACAGCACAGAGGAAGAGCAACTTAACTAATTTATTGTCCTTTTTCTTATTACAATTAGCTTCAAAATATATGCTTTTTCAATAGTGGTTACTGATTTTAAACATCTCCTTTGGATACTCAAATTCAGACATCACAAGAGGCTCTGATTTTAAGACAATACGGAATATGTGCAGCACAGAGCAGATGACCAGCAAAGAAAATCTGGGTACCCCGAAACCTAATCCCCCCACAAGCCCAGCTGTTCTGAAATTTTTCCTGTTAACACAGAGCAGCATTTGAAAGAAAGAAATTATTATACTCTTGGGTGGATAAGGTAGTCTCTAGACATCATGTAGACAAGGTAGAATAAATCCTTCATAAGACTAAGCAGAAAAGATTGAGAGAGCAGGCAAGCTTTAAGCTCCCAACTGTTTCCAGAGGTCAGCTAAAAGCAAAGGTGATGCCTTCTTTTAAGCTTTCAGGTGGTCTGCAGAAGGGCTTATGTGCCTGAAACCTTGTCTAATACTACTAATAGATAGCCAGCTAAATTACTTTGTCTACTAAAAGATATCATCACTTCCAACAAACCTTGTCATGCTGACATAAAGCAGATTAGTCAGGCAAGTTGGGTGCCGTGCCAGATTAAGCTGCATACCAAAGGCTTGAGTTTACACATATTACTCACTGCATTTTTCAGCCTATCTGTTCAGTTCATCCTGTTCTGAAAAAAAAGCAGATGCACACATTAATCTGGGTCAGTCTTAATTTTAAGGTTTCTAGATTTAAGCTTTTTTTTTTTTTTTCCCTGCAGGGATGTGAAATTTTCATCTGTATCTGAACATCCCCAAGTTGTACAAAGCCATCTCATTTTTCCACAGCAAAAAGAAGGAGGAAAAGACTGAGGGAGGAGGCAAAAACATCTAGTTCCAAGGAAAGAGCAATGATATCTTTATTTAGGCGAGTTATCCCCTGGAGTTTGGCCAGCTCCCTGAAGCATTAACCTGAACTTAGGTGACTGACAGTGCTGGCCTGACAGTTAACAGATACTCAGCTTCTAAATCTCTGCCAAAACCTGGCAATCAGGCAGCTAGAAGCAACTACTGGGCTGATTCCAGGAAAGCCACTGACTTCTGAATCGCCATTTCCCATTCTTCTTTCCCTTTTCCCTGAAAGTTTTCTATCCCCATACCTGCTTAATGATTATGAAACAGGACAGGAACACAACTCAAGATAATTTTGCTTTGGTATGCACCTGCTCATTCACTCCAACCCCACCCAACAACTGCAGAGTTTTAGATGTTTTTCAGCTTTGTTTTAGCTTCAGGTGAATGTACAACACTCCCTGTGCCTTGCACAGGTCACCGGAGGATGAGAGAATGTCACAGAACGAGTTTGCTGTTTTCTTAACCTGAAGAAAGGCCTTTCTGAGCGCACTCTTTCACACCCACATATGTCTCTGAGATAGCACATACTTTTCCTTGAACAAGCTCCTATGGTTAAATGTGTGGGGGGAGGGGAGAAAAATTGCTGAGTAGAAATTTTCATCTGAGTTTTCTCTGCAGTTTAAATTATCTGCGGGAAGTTGAAGTGGGGAAAAAGGAGAGCAGCAAAGAGGAGGTGTCCAAGAATGTCAGAAGCAGTGCTGATATCCCAGCCACGCTGGCCGCAGCTCCAGCTTCCCACGATGGCACTTCTCTAACAGCACAGCTGGCCTCCGTGTCCCAAGCCAAGGATAACCGCGGCAAGAGTCACACCAAGGGCTGTGGCGACAAGTGTGAGATACATCACAAAGGTGCAGGGAGGCAGCAATGTGGCACTTCTCGACGCAACACCTAATGGGTCAAGCCTGATGCAAGACTGGTTCCTCTCCATTTGGCCACATCTCCCTAGCTTTGGTGTGAAATCATCATTTTCCAGTTAGTCACACTAGTGTTCCAGCTCCGTGTTCCAGCAGAGCGAAGAAAGGTTTAATTTAATAACAAAGTAGTTAAAGGCCTAAGTGATAACACTTGTTATGTATAAGAGAACAACTTGGAAATTCAAAAACAGCCTTGTAATTAGGGACTTGAGTGAGATATCACAAAGTTCAGGCTTGAATCCATGCTCTGCCTCAGTTTTTCTGTATTATTTTTGGACAGTCTCTTAGTTCTGTGTGATTCAGTTCCCCATCCGTACAATAAATGCTTCTTTCCCTTTTTTGTATCTTGAATTACATGCATTTAACTGTACTGAAATCCAGATTTCATCTGGGACTTTGAAAAATTGAATAAAGGAAATTACTATGATTATTTAGACACAGAGGTGCATGCACACATAATGAACCATTCAAATGACTGCTCCAAACTCACTCACTATTCCAAAATGCAGAAGAATTGTCTCCTCTTCCTAAATGCTGTCCCAAGCAGTAAACTGCCTGTCCACATTCAAGGCATAAAAGCCAAGAAAATGCTTGAGTATGCAAAGAAAAAAGTATTTCCAAAGATGATGAAAATTTGGATAAATTTACAAGTTTTTAAATGTTTTAATGTGATAAATTAAGGAATATAATTTGGCATTTGCCTTATAACTGTGACCTCTCTCCCAGCCTTCTCTTTCAAAACACTGCAATGCATTTTCCAGATGTGTGCTGATGGAGAGGATTCTATCTTCAGTGGTGCCTTCCACATCACAGGGGAAAAAGCTGGTTGGAGGGTCCTCCATCCTACCTGCCTACCCTTCCCCTGTAGTTTTATGCAAAGGTAACAGCTGTAGATGGGACGTGGTAAGAGAACAAGAAGGTCGGCATATTGCTCTAGATGTGTTTAATACAGAAAAAATTTATATTCATATAATTTTATTTCCTATATTTGACAGCAAAAATATTGCCAAATTCTAGTCCAGGATCCTCTGTGGAATGTAATAGTGTGATTGGGAGTAAAGCTTCATGGAAAACAGCCATGAATTTGAAAAGCAGGTATCCCTGTGTACACAACTGAGCTGCCCTCAGAATGTCCTGATCCTGGTCTAGCTCTCCACTCATACAGAGTCTAACAATAATTAAACTAATTACCTGCAAAGATTAAAATAGTAGCATAAATATCTAACTGAGTAACTGCTGCCCCTTGATACTATTCCAAGTACTGTACTGATTGCTCTCAAAACCCCAGACCAAAAAAGATCCCAAGAAGTCCTCAGTCATCCCACAAGACAGGGGTGACTTTGCTAATTTCACTGCTGATAAATTCGTTTCCCAACTGTTTCTACTGACCACCAATAACAGAAACTACATGGCCTCACCAGGCAATCTGCTCTAGCCCATTGCTCTAATTTTTTCTGGGGAAATTTTCCTAGCTCCTAATCTGGAACTCTCCTGCTGTGATTTTGGCCCCAGCACAGATTTGTAAAAGAGGTAACAAATTACTTTTTTTTAAAAAGTCTTTAATGTACTTAAAGAGTATTCATGCCTAACTTCAGTGTCCCTTAGAAGACAAGAAAATTTTAGTTTTTCCAGTTTCTCCTCCTAAGCCATTTTTCCCAGACCTATAAATATTCTCAGTGCTTATTCAAAATCTTTCCAACTTTGAAGAACAGTAGCAAACCTAGTCGACACCTTATCAGTGCCAAGTGACATAACAGTGTCTTGAGAGGTAAATGCTTACTAAGTTCCAATTACAAGGTCTGCCTTTCTTTGCAATACCATGAGGTGGCTGGTTTTAGGGTTAAATTTGCATTCAGCTTGTGATCTAACTGTAATTCACCAAAACTCTTCTAAAGTGTCGTCACCTGCATGTTATGCATCCCATGCTCATGCAGTCAATGACTTGTGAGCTTAGTCCCCAGGTGAATTTTATACCTTCTTTTTTGTTTTGGTTTTTTTTTGTAACCAGTTCCTCAATTTCTATATGACTTTCTAAATTCCTAATCCTGTCCCCTAGTATATTTGCAGGCCCTTGTAACTTCATGTTGTCTGCAAATTTAATAAGCATATTCTCTACTGCACTGTGCAAGTCATTAATGAGAACACTGAACAGAGCTGGAAGCAGGACAGATAGCTGTGGAATATTACCCATCACATTCTTCCAATTGGATAGGGAAATGCTGATAACAATACTCGGGATACAATTAACTAACTCAGAGGAGTCTCATCTGGTTTAATCTCTTTTCCTTTCTCCATTCAAGTACACATATTCCATCCACTTTTTTCCAGTCCATTTTCAGTGCATTGTTGAAAAAAAACCCAACCAAAAACCAACCAACCAAAACCCAAAAAACTAATGGTTCAGGAATGGAATCAAAAGCTACAATTCATCAGACCCTACACAAGCAGGCAAGGTCCATTCTGTCTAGATACTTCTTCCTCCCCTGGTCTAGGTTGAGATCTAACACCTTCACTGATGCTATATCAAATTTTTTAATTAATTAAAATCTTTTGATTTGGACTTCATGTTAGTTTTCAAAGATGTCAGAGAATCTAGTTGTGCAGCCAGCACTTAAGCCTGGCAATTCAGGAAGAACTCAAAGACCGTACCTACACTTCATAGCTTCTCTTGAAATTAGAGCTTTGATTGCTCAAGGAAAAGGTCAGATGTACCTGAAATACAAGTCCCAGCTCCAGTAATAACTTTGGAAGTGAGCTGCACAGACTGAATGGGTGGCAGGTTTAGATTAGATTATACAGGTTCTTGGGTCCCCATGACAATACCTAGGCTCAAAACCTGGGATGCTACAGAACTACTGTGTCCATCCCAGAATGTGATGGCATTACTTACTTGGAGAGCTAAGCACTTCTGTCTCTCTGGGGACAGCCAAGGAAAGTAATCCAAATTAATTTTAAAGAAGGATTAGTTAAATCAGCTAATTAGCTAATTCTATCTTAGCAAGAAAATGCTTACTGAGACACAGAGTGGACTAAATCCATTTTCAAAGGCCAGCCAACTTCAGGCAGCTTTCATTTTGCACAAGGGTGTCTACACAGCTCATACACTGAGAATTCACACCTAATCCAAATGAACTTCCTGAGTGTCCCTCTGGGGGAAAACTAACGTGGAAAGGAGCGAGCATGGATTTTGAGGAAAAAAACAACCAACAACCACTTTTTAAAAAATTAATAGCTCGATGATTCAGACTTGGACTGAAATCTATTTCCTATGTGTTACTTACTCAGACAGCTTCATTTGAGCAAGCGAAGAGCCAAAAATAGAGTTGTGTAAAAAGCGCTCTGAGCGGCACGCAGAATGGAGCTCCATCCCTGTTCCCAGACTGCCCTGGTGTCTCATGGCTTCGGATGGCTGGGGACTAACTGATGAGGTCTACAAGGTTTCAGGAGGATGTGGTGCTAGTAGTAAAGCCTGCCTAAAATACAGGTTTGCATCAAAATCATGTATCAAAAAAGGAGAGAAAGGAAGTAAACAAACTAGTTTAATGGCATTTTCACAGCAGAGCAAAGAGAAAGTGGTTGGTCTTGAATATGTTTGCCATGAGAAATCATTTCTGATTCTTCCCCACCCCCAAAGCATTTTGTGTAACTGGTAAAGCAGCACTTTCCACTGACCTTTTGGAAGTAGTCAAGAGGAAGATATTTTTGAATTTCTACCTAAAAAGAGACTCATAAAAACAGGCAAAGATGGGCCAGCCATACCCACCAAGCTAGACAGCTGCTCTCTTCCAACCAAAAAAGGAAATTTCAATGTTTTTATGGCCTTCAGTGCAATGCAAAAGCTTATGCCGAATTCTCTGGCATCCAGTTGCACATCAAGGAAAGGATCATTTACAAGTGACACTGGGAAACTGTCATTTTATATAGGACACGTAGAGAGTGGAAAGTCTGCATTTCCCTACAGATCATTCACACCATTTTCTCAGACAAAACCCAGCTTTGCTGGAGAGCACTTAAGCAACTGAACAGAACCAGCAAACTTTCTGTCAGTCTTTCTGGATGATCACAGGTTCTAGCACCTTTCCTGGGCACAAGACCAACCTTATGGCACAAGTTTTCCCATCGGCCTGGTAGTGTGGCCTGCCCTCACGGCACGAAACACATGGTTGTTCCTAGAACCAGGCTGCATCACCAGAGCACAGCTCCTTCTCAGGGGAAGCAATGAAATGTTGTGTTCTGGAGAAACTGTAAAGGCTTCAGATCTCTTTGACCCTTCTGTACTTCCACAAGAATTGTAGCTCCAACACAAGATGATGCCAGGCTCAATGACAGACTCCTCTAGGGTCTCCTCAATCTTGCACCACAAAACCAGATCGACACTTGGTCTGGGGTTAGGCCTCCACTCTGTGAGTTTCAGGAGAAGCAGACAGCTCTGCACAGCTCGTTTGAACACATTGTGACTTTGAGCATGTCTGAAGAGGCCCCAACTCAGCCAGAGCTGAACCTGCCACTTAAACAGCCAGTAACACATCAGCAGCTCCAAAGATGCTCATTAGCTCTATCACTAGATGTTATCAGAACAGAAACTGGAGTAATTGACTTTTAAAATAGCTAAAAATCAGTGGGCCAAACAGAGAATAAAGAAAGGCTTTGTCAACTAATCATCCCACCCTAACCAAATAGGTCCTTTCCTGCAAGGCTGCTTTCAACCTTCCCAATGTTCCTGAGCTGCAGCAAGCTCTCAGGCCTAGAAATCACCTCCTGATCCTGCTAAGATTAAAGTCCATCTAAACAACCATAAAAATATGTTGCAAAGTCTAGAATACCTCTTGTGTTGTTCACAAACCTTACCGGAGTTTGGGGACTTACAGACCATTTTTGGCATTGTGCAGAATCAAGTACTGCTTGAACCTGTATTAAAAGAGCATCTCAACCAGACAGGAAAGCTGTTGAGTGGACAGGTATTGGTAAAGCTGATTTCAATAAAGAAATCACTTCAGTGCCTTGAAATGCCGGAACCTGTAGAATTAGTAATTTGGGGATCTGACTTCATTGCTATGTATTAGCCCCCAAAGTGAAAATGATCTGTCAAACCCAGAAAATACAATCTTTTATTTCAGTAATTCCTTAAATGAATACATGTCTTCTGTAAGGGTTATTCTTTTCTCAGGCACTTAAGAATACTTTTTTTTTCCTTCTTGGAAAGACAGTGGAGAAAAATGGGAAGTATTATACACACATACATAAGGAGATGGTTAAGGAGCGGATGGAACTATTGGCTCTTTGCTCCATCATCTGGGTATTTACCTTTTGTTCAAACTACTGAGACACTGGTAACTGCATCTTTATGACAAGGACAGGTTTCTGCTGCAGCATTTGTATATCAGCAAGGAGTGATTATCTTGTGACACAGTTTTATTACATAGTCCTCCCACTGACTCATTTTTCTTGGTGTTACTGAAGCACTTCAGAGGTTTTTTTTCTTTCTTTCTTCCTTGTGCCTCAGAACAGCAGAATGACTGTGTGAATAACTCGAGAATGAAGAGTCCTATTTATCCAAATAAGTCCTCTGGTGCCTTCTTGCACCTAGATTATGTCATTTTATTTAGCTTGATTAACAAAAATACAAACAAGTGAGAATTTTTTCCTTTGCCAGCAATTAAAGGATGCAGCTGTAAATAAAACACACCTTCACGTGGAGACCGTTTAATGTAAAAACTCCTCAGGAGCAAATGTACTTCCAGAGCTTGTGGGTAAATTCCTTCCCACTGAGTTTCCCCAAACCTATCACCTTGGTAATCACAGCCAAAATGATAAGGCATGGACACAGGCAAAGTTCTTACTTTACCTGAGGGTAAGTCCCAAACCACTCTCTACGTGAAGCTGAAGGAAACACATGGCTGTGCTTTCCTAGGATATGAGACATCTCCCACAAAGAAGATGGTACAATTCCCATCTGCTATAGCAAGCGGCTCAGCATTGAGCCCCTGGTGGATATCACACAAAAAGAAAGTTACATTCAGTATCAGCTTCAATGGCCAGGCTGACTAAAGTCTGACATTGCCATCAACTAATTTGAGGTGTCGGAGACAGAAATGACAAGAGAAAGTCCCAAAATGAATGTTTCCTGAAGGTCAGTCTGTCAGAAACTAGGAAAAACCCACCTGGAATGGTGATGGCTTGGTGCTCAGCTAGGGACACACCAAACCAAATAACAGGGTCATCCCCATCGTGAACCAGACCACCACAGCCTTTGTCATCACCGCAGTCCCGAGCTCATCCAAGGCTTGTTTTGACAAGGATATTTAAGTCACTGAGCACTATCAGGCATGGAGCGCTCGGTGCCAGCGAAGTGACAAAACTCAGTAGCTCACAGAGGAATGCTGCTGTGCTGAAGTGCACTCTGAGCAGCATCACACTGTTCCTGCCTTGGGTCTCCTCCAGAACACCAACAACACTGCCCAGCTTTCAACCAGGCCTTCACTTCTGGATGGGAGGGAAATCCTACAAAACGCTGCGGTGGCAATAATGGCACATCCAGGCATGCACGCACGCGGGACAATCCTCTAGGCAGGCTTCAGCAATAGAGGTAAAGCCCTCCCTCTGATTAAGGCATGGGAAGGTGCTTTATTCATCAGGGACACTGATGGCTGTTAAAAGCATTAGAGATTTCTCCCAGCGGTCACCACCCCTGTCCCAGTGTTAAGTGTAGGCAGAAGTTCTAGTTCTGGAATTTAATGCAGCTGCTTAGTGCACTTCAGATCACCAACATGGGCTTCAGGTCCTTCCCAGCCTAACTCTGCTCTCCTCCCAGCCCTTGCAGGCATTAAGCTCTGTGAATGTCTTGGGACAAAGCTGGTAGCTCTGGAGTTGCTAATACATTCCCAAGAAAACAGGAGAGCCTCAAATTCCTTTCACAGCAGAAGTCCAACCACTTTACAAACTGAAGGGAAAGAAAAACCAAACAAAACCAAAAAAGACCCCAACAACTTAAAAAAACAAACAAACAAAAAAAACCCCAAAACAAACAAACAAAAAAAAACCCCACAGGAAAACTTTCACCAAAGCTGAAACCTGCTCATCAGTGGGAGCCTACACATACAGTTTTGCCATCCATCCAGCTTGACAGATACAACATGAAACAACAACAGTGCGTCTGAATGTGACAAAACCCAGCTGAAAATAGAGAAAGCTAAGAGAGGAATTGGTGACTACACAAAGACACCACAGGCACAGCCTATCACTGCCCCCTGAATCTGTCAGAGCGCCTACAGTTATTCTGCCCTCAACAATGTTCATTTATCCAGGACTAAATATGAGATTTCTAAGCTGGATTTGTGAATTCCTGCAGAGGCTTTGATTTAGCTCCTGACATGCTGCAGGGGAGGCATAACCCGAGTCAAGAGTTACATGCCATGCTCGCTTAATCTCCTCTGCAAAATGCTACAAAAAGGACATCCCCTTAAAAAACAGATGAAAAAAGGAAAGAGCAACAGCAAAAGCACCTTCTCTTGTCGGGGGGAGACTTGCCTGTGTAAGAGGCAGGGCTGGTGGAAGACACTTTCTGCCACACAGCTAATAACCTTGGGTCCTCTTATCAAACAAATGGACTGGGATGATATGCCAACAACAGGAGGAAGGATCTAATTGGGGGATACCAGGGGGTAACACAGATCATCTTGTTAAACTAAATTTGTTAATCTAGTGTATATGAGAAAAGGGCAAATGGGAGGGAGAATTCCTCCTTGTTAAACATTTACCAAATGTTGGGTTATTTGAGCCCTGGGGAGAAGTAAATGTATTCACTACTTAAAGGCTGGAGCATTTGGTCTTCTCAGTTGGAATTTATCCCTGATCTGAAAGGAACATTTTTTCCCACTTGGAAAGGTTAGCAGCCTTTGTCTGTGCGAGTGATTTAATATAATGGACCATGATTATTGTTGGATTATTATAATGGCACATTGGCACAGTTATAGTTAAAGTTTTGGCAGAGTTTGTCTCATAAACTGCTATTTTACAACTCGGCTGTAAAAGTTTACTTCGGTCTGAAACTTGAGATACAAGATCTCAGTCCAGGAGGAGTATTTTTTACTTTTTTTAAGTCAAATTAATGAAAAAAAAAAAGCTTAAAATTCTCTTGGCTAATGTTTAAGTTATGCAAGTATTAACTACAAATTGAAATCTACTGGCTGAAGACACTTGACAGCATTTTCTTGTTCCTGAATGCCTTTGAGTTAAATCAAAAATAGTTTCAAGCACTTTTATGTAGAAACATGGTTTTCTCACTTTCAGTATTTCGAAGAAAAATGTGGACTAGTGAAACAGCTGGGGTATTAAACAGAAAAATGAAGAGAGTGTGCCACAAGCACTTTTTTCAACAGAATTACTGGCATATATTTGTTATTAAGAATACAATTGATTTTTATTTTGCATATGTAAATAGACAATCATTAGGTTTAAACCCAACATTTGCAAAAGTTTTCACAATGTATACTGAGGAAAAATTCAGCTTGTTTTAAGAGCCCCTGTGGCCTTTGTACTACGGGACTACAGGACAAGCTAAGTCCAATACTGTATCATCTGCACAAAGCCTCCAAATTTCTCACTTCTTAAAGGCACAGTAGCCAAGTGACCACATCAGTTCTCATTTCTGCTTCCCCAAAGAACTCTAAAGGAATTCAAATACCAGACTATGAAAACACCACTTACTGGTACTGTAACTACCATTTATATCCACCTGGTGCCAGAGATGTTGCAGTTGGCAAACATACCATCAATCCTAGAAAAAAACATTTGGAGGAAATATAGAGCAGTAAGTACTTTCTGGACTAAAGCTGCAGAAACTGTAAAGAACAGAATCACTCAAGATAAAGCTAAACACAATAAGCTGGGGAAGAGCCAACATAACTGTTTTTAAGAGGCTGTCACGGCTTAGATTTGGGGATGTGAAGAAGGACCAAAGACACATCCAATACAAGCCCCGGGCAGTTCCAGGTGCCTTTAGCCAGCAAACTTATGGCCTGAAGCAATACCACCAGAAAGTTACTGTTTTGGCATGAATGCAAGTTTCCAAACTCGTAACATGTAAGCTGTTTCTGCCCAATATTTTGAGGTTAATCTCTGTGTTTTCTTTGAAGCCTCTTTTTCCCTACTGAGATATTTATATGCAGGGGGTTGATGCAAACAGCCAGAATCATGAATCTTTGGGCACTTTTGAGGAGATGTGGGAGTACATCCCTCCCTGCCATATGGCAGGTCTTGGAAAATGCTGGTGACTCACCAGTGAAGACTTATCCATCCAGTTTTCTACATAGCAAACAAAAACTGTTTCCCCAAAAAAATTTCTTTACAGAGAAGTTTTATCACCTGATCCCTCTGGTTTGTGCTCTTGCTGCACAGAGCACAAAAAGATAACTAGAAGTTATTTTTCCCTGTTTGAGTGTGGTCCACCTACATGCATGGAGACCAGTCTAACAGATCTCAAGGTCAAAAAACCCAAAATTAAAGCTAATCTGCTATCTGCTTAATCAGAGTTAACATTTTTCACAGGGTGAAAAGCATTAAAGGCAGTCTATAGCTTTTATTATTGAGTCAAATTAATTTTTTACTTTCAAATCCCACTCGTAGCACAGTTTGTAACATTCCAAGTCATATTTATCTTTTGCATATTAAAATATGATGCCTTTCTATAAATAGCTACAGGTTTCTTGGCAGCATTGGTGTGACAGAGGATTAATTAAACTGGAAAGCAGGGAGTGTGGGGACCAGATTTATATAATGAAAACAATATATCTGCTAACACCAGAGAAGTGCTGACACTGTAATAATGCCGATATTAATATTTGGTAGAGAACATTGTAGAGCACATTAGTAAGGTGGTTAAATCTGGTGGCTGAGAAATGATCAGAAATTACCAGAAGAAAATAAGGCTGTTACTTTAATATTACAAGTCTCACTCCCATTCAGAAAGATTCACTGATATGTTGTATTTTAATACCCAGAGCCTGCAGAGAAGTCCACCAACCTCCCATGCGAGCTCCACAGCAGCTGCAAGAATATTCGGAATTTTGATGGATTTTGTCCCTAGATAACACCCCAGCAATCTGTGGTCAAATGTGGACTAGAAAAATCAATAAGAAAAAATAATTAAAATCTATCCCCTCCTTCAGCTAGTTAATACAACCAACTTGTTACGTGGTTTTATGTTAACATAGCCTTATTTACTTCAAAAACAATAAGAGAATGAACATCCAAACACCACATCAAAACAACCCATTTGACCTCATGAACATTTTCCAGTATTTCATAGAAAGTCACAAGCAAAAAATTACCTTTGAAGTTTATACAAAACAGGGAAGAAAGAAACAGAAAATACACAAAGAAACTAATAAAAAAAAATTTCCTTCTAAATACCTTCTAAATTTCCCATGTATTCTAAATACCTTTCTAATTTCCTTCTAAATGCCCCAGGGCATTTAAATATTCAAGAATATTAAAACACATTCAAACTTTACTTCACTACTCTTGGAAAACAAAAGGCACCACCTAGTAATTTCCACTTGATTCCTTCTGCATTCCAACTTCCACCTCATCCCAGGACATTACATGCGATGAAAACAAGTACTAAAACTAAGTAATTTATTAAAATTGTAGAATAAAATGTCAGAGTAAAGATATATATGCATGTCGGTGGTCCAAATAAATTAGGGTCATTTTCATCAGTAGACGACAATTTTTACATTTATTATAATATTTTCCCCATAACTATTCTGTCTGGTGACACTTTTGCACATATGTTAAATATATGTGACAGTATATAATGTATAGCTAGATATTTGACCATTGCTAAATGCTGCAGTATTTTGAATACATTTGCAGACTGTCAAATATTTTAGACTTTCAAGTGAAGCCTTTTAAAACACAGTAAAATGAAGATAATTTACAGAGGAAGAGACAGATTCTGCTCTTGGCTACTAATAAGAAAACTCAGCCTCCCAACAGGTCTATGAGTACCAGACCACATCTTTATTACCTTTAAAGGCATAAACCACGTTAGGAAACAACAGAGGTGGGAAGATGCTTATAGGACCAGGCTGTCTATATAGATCTGTAGGAAGCTATTGATAAAGTTAAACCAGGTGTCACCAGCTCAGAACCTGGTCAAATAACTTAAATTCTAGTTCCTGAAGACTATATGCTGACACAGGAAAAGGAACATGATCAAAGGCAGGGATGTTTCAATTTTGGGGGCAAACTTTATCCTGGCACTTGTCATTTTTATTTAACACATTTAGCCTGGAATGAGCACAGATGAAGTTTACAGTGAGAGAATAACAGAAGTCTCACCTAATCCAGCCCAGCTCTTGTCTCTCCTCTCCTCCTCAGGCAGCTCTCACCCCTTCAAACCTGTGTGCCTTAATTCACAACCCTGCCCCTCCATGCTCCAGCCTCTTCTCCTGACCTCATCCCTCACTTTTCTGGCCACGGTCCAAGGCCTTGGCCCTTTGCCAAGTCCTCACCAGGGCTCACTGTTTCTTTGCTCCTTCCCTTCCACCTTCCCAGTCCTTCACCTTTCCAAGCAAACTCCAGGCTTCTGCTCCTGGGTTGCCTTCCCTGCCACTCCTCTCATCTACATTCAGATTGCAGTGCCCTCAAGACTGCTCTGGCAGAAATAAACCAGCACAGAGGTGTAAGATTCCTAGCACAAGGGCTTGCCATCCTCTAAAAGCCCGGAGGAAATGGGCAGCGCATGGAATGTGTATCTGCACCTTCCACCCTGCAGTGCTCCAGCCTCCGGTACGAGGCCGGCTCTCTTTGGGCAGAGACTGTTATGCTCTGCTGAAATCCAGCTCCTTGCTGCTGAATATGCATGAACCGAGATCGTTAAAAGCCTGACAGCTTTGCCAAATTTGTGTGGATTTCGACAAAAACTGCAAAAGGCATATCCTTGAAACAAAAGCCGGTTTGTTGCCAGCTTTCATGCCTCTGCTCCAAAACATGGGTGTGCCATACAGTTTTAAAGAAAAGATCACCAGAATTGGGTGTTTCTCTCTTTTTCCCCCCCATCTACTATTGCAATACACTGTTCCAGCCTTCTCCCTGTACTGCTCCACCCTACCAACCCTATTTTTTTGGGATTGCTTCAGCTAAAATTTTGTGGTCTAAAGGAGATAGCTGGAGTGGAAAGGATGTCATTCAAATTATTAAACTTAGCAAAGACACACAAACCCAGGATCTTCTAAAAGTGCACTGATTGTGAAACGCTCTTCCAGTTCTAGTTTCCCAAAACTTAGATCACACAATGTACTCCATCTTCTTTCACAGCTAGATCCACAGGCCATTGCAAGGTGTCTTCCGGCAGCCTTGGGATGGAGCACTTTCAGGGAGCTGCAGGTTTCTGCTGACGTGCCAAGGTGTTTGGCTTTCTGTAGGAAAAAGACTTTTCATTAAAAATCAGTTCCAAGAAAAAAAAAGATGAACCAAAGTACAAAAGATGTGCATCTAGTATTTGTTAATGGCTTGTTTTAAAAATTTGTGAGGTGCTTTAAATTCAGGGTGGGTTCCAGACACACTGAATAAAGAAAAGCAGTATTTCCTCTCTGCCACGAATGGGATATAAGTAACAACTGACAAGCCTAGGGAAGGAAACAGATGTAGAAACTTTTATAGGCAATTCCTCGGATTCACTAGGAACACTGGTTAAGCATTAAAAAAGAAAGAGCTCAACATAAACAGTCTTTCACGTGCATCTAAAACTGACTTGAGCCAAGAGCCAAGCCAGCCTCCGAGCTATCAGAGATACCATCCTGGTCCTCACTTTCTCCAGGGGAAAAATAACCAGGCAGCACCTGTCCAAGTGCTGTGCTGCATCCCAAAAGGCAGCACAGCACCGTCTGTGCTTCTCATCTATTTATTATAAGCCTTGGAAACTCCAGCTTCTGTCAGTTGTAGCCACTAGTGGATTTGACAAAACTTTATTCTTCTGCTTCTTGCAGCTGACAGGGAAGCCAGGAGCTGATGAGCCACCACCACCCTCTCCTTTCCCCATCCTCTACCCAATGCAAGATGCAGTATTGCGGCAGACAATCATTCAAATCCATCTGGCTCTCATCTCACTGATAAATTTACCTAGTGGAGATCTAAGAGAGCCCCCAGTATGGCTTTCTACTTCTGAACTGAGACTTCAAACTATTCAAGGCAAAGTTTCTTCTCAGCCAAAACCATAATATGCTGCATGGTTCAGGAGGAGAGAAACGTGGCACTACCAAGTAGCTCAGAGGATGGAAATCTATGCAAACAGGTCCCTTCAGAGTGTACTGCCGAAAGCTCTGCATGCAGCTATTGCACATGGCCAGGCTAGGAGCTTTACATCCATTAATGACAACACACAAAAGACGTGGAATCCACTGAAACACTCGGCTCCAGTTCTGGAGGTTCTGGGCACTGTCCCAAGCTCCCCACTAAGTGCCTTTCCCAGTCTGGAAAAAACCACTCATGTTCCTACAAACCTGGAGAAATCCTCTGATCCCCAACCTCTGTACCAAGGCAGGGGCTAGATCAGATAAGACTCAGCGGGTGATTGGATGTATATCTATTCCAGCATCCCACCATAATCCTTCCCCTGGAGGGTCAATGCAGTTTCAGGCCAGGCAAGTCTGCCAGAAATTCCCTCTGTCAAAGCCCCTTTAAGGTGCACACACTAATTAAATCCCTTTTCTTGAGAAATGGTTTCCTTAGGAACACCCAAAATGAAGGTTTTTACTATAGGCTCAGCCCTGCCAGATGCTAAACACCTCTTCCTTGCTTGATGACCACCAAGTGATAGCCCTGAATGCCAAAATCCCATCTCTACCTTGGGGCAAGGTGAACAGGGAGCCCAGAATGAACCAGCCCTACTTCATTTACAACCCCTTACAGGTCAGTCAAGTTTCACTTGCAGGAAACCTGTATCAAAGCAGCGTTTCCCATCAATAGGGCAATCAACAATCCTGATAGCCAAGAATCAATAGATCAGCTCCCCCTTCTTGTTAGGACTCCAGCTCAGTGCTACTGAATTAAACATTTCCTTTAAGTTCATCAACTCGAACTCCTCTGCTGAAAAACATCTGCACACACACACTAGTAAGAGGAATAGTAATTATTTCCCCAGAGAAGAACAATTTTGCTATAAACTTCAGAAGCAACTTGATTTAACAAATTAAGCTAAGAGCTAAGGACACTAAATGCAGTTAACTTCTTCAAAGCTAGTGGCATCAGAAATTATTTGCAATATCCCTCTAAACACTTTCACTTTTGAAAGGATGACTACAGAGTTCTTGACAAAACCCCTGCCTTGGATTTTTAAAGGGGCAAGAAACTAAAACTGACTCTAGAGGAACATCTTTCCAACTAATAAATCACAGGTGCATTTCTCTTCCTGACAATTTTTAGAATTTCCTACATGAGTTAACTGATAGAACTAGAATAGAAAAATATCAACAGAAGCATCCCATTCAGAGCATTTGCATTTTTACTTTCATTATTCAAACTTCAGGGTTTTTTCCACATACTAAATGACTGTTTTCACTTCTTCCTATTACTTGGCACAGGGAGGTCCTTGCTATTTTATAACTACCTTATGAAAGACAACAAGCTGCCAAAAAATGGCTACATGTACAGTTTTCCTTAAGGAAAACAGCACGAGTGTCCTGCTGTCATACAGCCTGGACATTACAACTGTTCAAGGATTTCTGTGCAGCTGAGGGCTTCTGCTCAAATGTCTTTTTTTTTCCCTTCTTTCGATGACATAGGCAGGAATGTATAAAACTCTTAAAAGATCCTTTCCTCTGTGAATTGTTCCTTCTCCCTCTGCTGTGATAAATGCCATCTCAGAGACGGTGACACACATAAACTACGAGGATTTACAGCACATTTCCAACACTAATATTAAACACATCCTTTAAACTTCTTCTTTGGAAAGATTTCAAATTTTTTTTCCTCCTTTAGTATCATTTAATAGTTGTTAAGTCACCTTCAAAGAATTTGCAAAACCTTTGAAGTACAACACAAAAAATAGACTTCAACATCTTCCCACCAGTGGCAGGTAATGTGCAGTAGTTTCTGAAGGCACGCAGAGATAGAGCTGCCTAATGCCAAGTTACCACCTCCCGCCCTGCAGCCCTACTCCTGCCAACGTCAATTTTACAAACACGCTTTTGTTCCATTTCCTTACACTACAGGGGATGAATGACACGGATTGCTGGCTTGGTTTTTATTTTTTTCTTTTTGGATAACTTACATATATTTTATTTTTAGAGAGGAGATTCTTCTCCAATTCCTTTGCAGCAGGGCTTGGGTTTACAACTTCTTGCTTTCCCTCCATGAAGACAGTGGATAACTTTGCTGCCTAATTTCTTACTTCAGATCTCATTTGTTTAGTAAGAGGGAGGATTACTGCCTACCTGACATAGATTTTTCCATTTTGTTAGCACATGTCCATGGATTGTCAAGAATAAACCTTTAGGAAAGGCTTAAGAAATTTTTACAACAAAGATTTCCAGTTTTAACTCACTCTAAACTCCAATAAATGCATGTGGTCAAGTGACACTATTGCCCAACCACATGAAAACAAGGATTTCTAACATACGAAAAAATAATTATCTGTACTTTAAAAGTTCAGAGTGCAGAAGTTTTGCATAATTAAAACATTTTCTGAATCTTGCTCGTGGCCCAAAGGTTAAATACTTTTCTTTGCTAGCATAGACCACATAATTGAGAGGAAGCAAGTAAGTTTATTCTTTGAAAGGCCATGAAAAAAACCCTAAAAACCACCACAAGTTTATTTGTATTTGAAAATCCTTTCAGGTCTAAAGAACCAGCAAGATAATAAATTGTTTTTGCTGAAAACAGGAAGTTTGGCAGAGATGCAAAAGGACAGCTAAACTTTGGCTAGACAGCCCAAGACGCTGCATTCTACTCTGAGAGTATTTAAAAAAGAAAAATAATAAAAATATTTTTAAAAAAAAAGGAAAAGGAAGAAAACTGAAGTGCTTCAAATCCATAGAAAGCAAAAGGAACAGCAAAGGCATCTGGCAGCGGTAATTTGTTGCCAAATTTGTGGTTGTGTTGTGCTGGCTTCCAGGCTGGTTTGCCAGTTTGCAGTAACTTCCACCAAGCGCAGCTGAAACTCACTTTTATAAAGCCTCAAATGCTGTCAAAGCTAGAAAAGTCTCAAGTAGTCCTTTCTCTCTTCTTTTCATCTGACCAAGACCAAAGGAATAAATAAATAAGCACCATTCATAACATTCTGGTGTATAAAGGGAGACAACAGAATTTTGGTTCTCAGGACTAAGTCCCTACCAGGTTTTTCCACGTAGAACTCAATGGGGCAACACAACGACCCCACTCTGCCACCTCATTGCCACTCCTACCCCATCATCAGGCCACCAGCAGGACCTGGCAGGAGAAGTCATCTCTCAGCACAAATGCAACTCAAGTGCAACAGTTTGTAAGAAATGTGTGAAATATGGTCTCTTTATAAAAAGTCTATGTTCGAAACACATCCGTCCCACACACAGCTAGAAATTAGGACAGACTTCAGCCTTTCAGAGGGATTTTGAATGGCTTATAGGACACAACCACCAGCTATGGCCTGTGAACAAAGGCTTATGGTAGACTCCAGCACTGCCCTCTTTTTGTTGCTATAATGGCACTTTCTGGCCCACTTCTAGCCTGGGTGTGTTGGCTCCCTCCTTACCAAGGGCCAAGTGGAGTTCAGGGGTTGCCACGGGCCAGGGTTTGCTCCTAGGAAGCCACTGGAGCATTGCTGACTTCTTTTGGGAGGTAAAGATTCCAGACTGCATGGATACAAGCTGTACCATGATATTTGCCCAAAGGAACAGAGAACAAATCCCCAACACAGATCTAGCAAATTATGCAAAGGGTCCCTCCCAATAAAATACTCATATGAATGCACTCATGTGAGGAAGGGAATCTTAAATACATTAACTTTGTTTTTTGGGCTAGAACTGCCCATGATTGATCTGAGACCTTCCTCTCCCAAAATGCTGGGGGTTTTTTCCACCCTCTTTTTTTCCTTCTTTCTTTCCTCCCTCCCCACTCACATTTATTATGAAAATGCAGATCCTCACAGCACCTGTCACAAAGAATCACTGAATCCTTTGGGCCAACTGAAATATAAATATAATCAACAGCATAAATACTATCTTTTGAAACACACAACCCCAAAATTCAATGATCATAGACTGATCTTTGTAAGATCCATTACTATTGTTACACAGTCTTAAGACCCAACTTACCAACAAGAGATCATCTTCACTGTATCTGGGGTTTTTTAATCCTGAGTCATGACCTCATAACAAAGTCCGAATACAGAGTGCACAAGAAAGTGAGCTCAAATCTTCAAACTTTTTTCCTCAGTACAATTACTCGCCTAATTTAATTGCAGAATCCCTCATTTACACCTGCAGGAGTACAGGCAAGACAAAGGCAACACACTGGTATACTGTGAAGATGGAATATGCTGAAATAGAAAGGTCCTGAGAAGTTGTAATAACTATCAAGGATAACAAAAAGGAGAGGGAAAAAAAAAAAAAACCAAACCAGCAAACCCTTACTTTTGTTTTACAGTGTTCACCACGGGACTCTTAAAAATCAAGCCTTTAGGAGAACTTCAGTTAGAACCCCGATATTCTCAGTCCCTCTGGAAACTTAGACCATGTATTTCTTATTAAGCCCTCCCAGCATCTGCTCTTTAATAGTTGCAATGGCAATGCTATCAACAACACCCACACCTTACAACGCAGCACTTTTCATCTGCTGGAAACAAAGCACTTCCCAAAGGAGGCAAAAAATTATCATTCCTTGTTTAGAAACAGAAATTCAACTACAGAGAAATGAAACCACTTACCCAGGACCATTCAGCTGGAGCAGCAGCAGAGCCAGGAGAAGAAGCCAGAGTCCCTGTAGAGATCTCCAGTGTGAGCCTTTAACACTCGGCACCGCACCTTCAACTTCAGTAGAGCAGGTAATGTTATGCTCTCCTCTCTCACAGATCTGGTCTGAGCTTTAGTTACAATCTGGAAGCACTTCAAAAGCTGTGGATTAAAAAGCCCTGTAAAAATGCAAAGTGTGATTATAATTCAACCGATATTGGAAAAATTACAGCAGTTTGTATTTGTTTTTCTGTATTTGTGGAATTTATGTTGTTTCAACACTTGAACAGCTTTTGATAATGACACCATCTGTTAATTCTCACCCCTCACTAAATTGGAACAAGTGGTGAAATTGTTAGACTGCAGTTTTACAGATCCCAGCTTATCAAACAAACCTGAACCCAGGGTCAGTGAGAGGCATTACCAGCAACAGGAGGCAGCAACCGGAGGCAGCAACCAGGCCAAGAAGAAGAAAAGGATAGGACAATCAGGAACCACACACCTCTCAGCAACTCCTCTGGAGCAGTTCTTTGTTAGGTTGTGCTTCCTTTTCCAACCCTGCCAGGCGAACAGCATTAACTCCAAGGCTGCTCAGATTGGTGGGGCAGCAGTGGGTGGGGTATTCCTGCTCGGATCTGAGCTCACTGCCAAGTGGAATGGACACCTGGGCACAAGTTAAACACTCTCCAGTTGCAACAAGTGGGCAGAGCTCTGAGTGGCTCTGTTAAATCAACATTGCTGGAGTAGTGTCCAAACGGTTGTAAATCACTACAATTTACACGTGCTTTACCTGCAGAAATACCAACTGGGGAGCATGAGGAGGACCACAGACACCGGTAATGCGTTTGAAAGTGAAATTGAAGTTGATGACCAACCTTTTGGCTACATCCCCTCTCCACCCCCCCATTTTCCCTACATGTTGATGATATCCTTCCCTCTGCTCTAAGAAATGGTTTTCCTCTGTTTTCAGGTTACATGAGAATTTGCTTAATACACTTGTATCTGCAAAAGGGTCAGATTATGTCACATGCAGATCAAACAGTGAAAATACACAGCTCCTGGTCTCTAGACTACTTTTTGCACATGTTGTTAAACAGCCCTTAGTTCTTCTATGAACCTTTTGGTTCTCTCTTTCTGAATTTGTGTCAATAATTTCATTCTTTTCTTAGATAGTGAACCAAATCCCCAATAGCTGTAATCTTCTATTTCACAAAGACTTTTTAGTAAAGGGATGGACTTTTAAAGAATGATACAACACTGCACAAGGAACAGGGAGTTTGCTCATTTTATTTATGAATGTTCAGGACCCAGCTATGGAAACCTCAGGCCTTCCTGATTATGCAGGAGTCAGGCACAAGACTGCAGTTACACTTGTCCAGCCTTGCTGGAGTTGTTCAAATAAGGCACATACGGTGTTGAGCACCACGACAATACCTAGTTACCTCACACACCCAGGAATGAAACAGGTTTCCCACCTGCCATTAACACAATTCCCTGTCACCTTTAGTGGACTTCTAAGAAAGCTGCCCAGAGAAATTGTGGATGCCCCATCTCTGGAACTGTTCAAGGCCAGGTTGGTTGGAGCTCAGAACAACTTGCTCTAGGGAAAGGGGTCAATATATGAGACCACACTGGAAAATGAACCTTCTGGTAGCCCCAAGAAAGGCAGGTAAAGAACCTCAACCCAAAAGGTCTTGATGCTGCTGTGATGGGGTGAGAATGGTGTCCAAGGTGCAAAATCTGCCTGACAAAAACGCTTTGGTCCTCAGTTCTGCTGATTGTGACTATTGGGAGCACATAATAGCTCCCAGGGGACACCAAAAGACCTAAATTCACTTGTTGCTGTCATTAAGGGGTAATTATTCCTAAAATAGAAGAAGAATGAGACATTTGCTGGGCATTGTAGGCACATGGTTGACATCACTAGGAGCCAATGCAGACCCCTGAGTTCAGGCCAGCTTTCTGAAACCCTTTATGTCATTGTCCTACAAAAGGTATTTGATACGACTGCTGCCTTCTCAGATGTGATCTCATCCTTGACCCCGAGTGGCACTTTTAGGAATAGCTCCCTCAGGTTTACTTTTATCAGATCATAAAGTACATCATATTCCCTTGCCTATGAGATGTGCTAAGACTTGTATCGTTTGTAACTGGAAATCCTATAAAGCTGCCTGACATTTTTTTGCTCATGAAAAATTGAAGTCAAAGTTGGACTGGATGAAAAAGAAGCTTCCAAGATTAAAAAAGTGCATGTTTGGTGGACAAAACTATAATCTGGTGCACTTTTCCATGAATACAGTAAGAGCTAATTTTTTTTTGTAACAACAGCAGGGCTGTATCCCTTCTTGGAGTAGTAAACATGTGGTCCCTGACTGACTTGCTTCACTAATGTTACAAATGTATGTTATGTGCTATATTAAATACACTCTGGTTTTCTACAGAGAAAGCGGAGCGGCACACAATTATCCAGCATCACACCTTACAGCATCCTGTCAGGACCCTCAGAGTAATCCTTTATTTCACAGATCTGCAGACTAAGTATGAGGGATTAAAAGACTTGCCCAAGGTCTCTGAGCAAGTCTGCTGCCGAGTCAAATTTTCACGGTCCAAGATAAGCACCACACCAGCAAACAGCGTGAATCTAAACAAGCAGACAGGTTGGAGGATGTCAGCAAAAGGGGCCAGGAAGACTTGAGTCACAGCTGGCATGGGTCAGCATGTAAGCTGACGGGACAGAGAATAAGCTGAAGCTAAATATACTCCCAGCTCCTTGTAGACTCCGTGCTGGCAGTAGGCCAGACTGCAGCAGTCGTGGCTGGGGTAGGTTTAAAGTGCTCTCCCCTGCCAGCTAGTCAGCCCTGCCTTAAATTAACCCAGTTGACTTTAGACTGAAACAGATGATGGTTCCTCATAAACTCAATTACACCAGCTCAGCCATGAGTGGAGAAGGCTCCAGATGAAATGTGGTGCTTTACCAATACCTTGAATCTCCACTGTCTTCCCTGCACTAACTGTTGACAGTGACTTAAATTCTTTAAATCCATCTGAAAGACAAAACTTCAGGTTAACCTAAGCAACATCACTTTCAGGGGCCTCTGCCTAAGGTTGCTGTATCAACGATGAAAGGAGGCTTTCTGAGACCATTTCTCCACTGGATGTCAACATGTAGCAATGAATTTACTCAAGATGTTCCTGTGGATTTCTTTGCTGGTAGGGTCATCCATTTCTATGGACTCCTTTTATTACAGTCTCTGATCTTTCCAACTGCAAGAAACCACAATACTGCTTTACTGGAGACTTGTTTAAGTCCTGATATAAAATGATGCTTATATACACCCTTAACAATTCCACTTCAATCCAACCATTTACTCTTATATTAATTAGAATAAAATAAAACCCTGGGGTCTGTAAAAGCATGTGTATGTGCACAGATATAAATATAGTTTGACTGCTAAACTTACATGCTGAGCCTACATTTTCTGTAATAAAATATTTAAGTGGCTTCAACTCCCCAGTTGGATTTTTTTAAACCTCTGAGATAGCAAAAGACATCAGTGCAGGCCAGTATCCACTGGACATCATCAGTCACCTGGATGAGTAATAAAATTATTATCTTCTTTATGGACTGACAAGGATTTCCCCAGAGAGAAATAACCTCGATACTACCACCTCATGCCACCATAAACTAAGCTCAAGTCTTCATTTTAAGATGCATTTCTAATGCCTAGCATTTAAATATCAGAAAAGTCTGATAAAGAATTGTCTGAGGCTGAGGCAAAGCAGAGTAAATGGCAAGACTGTAGTAACACAGAAGCTTGTGGAGGCTTTGGAGAATAGTTAATCACTTCTGTGGAATCTAGTAAGAGCTAAATTTTCTGACGCCTAATTTTTTTTCTGTGCTTCTTCAGAAATTAGGCTCTCCTGAAAAGCCACCTTTGAGGATGGTTTGTCATAGCCAGGGCTGGACTAGTGGCAGGAGTTGCTTGAGCTGAGTCCTGGTAGTTCAAGTAGAAGCTCTCCCACTTGTCATCACAGAATATATGACCTTATTACTCCTCCCTCGGTTCTGGCACTGATTGTTAATGCTGTTTGCAGCCAGTGAAGTTTCCTCAGTGCTCTCTGCTGCCGTCTCTCCCAGCCCCTTCTGCTTTTGTTTTCCAATTGCAGCAAAAAATATGTGAATCCAATTTTCTGCCAACACCTAGATGAACCAGCTCCAGAAAATAACGTGGAAGATAACAAAGCAGGAAGATTTGTGTTAGGGTTATACTACCAGCTAAAAATAAATTGAAAATTGCAGGAATTTATCTGTATATCAATGACACGATGCCACTTCCTACTGTAGGACCTGAACAAATTAGCTACCAAAGTCCAGCCCTCAACAGCTCAGATTTATCTCAGATTTTACTGGCAGGGAGAATGAGAGTCAGTGACAGGACAAGCCCACAATTGTGAAGAAAGACAGCAGTAGACCCAGATCTGCTGGCTCACTTCCCTGGACATTTGACTTTCCACAAGCTTCCTGTTAGCCAGGGGTATTGCAGAGAGCTGGAGAACCTGCTTGTTTCGGGCAAAGCTTTTCCACTGGCACTGAGAAGGTCACCAGGCAGGACTGGAGAGATGTCAGGGCTGCAGCCGACTCCTCTCTGGCTGGGAGCAGTCCCTCTATCAGAGCATGAGCTCCCCTTACTCTCTCACAGCCCTATCCAAAAGGCATTGTCTGGAAGCAATTAGAGATTTTTAAAATTTTTTTCTTTTTTTTCCATCGTTGCCTGACAACTTCAGCAGACGCACATGTAGCCATCCCCCTACGCTTCTAAAGAACTTTGCTTACTGTTAACTATTTAAATGTTGAAAGTATTAAAGCTAATTGAACTCACTGCTCAGAGAACCGAGTCTGAGGTCAGCTGTCATATACGGTAACACTGTTCGAGTAAAAGAACTTTGGGGTAGTTTAGAAATCTTTAGAAAAGCATTCATGCCTGTCCACATACTTGTCAGTCCTACCTGTCACTGCTAATGTGGGGGGGTGTTTTAGGTTAGAGAAACAGATGGAGCTGCTTTGAAGAACTTCTCAAGGAACGGCTGCAGTCAGTGCTGAAAGTGGTGACAGGAGATGATACTCAGCTGGCCAAATTTTAAACACCTTGCTTCAGGTGCTTAACCTGGCAGAGTCTTTATGGCCCAGTGAGAGGCAAAGGGAAAAGGGATGGCAGTGGAAGGGGAGAATAAAAGATAGTCTGTCCCTTCCAGTGAGCAATTCAGATTCATATTCAAATACTCTAATTGCCTTCCAGAGCAACTGACTGCCTCCTTGTCAACTTTAGTGGAAACCTGGATAAATGCTCCTGCATATGTAGATATTGTGAGTATGCTCTTAGTACCATACTGAAAAAGAGTCTCAGATGGTAAGCGAGAAAAATTCTCTTGACTTCAAAGGTGTTACTGTCTATATTCATGCTGCTGAGGATTCAGCCCAGTATTTTTAAAATGCTAATGCTCCTTGGCCCCCGCATGAACAAATTTATTCTGACTGCCATATTTTCTGTTTTGTGAGAAAAAAGGAAAGGAAGAATTAGTTGGTGGCTGCTAATGGTCCAGCAGCAACAGAAGACTTATCCCTAAAGGGATCCTTGCTTGCTGTAAATCCAGAGCAAGGGACACATCAGGATCAGACCTGCAGAACAAAGATGTTCATAACATTGTGAGAGTATCTTCTATGTGCACAAATAGACCGTCTTCCATAACATTGAACTGCTGGCTCTGGGGGTACAAACTCTTTTGTTCCTACCTGGAAAAAGCAACCTGCTAGAAATAAATAGCAGGTTATGCTGATTTTATAGAAGGGTGAGTTGTCTTTAAGGAATGCTGAGGAATGTGAGCATTCCACATATCTGGACAATCTTTGCCATCAGAGACTGAAAGGAAGAAAAAAAGACAAAAATTAACACATCAAGGAAGATTCAATTCCTTCTCATCTGCCAGGTCTAAGGCCAGTAGATAGGCACTTCTGTTTTATACGAGGGAAGGAAGTCTGCTGGAAGCTTGATTCTGGAAGGCTTTAAGGAGACATGCTGCTGTTGGAGAGGTTATCATGGGACCAGAGGCAGCCAAGTACTAAAGCATAGCTGTAGTTATGGTTTGTCTACATTGTCTTGTCATTAATTCTCTAGCTAGTCTTCTGGGGCATAACAGGAAACCTCCAGATGGCAAAATCCATGCCGTAGACACATTCATATCCTTTCACATCTGTGACTATGGCCTTGCAAAGAACAACATTTGAGATTACACCACACTTTGAACTATAGGCAAGTCTTAGATCCCCAGCAGCACAGGGAGCGGTCATGAATGACTCGGTCTTACTCCACAGTCAGTCAAACTTTGTAATCTGTACAAAACAATGAATTACAATCAAAAGAATATGAACAGCCCAAAGCAGCGCAGAGCTCTTCTGGGGGAAAGCAAGGGTCCTGCATTTGTCTTCCACTTATATCAGAATGGGAACAACCTGATGACCTAAGCAGTGGAGTCATTTTTAATACCTGCTCTTTCCTCCCAGTACCTGGAGGGGTAGAGTCCTGCATGCCTCATCTCACTGGTTATCATTATTATGTCATCCAGATCAATCATTTCAAGCTCATTGGGTTGTAAATGCAGCTTTGATCATTCGTTACACTTTGTTAGTATTTATCAGAGCCAGGGCTCTGTTAATCCAAAACAGCAGCGTTCAAACAGCAAGGAAACCTGGGCTCCAAGAGCACTTACTGCAAGTTGGAGGGGTGGTGTTGGGTTTTGTTTGTTTTCTAAATTATTCACTTCTAAAAATTTCCCAAATGCTGCAGGGTTAAGCTCTGAAAGGCAGAACCTTTCCTCTCTCAAGACAGGCACAGCAAGAGCGAAATGCAAAGTGCTTGCCTGTTGCTCTAAGCCCATCGCTGCTCCAGAGGATTGGAAACAGGCACAGGAGAGGGAGGGATTACTCTGCAGGCAAAACCTCTTTTATGTCAAAGTATGCGTAAGGCTCCTGGGGCTGATCCACAGCGCACCGAAGTCACCAAAACCAAGAGGCCTAACTCATAAAGTGCTCCAGAGCAGGTCTCTCGCTGGTTGAGACTCCTTGTAAGCACCAGCGGCAGCCGATAGCGCACTTAGGACAAAGCAAAAGGGCTTCTCTTTAATCGCAAGCCGAGGAACCGAAAGGAGGATTGCACTCCAAATGGTCTCCTCAGCGATGACAAGCACAAATTCTTTAGCACCATCTAGCTAACGGCGAAGGTAACCCACACCGACACTCCTGCCTACAGAGCTGCTCGTCCGCCGAGGCTCCCAAAGCCAGAGCGACGGGAGCCGCGCGCTGATGAGGGGAAGGAGAGGGTGGATTTAGCAGAGCACCCAAGCGGAGCGAGCGTTTCACGCAGAGCTAGATGGAGCACGGACCAACTTCTTTCTGATAAAAAAAATTCTATAAATGGCTGTGGGAAGGACAAGTGCAAATTTGATAAAAAAAATTAAATGTTACCTTTTCCAACAGTCTGAGAAAACATGAGGGCAGGACATGGATGAGAATACCTTTTTTGCTGGAATGTCAGAGAGAAAATGGATGAGAAAAATGCTGTGGAAGAAAAACTGAGTGCAGAAAGCTTAACAAAGGGCTACAAAATTAATGGAAAGTGCCTAGAAAACTTTGCGAGAATAATCAGAAGTCAATCAAAATCTTGAACAAGTTCATGCAATATTTGCTGAAATGTTCCTGTAGATATAAAAAAAATACAGTAGGGTGAACAGTTCAAAAGAATATAGTGTTTTGAAGTGAAATATCTGGAATTTTCCTTTTTGAAAGCAAATTATTTCTGAATATTTTATAATGCTGTATTATTATATAGAATAATTACATAAAATTATTTAAATTATATATCATTATATACAATTATTATATACAATTATATTATTATATAAAATGTAAAAAACAATATCCCCAAAATAAGTTAGTAATATGCATTGTAATTTTCATAAAAGGAACATTTCCAAGTCCCTTGTTTTCCCAACTGGTGAAAAAATTTGAAACTGATGGACAATGCATTTCTGAATGAAGCCAAATATTAAAAAACTCAAAGAAAGGATTTTTCTCCCTAAGAGTTTCACAAAAAATTTTCAGAAATTCCTTCTCCCTTAGGATTCTGATGAGAAGTCAGTTAAGCTGATACTGGTACTGCCTGCAGGGTAAGGCACAATATTTAAAGAATTATTGGGAACATCCCTTCCCCAAAGAATTGCTAGTAAAGTATGTATTTACCTAAATTATTTTTTCACAAAGAACTGAATCATTTTCAGAAAAGAGTACATCTTCACCTTTCATGGCTTTGTCAAGGAAAAAGAATTAAAATACACAAAAATAGGAAGCATTTTGATTTATCACCAGCCCAATTATCTATTTATATTTACGCCTTCAGAAAAATCCAACTGAGTTTTATTTTCACAACCAACTAAACCAATATTTAAATTTTTGATCTCTACTTTTGCCCTAATTATTTTAAGCCATTTGCTAGGCATTCTTAAACTTCCTCCCACAATGTGTTTATCTTTTTTTGGTTGGTCGGGGTTTTATTCTTTCAAGAAATGACCTAAAACATTCACAGAGCGCGTTTCTGCAAGGAAGGACCATGGGCCAATTGATGCCTTTTTGTTAAGCACTTGTACCCTATTTTTAGACTATAAAGACCCAAATTCAAGCCCCCAGCTAACTTGTGGGCCAGTGTTAAAAGCAGTTTGTGTGTACAGCCTTCCACACGTCTGTGCTCCGAAGGAGATGTAAAGAGGCAGCTGTATCTCGGGGCTTGGTGACCGTTCGGGAGCTCCGCATGCCCCCACCAGAGCAGGCTGACAGAGGCTCCTCGCTCTTGATAAAACAGACATCACCCCACAGGGGCTGGTTTTACAGGCCACGCTCTGCAGAAAGGAGAGGCCCCAAAGAAGGTCCGAATTCTGGGAATGGAACTTGTGTGGGGACAGAAGGACACAGAACTGCAGTGGAGCACAACCTCTTCCATAGCAATACAGCGAACTTCCGCCAAGCCATGTTACACTCAGCAACACAATGTGTAACGTGGTCAAAAACTGGAGGAAAAGGAAGCTACTCGAAGCCTGATGAAATCAATACCCACGTTGCTGAGTGCCAAGGAAACGGGAGCCAGCACCCCTAGGGGTCCTCCAAGCCACCCAGCATGTGGCCAGCTCAGCTAGCACGGCAGTGCTCTCAAAGCTTTGGAACCAGCCTGTGCTTGGTTGGATCTGCTTACCTAAGGAGAGAATGGAGAGAAGAGCTTTTGTTTGCTTTCCTTTTTTCGCTTGCCTGCATTACTTGGTTCTTTTATAATTGGGCTTGTGCAAAATATTCTGTCAAGATGCATGTGGTGGAATTGCCTCTGAGACTCCAAGCACATGCTAGTCCCACGCCCTCTCACACCCTGTAATAAGATTTTTATTCTACTGTAATTAACAGCCAGGAACCAGCCCCTCTTTGCTTAAAATCACAAACAGGCCTACACTTAATACTTTGTGCTGCTTTTGCTTTACCTGCTAATAATCCTTTCCCCTCCCTGAGTTGCTTTCAAATACTCACTGCCCATCCAGCCACTACATGCTGAATTCAAACTCCCTGATTGCTTAATTAAGTAATTTTCACCTAAATGCTGTATATTTCATACCAAAAGGTTCTATGCCTGTGAAATTAGGGAGTACTTTCTGCATATGTATTTTGGGGAGATGGACCCCTGGGGGTAAATATAGACTTTCAGTCATATCCACAAGATGTTATTTGAACATATGCAGGTCCTCTTATTACATACTTCCAAATTTCAGAGTAATATTTCGTCATGCAATGCCAGCATATACAATTTTATTCCTGCAGAAGACAGGTGATTTCCAGTGGTCCCAAATAAGCAAGGCTCTTATATCTTCCCTTAGAGAATTTGTATAGGCAATTAAGGGTCTCAGCCTCATTGAAAAACTAATGAAAACAAGGCAAAATTAGGAATTTTAACCTAGTTCATATAGGCCATTTACAGTATTTTATGGGGTTTATCATCAAATATAGGTTGCACATAGGACACCCCTGCTTGAATTTATGTCAACTTAAACAGAAAAGGTGTTCAACAGCAGTGGTTCAGGTTACTACTCATTATTGGTAATTTTAAAGGATAAAAAATGTAGTGTTCACACAGGAATAGGATCCAAAGCCCTCCCGCAGTTGGTGGACTTCCCATTTAATATGACAGGCATTAAATCAGGCTGATTATATCAACTGATGTGGGGACAGAAACTGACTCTTTTGGCTTCATAAAAGCAAATGTCTTTTTATCTGAATAATTATTATTATCGTTGAAACAAAATGTATATTTTCTCAGCTTTTTATTTACAATGTAAAGTGCTTTCCACAGTAAATCAACAAATATGAGTATTCATGTCACCAAAAGCTGATGATTAAAAATAATTACTTTAATGGTAGCTGGCCTGATGCCAAACATGATTAGCTTTCGCATTTCAAGCATGATAGTAGATAATTTACATCTCCTTTCACACCAATACCAAACTACTCCTAATGGATTCTATTTTAGTTTTTATGAATTAATAGAAATTTAGTGTCCAATTCACTATATTATAGACACCATTTGCTTTCAAAACCAAAGAATTGTTTCAAAAAAGGGCAGAAAGTAACCAAATCACAGGATAGGAAGCCAATAAACTCAGCTTCCCTGCTGACAGTGTCCTTGCCTGTGCCCTTAGAGCTGTCAGAGTGAGAAGAAAACTTTTTCCAACAGGCCAGAAAATGCTGTCAAGGGGGAAAACCCATGGAAGTACCCAAACTGTCTCCACCAGGACACATGCAGATTGAAGCCCTTCTCTCCTAAAGACCAAGGAAAACTTCCCACCTACTCCAGTGGACAGGATTTTGTTCTGGGGACAGTGAAGGAAATTGGACATTAGCCTGTTCAAAACATCACAAGCTGCTCAAGGCAAGGACCTGATGGGTCAAAATAGAAAATATATTTACATTCTTCTAAATTAGTTTTCAAACCAGTTGCCTTTTACCTACCCATAAGGCCTGAGAACAGAGCCCCGAGCATATCCCGTGGGGATAAACACTGATGTACACACACAGGATGGCCCTCACCCAGCTCAGTTCAGGCTCAGGGTGTCAAAAGCACCCGGACGCTCTTTGTGGGAGGAAAAGGAAGAGCAAAGAAATTCCACCTTCATCTGGTTTGGAAGTTTGTGCTCATAGGAAATGTGGAAATTCAAAACACAGTGAGAAGACACAGTGGGAAGGTCAGAAGGACAACCTTAGCTTTCAAATACGGGATGCTTGCTTCTTGGCTGGAAAGGAGCGTACAGGAACACCAAGGCAAAAAACACCAGGGGTGTTCATGTGGGGAAGGACACACTAGGCATATGAAGCAGGAATGATAGGTAAGATAACATCTTCCATATAGAAGATAATAAACTTTCATGAAGATGATAACCTTTCATGGAGGTAATAACCTTCAGCAGGCTGGAAGAGGATGGTTTAAGCTACCAAGAATAAACCACCTTAGTGATTTGGTTTCCCTTTATTCCCAGATCTCCATCTCCAACAGGCCCAGCAAAGCTCCAATCTTTGCCTGACTTCCACAAGGACCAGGGTCTGAAAAGTGTAACCGCTTTTGGTGGCTACAGGAAGTTGGAACCTGTGTTTTCAAAGAAAAAATTTGGTAATGGTATCCAAAAAACACATAACGAAAAAGAAGCAGAGAGAAGCACCCTCCCTTTGCCAGCCTATACCACATCCCTCAGTGCTACAGGAGACAATTTCTGATGCCTGTGATTCCCTAAGACTGCTCAGGGCTGCAATAATGAACCCAGCCCAAGCTAATGGGTTTCACAGGACCTGTAAACATCCATTTTCTTTTGCTGGTCACTGATTAAAAGAAAATATATTAGTCAAGTTTAAGCCTTCACCTTTCAGCCTACTGCTGGCACAGCATATAAACACTTCTTGTGAAACCCTTCTAATTTACATTTCAATGGACCACAGCCCTCATCTACACTGGAATTAAAACGTCCAGCACTGGCAGCCTCAAACATACAGAATGGATGTGGTGCCAGCATTCCCCATGCTTCTTCTGACCTTCTACAGGCTCCTATAGGGGCTGACAGGAAACCAAAGCTTCACATCACATCAGTGCTTTGTTTCTGTGGAGAGTCTTAGCCCCAGCAGCACTTAATGCTGGTGGTGAAGCTGGTTTTCACAGGACAGCCAGTGCAGTCTTCCTGCAAAGGTCACTCATATGAGTTCCCAGAGGTTGCAGAGCAAATATCTGGAAGAGGGAAGGTGCAGGGAAGAGCAGACAAAATTGGTGGGCTCTACCAGTTGGAGTAAAATTTGGAACTGCTTAGTTAGAGATAAAATTCAGTATCTCAACAGGAAATCCCAAGGCCTGTTCCTGTCCCCTAGGCTAATTGCTGTTGGTCTGGCAGGACACCCCTGTTGCTGAGCCATCCCTTCTCACTAGAAAGAGCTCCCAACACCTCCCCCCTCCTTTCGCTTTGGCAGAAATCCGAGCGTATCCTCCGCACTCCGATCTAAAGTAAACCGCCATGTCATCACCCTAGCACAAAAACACACAAATACCCTCCCACCTTCGGAAAGCAGCAAAACATTAAGCTTTATGGGTACAACAACTAATATAAAAAAAAGCCTGACTATTTAATGCAATGTTGTGGTTGAGAATTTAACCACACAAAAGGCAGAAAATTCAAACGTACAATTCCCACAGAAACCATAACTTGGCCACGTTTCACATACACACGTCAAGGCAGAAACTTTAACAGCGCATTCCCCGATCTGAATTATTGCATTTGCAGAAGAGGTACAGCTCTCCTCCTCCTCCTCCCTCTGCTTTTTTCACCTCATTTTTTTCTCATATACAAATCCCCAGTGGCAACATTTATGAAAAATTAGGGAAAGGGGATGCCAGGGGGGAGGAAGGGGGAGGGGAGTATGACTTTGGGTAAACACACATGCACTGGACAGGGTTGAAAAGCAGACCTTAGCCTCCAAACTGCTTCCAACTTCAGCTGGTTTGTGTCCAGGCCCCTGGGTTTAAGTTCTTTCCGGGGCAATTGCTGAAGTCTGCACCATAGCTTAGCCTGATCACACAGCACCCAGCCCTAGACACGTCCCCTCCCCCACAGACTTAACCCTGCAGGGAGCTGCCCGACAGACAACCTGCCGAGTCTCAGCTCCTTTCTTAGCTCTTCAACATGAATTTCAATTTGGCCAAAGATCTACCAAAATCTACTTTGGCCAACACATTCCTGTTTCCCAAGGCAATGCTATGCAAGCAAATGAGGTGGTTTTAACTCACCCCTCAGTGTGAACAAGCCTCTTTACAGGGCAGGCTGAGTGAGATCAGCCTTTGCACCATTCTGGAGTGAGGACATAAGTCATGGCTCTACATGGCTCTCTGGATCTACAGTAGGTTACCTTCACCCCTCTACCACTACAGATGAAACAATGCAAATACTGCACAAACCCCACCAATTCCAAGCTTCTCTGCTCAGCTTTTAGAATATTAACCGCTTGTATTGTATATGCAGGCAGCTAAACCTTCCTCCATCTGCCAACCTTGCTGCTAAATCCCTTCCTACCTGCTTCAGAGAAGGAGGTACAGCAAGCAATACACTTTTTTCTTCCTCAATTTCCAGCCCCAAGTTTGGAGTCGACTTTGCTTGAGTATCTTTACTCATGTAAACAAATAGGCATTTGTACCCAGAGGGAAGATGTGGTTCCAGCCATTGATCTGGGCTGCTTGCCTCACTTGGCCCGGGGCAGTCACAGAGGCCAGTATGGAATATGTTATACTTAATGTGCTGCACTGCATCGTTTCTGGCTCTGAGGAGCCTGTCCTGAGTGGCCCAAGCAATTGGAAATCTGAATTTCCTGGCACTAGTGAATTTCAGCTTGTAGAGAGGAGAAAAACGAGGTAACTTCCTTGTTCATTTTACAACAATTAAGAACATAAAAATAGATGAGCCATTCTGAGTCACTGATGGCCCATCCAAACCAGTATCTCGTCTTCCCCAGCGGGGAGCGCTGGGTGCTTCAGAAGCAAATATAAGCAGCATGGCAATTACAGTGATCCCTCCTCTGGTATAACCTCTCAGATTCCAGCAATCAGCAGTTTGGGGACTTCCTGAGCCAGAGGTTGCATCTGGACCATCATGTTTAATAGCTCCCAGTAGACTTCTCCTCCATGAATTTGTCTAATCCCTTCTTGAACCCATTTATACTGTTGGCTTCTACAACATCCTGTGACAAGGAGTTTCACACTACAATTGTGCACTGAGGGTGTTGGGGAAGCAGGGGGGGAGGAAAACTTCCTTTTCACTGATTTCAACTTGCTGCCTAATTATTTCAGGGAGTGCCCTCCAGTTCCAGAAGTATGAACAGCAGTAAAAAGTCATTGCTTGGGAACTTGCTTCCCACCATTCAGACCATTATCAGGTTCATCCAAGCTTCACTTTTATGGGCTAATCAGTATCTCATACAGTCTATTTACTGTCTCTCATAACAACATAATTCCATATATTCACCATCTTTCTCAGTGCTTTTCTGTTTTCACTGTAACCTTTTTGACACAGGAAATTTTTCTTTGGCAATGGATGGTCCTGATAACTAACCTGAGTGTATTTATCAGAAGAGTTTTGAAACCAAATTATTTACCTTGAAAATACAGGCACAGTTATAGAAAAAGAAAAGAGAAACTTCATTTTGCACTTTGGTGGCTTTATTGACTTCAATTCAGCAACTGAGCTTTACTCAGATTTATGTCCAACCTACTCTTAGCCACCCAAGATATCTCCTGAGCTCCTACATACACCTATATCTAATCATACAATCGTATTATAGCATAATGATATATTATTTTTTCAATAATTACTATAATTGAGTTATGTAATAACTCATAATTATAACAGTAAAATGCTATGATGATACAAGCATAACACGCACACATACACATTTAACTTTTTTATACATACGCATACATGCATGTTATACATAACGCATAAACAATACCAGTTATAACTAAACATAAGTTTCTTTGACTAATTAAATTAATTAATTCCCTAATTTAAGGGAATGTGTGCTAGATAGGAGAAGTTTACTGACATACATCCCGTTCAGGATCAGCATGCAGGTTACAGGGGAAAAAGTCCTACAACACCAGCCACACCAGCCTTGCACGCTGCTTCTCTGGTGGTTCCTTCTTGCCTTTTCCCTCCCCACTCTACTTCTGCTCCTCTTTGACCTGACTTCTGCTGTCCTTTGGATAAAGAAAGATTTCACTGAGTCAGCCATGACTCTGTCTTTTGTAAGGCTTCTGTGACTATAAGCAAAATGCAGACTAAGACAAAATGCCTTTAATTATCCAGCAGACCTGAGTTTGTCAGGTCTCAAGGCAGAGACTGTAGCAGCCAGTAAGCAAAAAAACCAGCTTCTGTCTCAGGTGCTGACTATTCCCTTATCTTTTCTTTCCCCTTTCATATGCAGTTGCTTTGTCCTGAAAGAAGGCTTGAACTTCAGCTGTAAGAACAGACATAGCAACTCCAGACTCTCTCAACTATGTTTGTTTCCAATCCCCAAAAAACATTAATCCTATTTATTTAGGATCATTTTAAGAGATTTTAAAGCTAAAACAGAGTTTATAAAAATTTTCTACAGTGAAAAAGAAAGAATATCATATTAAATTGAAAGCAGTACTTTATATTTACTACATCTAGTGCCTTAATTAATATCTCTTCTTTCCCCTATCCATACTTTTAACAAATTTTAACAAAAATAAATAAGATGCCACGAAGCCAAAATCAGATACTTCTTCTTTTGGTAAAAAAGACAAGGAGTAATACTTCAATCTTGGCCAACAGAAGTTTTGAGAACCAGTTACTACCTGCCAGCAATTAAAGATATGCTTAACCAAATACCACATCAAATGACAACACCATACACCCATGTTACCATGGATGTACCTTCGTGCAAGTGTGGAAATAAACATTTAAGAGCAATTAAATCTTAGTCAGGTGCCTAGAAATAAAGAAATGTGATTTGCTTTGGTGTTCTCGTGGAAAACATCTGACCAAAAGTTATGGAGCCTGATGCATGATGAGATTTCTGGGGCTTCTCTTTAACCTTTCATTGCCTTGGTTTGTTACTTCTTTCTTTGGGACAGATACATACAGATAGGCTTCTCTAAATATATTTATGTGTGTGTATTAAATACAAACATCCATTCTGCTTGAAAATATTTTATGAGGGCTATTTAAAGTCTGCACATCACAAAGAAGACTGAAAGGCACTCTGCATACACACTGTATCACTCTTATTGCACCTAACAGTCACTCACATGGTATCAAGCCGGGGAGAACTGAAAAGGGGGAAAATCTCTCGGTGAAAGGTAAAGGCACAGAGGAACAATCTGTGCCAGGCAGCAAAAGACTTCTTTGCTGGCACCTGGCCCCTCGCTGGCCCCTCACAAACAAACAAAGCAGTGCTAAGCACATTATTAATCTGTGTCAAATGCAAAAGTCAACTTGTGTTCCTGCCTGGGCTGCAAGGTCTGGTGGTCCACAGGCACAAATTCTGCCTGCTTGGCTCTGGGAGGGATAACACCCAACAGAGGGGGTGCTGGGCAATGAAACAGTGCAACCTCATCGTGTGGGATTTTTAAAAGGATTGCAAGCAAAACCTCAACACCTCTGTGGGGAGTTTTTCTGCTGGACCAGAAACACCTGCACATTTTAGAATCATAGAATCATTAAGGTTGGAAAAGACTTTAAGATCATCAAGTCCTACCATCAACCCAGCACCGCTATCATGTTCACCACTAAACCATGTCTTCGGATGCCACATTCACACATTTTTAAGCACTTTCAAGGATGGTGACTCCACCATTTCCCTGAGAAGTCTGTCCCAATGCTTTACAGCCCTTTCCATGCCTTGCATGTTCAGCTTATGGACACTTTGACTTGCATGGACCCAGGACAGCACCAAACTGACAGAATGTAGAGGGTAGCCACCATAACCTGTGTCTTGGAGGGACATCCAGTAACCACCCTGCACACCCTGGTCCTTTGAGGCAGGACTAGCCACATTTTGGTCCTCCATGACACAAGTCTGTCCTGATCTTGAGGATGCCCAGTAGCAGACATGCACTGGGCTCCCCAGGCAACCTAGTCCAGGGTTTCACCAAACTGTACCATTAAGGAGGTCCTTCCTACTGTCTAACACCGTCTTCATCCCAGGGAGGGGGAACGGCAAAGAAAAATGAAGAGCAAACAGTCTATCCAGCCTTCATTAGCAGAAATGTTCTTCAGTGTCTTCTTGGTTGACCTTGTCTACTAAGACATACTGAGAGATAATAGTAATAATAATTAGCACTTACATAGCACTTAATCCTCAAAGCACTTTACAAACATTAGCTAATTAACTAAAAGGCAGATTATAGATGTGTCTGTACATATAAATAAATAAATATATAATATCTGGGAAGCCTGCCACATTCATCCTTGCAGAAGTAAGGCCTTGCAAATTGCCTGCACTACACAAATCTTACTGCTTTCAGTAACATGTCATGCCAGCTTGGTTCAAAGCCCACAGATCAGCTTATGAGTGTGTACTCTGCCATCCATGTAGATCTGCAAGTAGGGAAATTTCTTTAGGATAACCATGAGGTGGTATTAATTAAGCAGTCTGACTTAATTTAATACTCAACAGGCTTATTTTCCAACATGAGGAGTTGCTAATGACTGTAAATACTTGCATTATAGTTGCTAGCCACTTTAAATAATTGCTAGATACCAATTAGACTCACAGAAAAAGAAACAAGGTCAGGGAAATGGCAGTATTTTTAATCTCCCACTATCTTACACAAACCCTGTGTACTTATTTTCCTTTCAACTCAAATGCCACACAATCTTATGGACGAGCTCATTTTTAGGAAAGGTTTCTCCTTAAACTGAGCTGCTTCACGTGACAAGCCGGGGGCTACTTTTGTCATATCCTTGAAAACTGTGGTGGTGGGCCCATAGCCTGTGTCAAAGGGGAGGTCAAGCCCCCGTGGGCTAAGATGGGGACAGGGAGGCTGGGATCAGCCTGAAGGACAGGCTGTATGGAACACGCCATTCAGCATCTCTTCATGTTCTATCTACTTATCCATGTCTCTGTACTTTGACACAGTGGTGGGGTTGTCCCAGAGACATGAAGCCCAGAAGCAGTGGGCAATGCTCTCCTTGCTGGCAGTTCTGGCTGCTCTCATCTACCTCATGGAGTTGGCAACAGCATTTTGTACTTGCCTCCACCTTTCCCTTCACCTCCCCCTATTTTGCATCTTCTAACGTTATGACTGAGCTCGAAACTCTGATCCATTCCAAACTAGTAGCCTGTGGCTGGTGATGAAACTTAAGCAAGACAAAAAAATTCAGCAAATTAAAGAATGAGACTGTATGAAATGTAAATGGAAGGCCACCTTCCTGACTTGTGGGCAAGGTGGTTGTCATACAGTGAGATCAAATTCATGCTGCACATGCCTCCCTTTGAGGAAAAGAAAAAAAAATCAAATTCAAATTGCCGTTCTCCTTGCACTTAGAAATGTGACTTGGCTGCAAATGTTGGCTGTGAAATCCCTCCCTGCTCTCAGCTTTTGCTTTCCCCTGGCACACGTACACGTGTATATGCAGCAGACACAAGGTGCCACACAACACCACCCATATCAAATCAAGAAGATTTAAACATCTGTGAGAGAAAAAAAACACAGACATCTACCGCTACAGATCCTTTTGTGCAGTGGCACGAGCCAGGCCCAATTTTCCTACAGAGTCAGAGCAACAGCTCTTTCAACATTCTGGATCCCTTCCTCAGAAAGAAGATCTCTGCCTTACAAACCAGTTCTTACTCTGAATTTTCTTTAAAGTTGTAAAAAAAAAAGAACATGTAAAGGAAGTGACAGGCAAAAGCTGAACATTGCCTATTTTCAAGTGAACTACAGCTCCTTCTGCAAGGAGCACGTATAAGACAAGGTTACACCGCTGCAGATCCATACTGTCACCCCCAGATTCAGATCATTACACCTGACAGCAGTAATAGGACTTGTTATATTGAAAGGGAGAATGAAAACCTGTTTCCAAATGCACAGGTATAATGTCCACAGAAGGCAACGGGAATCATACCAGGCAGATAGGAAGAGAATTTAAAGCTTTATATTGTAATTTATGCTCTTTTAAGAAAGGAATCAGACTTGAACACAAGCCTGAAATGGGCTTGCCAAACATCTTAAATATTTCCACCACCAAAACAAAAGCAGAAGGTATGTCAGTTTTTATTGTATTGTATTTATTTTTCCTAGTTGCAGTGGAGTCCCTCCCTCTCTGGATACAGCTGGACCATCTCTGCCAGAGGAATCCCTGGGGCTCAGAAAAACACTTCTAAAGAGCTTTTTCTTTCTTTCTTTTTTTTTTTTTTTTGCATTTGGGATGCAGTAGATTATATCGAGTGTCAGATATTTTCAAAACATTTCCCAAGGGACAGTACTCCTATAAATTCTTCACGCATACATTTCTTAACTTTCCACACTCCGAGTGCTGTGTTAGACCTGCTGGTGTTACCGCACAAATCAGGGTAAAGATTTGCACTGGCTGCAAATTGGACAAGGCTCCCAGTGCCTTTCAGGATGAGGCACAAGAGAAAGCAGGCTGTAATTAAATACAAAAATCCATAGGATAGCAACTTTTTCACTTCTGAGAATGCATAAGTTAAAGGAATTTTATAGTTGTCGAAATTACTAATTTAGAGGCTGACAGATCTTTTAAAAAAAACAACTGAGAAAAACTATTACTTTCCTTCTGGCTTGGTGATCACATAATATAGTTTTGATATCTGCACATTTTCTCAGAATTAACACACTTAACAGATGTCCAGACAGAAAGAAATAATTTTGTTCACAAAGAAGCACACTGTACAAATGGTGAACCAACATTAGAAAACTAAATCCACCTACATGTACTCAAACTTAATATGGTGTATGCACATACTTGGAAACATCTGTGTGTAAGTTTAATTGTATTACAGAAAACCCTGGAGAAGCATCTGGTATGTCCCCAGGGTCTTCAGATGAATTTTTTTCTATCCAGAGAGCCCATGAAATGAAACTTGCAGATCCACTGGCCTCGTTAAGCAGCATTTCCAACGTCTGAAGTGCCTCCATGAAGCTAAGGCCAACATGGGACTTCAGCAGGCTGAGCAGAGCTGGAAATGGAAGTGCTTGGAGCACACTTGTTTCATCTTGTTTGGTTTTTTTCTTCAGTAGCAGAGTGTGCTCTCCTGTTACGGGGTGCTCAGAGTCACAGAATCACAGAAAATGCTGAGTTGGAAGACACTCATCAGGATCATCAAGCCCAGCTCCTGGCCCTGCACAGGACACCCCAGGAATCACACCATGTGCCTGAGAGCATTGTCCAAACACTTCTTGAACTCTGCCAGGCTGGTGCTGTGACCACTGCCCTGGGGAACCTGTTCCAGTGCCCAACCACCTTCTGGGTGAAGAACCCTTTCCTAATATCCAACCTAAACCTCTCCCAACCCAGCTTTATGCCATTCCCTCAGGTCCGGTCACTGGTCACCACATCATAGTCTCCATTAATCTGGAAATGAGGTGAAGAGGTAGTTGATAAGAAAAGGATAGTAAAGGGGAAGCCAAAATATTTGAATACAGTGCACTGATATGCCAACACCATATTGCTTTCTTGCTCCAGGCCCTGTTGGAGGAGTGGCTCAGCCATCCGAGGGAGCCGGGAGGAGCCCTCCCTCGCCCTGGGGCAGTGCAGGAACAGGAACAGTGCAGACTCAGTTCCCGTGTGCCTTCAGACCGAGGGGAGGCAGGCAGGGAGGGCACACAATAGAGGGAGTCGCTTCTGCAGCCAGGAAGAGGAAGGAGAGCTGAAGAGGACTCACCATCGCCTTAAACTCCTGTTTTGCGTGTTCCCACAAGCCAGAGAAACACCCACCTGTCCCTGGCAGGGAGATGATGTGTTCAGAGATAAATACTCACCCTGCCCACAGGCCTTCCAACACCCACAGCTACTGAGCTCTGCCCACACCTAATCCTCCCTTTCTGTAATTCCCTTGAAATTGGGCATTAACTAACTTTCTTTCCACCTGTCACAACCCACAGGGAAATCCCAGGCTGGATTCACCCCACCCAGCCAGCCGTGACATGAAAAGGTTGCAAGTACACGGCAGCCTCATCAGAACCAACCTGCATAAAATACTTGAAAAGAGAACGTGCAGAAGAGCTTCTCCCAAAAGATACAAGTCCTCCCTTTACTGTGTGAACTACTCTATGAAACCAATGTGCTATTTATGTCTAAAAATGAAAGGCAATAAAAAAAAAGAACTCTTTTATGTTGCTCAGCAAGCAACAGCACTCATACATAACCCAACTCTTTAGAGTAAGGGTCTTTGCACACCAGTCTAACATTCCTTTGACTCCAACAAAGTGGAATAAAATCTATTTCAAATATATTATTTGATGAAAGCAGATGTCAGCAGATACTGCCTATGTAATTGATATTTGATTTATTCAAGATTTATGCATGCTGTGCCTTAGATTTATTAATGATAATCCCCTGCTCTTGTGTTTAATATAGTGGAACCAAAACATAATTTGCTGGGATCAGTCAGATATGCATCAAAGTGATTAACTCTACATGCAAACCATTATCCAGTGACATCCCTACTGTGCATAGTGCAAAAGGAGGCAATAATACAGTAATTGGCTTCACTTAAGCAAGTCAGATATTTGCTGTGATTGCTGGTAAAATTTGGTCCCTTTAATCTCAATGGTGCTACTTCTTCACATCCTTCATCTTCCCTTGATACATTCCTGTTTGCAAAAGAGTCAGAAACTTAAAACAATAATTAAAAAAAATGTAAAAGCAGCACAGCCAAAATTCCTCCAACAACCTGGCAATTTAACATGAGGAAATCATCAGAATCACAGTCAGCACAGCAGTGAAACTCAGCTCTGCTCCTGAAAACAACTATAAGGGTCTCCCCCCTCCAGGAACATGCTATTTGCAGGTTGTTCATAGCATCCCTCTCACTGCGGGGATGGAGTAGAAAGAAGCACAGCAAGAATAGCTTGAAAAGAGCCCAAAGGAGGGATTAAGTTCAACAGGGAGGAGAAACTGTGACTCTATGAGTAGTCACAGAGGTTGGAAAGGCACATCCTCAGCTTCAGCTCCTCCTCACTGCTGCGCGCTAGTCCTTTATCCAGGGAAGAAGCAGGAGTCCCTTAGCTCTTGGGGCTGGGGACAGAGACTTGAATGAAGAGGCAGAGAGCAAAACAGGCACAGAAAACCCCAGTCCACACAGGCAGAAGGAGGAAAGCTGTTGGAGAAAGGCAGCCCGTGAATTTTCTCACTGGAGTCATGACAGCCAAAGTCTCCATTTAGCCTAATTAATTTGTTCCACTCTTGAACAATACAATTTCGGTTACATGTCTTACGAGTTGTTACATTTCCAGGCAGATCCATTGCCATTGCAAGAGCAGCCATGTGTTTCCGTGTTGTGGAACTAATTTTTTATCTCCTGGACCTGCACAGTCATTCTGCTCCCAATGACTTGCTGACCTACAGGACTGGCTGGATTCCTTCTCACGAAACCCAGAAAGCACCTTTACCTCCGAGTCCCTTAAGGATAACTCCTGAAGCTGTCTGGGGGTAGTACTGCCCTAACAAACAGTAAATGTGGTGTTCTGACATTCAGTCTAATCTGAAAGGAGGTGTCTTTGGAAAGGAGAAGTTTTTAAATGAGATGCTAAAATCCACCATCATTATCACTTATGGAAAGAACATGTGCTTAACACGATTTTCTCTTTCCTTCCACCCGAAATGACAAAAAATATTACAAAAAACCCAAAGCCTTGTTTCTCCTAGATACAAGGGTGATGTGCTATGATGCAGAATTTCCTTACCAAAAAAAGTGCATCCTGCATTGAGGATGCTGGCTGAAGAACATGGTGCATGCAAGCCACAACAAATTTGACAGAAAACACAGAGTTTCAGCAGTGAGAAATGGACACTGAGCCTCCCTTGCCACAGAGAAGCTTTGTGACCTGCCAGATTGAAAAGAAGGACCCTCTGGATGGTTTGTTAGAGCAGATGATGAGAAGAGGAACAAGAGAGAGCTTGGCAATTCTTATTCTCCCATCTTCTTGTCTTCCAAGAAGACAGAGCTAGGAGGCACCAAAATCAAGCAAGTCCCAGCCACAAAAAAAGAACAAAAAGGGAAGAGATAGTCTACTTTATTAGAAAAGAAAAGGAATTCTAGATCTAGAGCAATTACTCTTGTTCTTTTTTCGTCCCCTCCTACCAAAACAGGCCTGCCTCCTTCCTGCAGCATCCTCTCCCTTGATACCAGGAGAGGAATGTCTCTGTTTGTCCAGCCTCAATGCACCAGTATTCATCGTTTTCTCTTTCCTGCAACTATTCCTATACAGCACAAAAGAGTCCTTTTCTCATGGAATAGGACTGTCTAATTCTCCCAGTATAGGGTTTGTGCTCTAACCAACTTCAGCAAGTCTTTCTCTTTTCTACCTGGATATTTAAAGAAAAAAAGTTGCCCTTCATTTCCAAATGATGCAGCTGACAAGCTGAGAAGATGACATCAATCCTCTCTGGTAGGAAGGGTCTACAGTTCCCCACTGAATTTATCGTTGAACAAAATGAAAAAAAAATTGGTAGCTTCAATTAAAAGAGAATTCATATCACATGCAATTTAAAAACCCCAAATCTTCATTAATATACTTTTTCCAGATTGAGAATAATCACAGCCATCTGGAGACCAAATTATAAAATGGAGACTTGTGCTGTAAGAAGGAATCTTGTCACTCAAACCTTGTACAACTTCGTCCTTTAAAAAGATTGCTAACATTGATTTTATAAAGCTCTGCTTCATCCTTCTTCCAGACTGCTTTATCCTTAAAGTTGTTCCAGAACACTCCTGGTGTACCTATGGAACATCTGAGGCAGGAGTAGCTCCTGATCACCTCATTTCACTGCCGAGACACTAACAAAAGGAAGAAGAAGAATTACCAGGAGCAGAGGAAATATACATTAGGAAGTAAGGGAATACCAAAACCCAGACAAACAACCTACTCGTCCCTGAGGATTCAGAAAAGTCCCAGACACAGCCGGTGCTTTCCAAGCCCCACAGACTCCAGATGGGGGCCCCCCTCCTCCAGAAGGCTAAATCCAGAGAAGAAACCTCAGAGCAACTGTAGACGCTGCCAAGAGAGAGGCTTCTGGACATACAGAAACATCCTCCAAATACTCCTTCCCTCTCCAAAGCTGTTTGACTGTAGTCTATCTTCACCTCCACCTCATGCCTTCCCTTCTGCCCTCTCCTCTGTTACCTTTTCCCTTGTAGACAAACTGATTTCTTTTTCACAAAATCCAGCTCATTCCCCCACACTGGGGAATTGAAAGGGTCTCACGTTGCTCCATGAGGGCATCTTCCACCCACCCTAACTGTGATCCCTTTCCCGTTTGCACTGGAATATCTCTGAAGAGAAGAGACACCTACGACTCCATGTTCGTGCAGCAAAGGATGTTTGTGTTGACCTCAAATGCCCTACAGTAATAAGCACAATTCATGACAACTCCCACTTTCAAAACTCAATGAAACAGCACTTTGCATTTTAATGACCCTGATTAAGCTCCTTTAGAATACAAAACCAGAAATCTTCAAACCATTTGTGCTTAACCCCATTCAAAATGATCAGTACTTTACTGTCCATCCCCTAACACACACAAAAAACCAAACTCGAAGCCTCTTGCATCCCAGAAATCATAGGATAAGCTGAGAATGAGTGATGTACTGAAAATACTCTACTTCAAAACTCATTTTTTACGCCTTCATGGATGTGATACTCTCTAATGGCCACATCTTCACGGTCTTTTCCATAGACAGAAGGCCTAGCTCTTTAAGGGAACACTGAGGATTTTCTTTGAATGCATGCCTTCAGGAATTGCAAGATCAAGGGGAAAATGAAAGGAAATGCAAAACATCAAGTATCAGAAGAGTCATGGTTAAAGAAGAAGGATGAGCTGACAATGAGGACAGAAGGGCAATTCATCAGGGAAGTTCTGATACAAAACACAGGAAATTTTTCTCAAGGAAATCAGGAAAATAACAGCTTCAATTAAACTACATATTATTTTGGATGTTTAAAAAGAGATGCCCTTATTTAAGAGGTGGTTAAAGTATATAAATGGCTAATCATAAAAGCAACATTAATTCCCTACCACCTCTTCTGCTCTGTAATATTGTTCCTGGGCCAAATATCACCCTAATAAAAACCCTTTCCATCGCTGCATACTACAAGAGGTTTGGACACAGAAAAGTATTTCTCATCTCTGCTGGTGTCCAAAACACAGACCTTTGAAAAGCTCAGTGCAGACCCAAAGCAAGAAATGGGCTGGCAGAACTTGCTCCCCACCAGTGAGCCAGCTTTGAAACCAGCTGAAATTTCCATGCCCTTCAAGGCTTTTAGATGAGCTGATGGAGGACAGTGGCAGTGGGAAAGAATGACAAGTTGATAAGTATTAATCTGTTTAAACTCACTGCTGAGATATAACTAAAATGCTGGAAAGTTGTCCTACGTTCCATACACACCAGGAGAAAATATGAAATACCATTTTCAGCACTGCCATAATTCAGCTTTGACAGTCCCCTAAATAGGGTTTCCCAGGGAAAACCATCTTTCTGGGTCCCTTCACTCTTGAGCTGTGTCTCTGTTGATGTCATTTGTAGCATTCATTTCCTTGGTGGCTTCCAAGTCACCCCTCCACTACCCACATCTCTGAGCCCAACAGCAGCTGAAGCAGCTCTTCGCTTACAAGACACCCTACAAACACTTTATACAAAACAGGAAGAAATGGTGGCTCTGAAACCCTCCTCACATCTTTCCCTGTGAACAGTGCCCTAGAAGGACTACTTGGCCTGACCATAAGCAGGCCACAAGTTACAGGACAGGGATACAAGCCATGAGCTACCTGGAGAAGGAAAAGGGCCTGGGCTGGTCTTAATGAGCAGGACTAATCCCTGCAATAAATCCACATCTAAAGACTGTACCTCTGAATAAGGTCATTTTAGGGATGCGAGGATGTTAACAGGATATGGCATCAATGACTTAAGACAGTGAGTGTCTCCTTTGGGCTAAATGTCCCTGCCTTGGCAGAGAGATGATGGTATGATGGAAATATTAAACTAGCAACCTCTGTGGAGATACATAGCTGCAAGTAAGAACAGAATTTGAAACCCTGTCGTCAGGATAAGTCATCAAACAGATCCTCCTAAACAGCAGCCAAATATGTATCCGCATCTACTGTTGTAGGTGTTAATGGAACAGCTCCCAAATATGAATGCTGAAATAACATCCTGATCTCCTGTAACCAGAGCTAAGAGGATTTGCCATTGATATACCAGCTCTGACCTGGATTTACTTCAAAATTCTCAAAAGCCCCTGCAATGGTATAAAGCACGTTTTTGTGCCGAAGGAATCCAGAGGAGTGCTTCACATGGAGCACTGGGCAATACGTAATGAATTCCACATTCTAGCTTTGTCCCCAGAGAAGGCTTCCACAGATTCCACAATGGAACAAGAGGTTTATTGAACAGGACAATGTGAGAGGAAATCTATTTTACAACTTCAAGCAAGCTTCTGTCCACAGGGGATGAACAAAATTTGTCGCTGAAAAGAAAACTAATACTAAGCAGAAGAGCCTAGATAGAAAAGGAACAAAATGTCACCTTTTGTAGTTCTTCACCCATGTATTTGTTGTATATGTGCATCCTGCCCTACACACATCTCTGTGTAGCATGTACACACGGATATTATACAGAAGCACTCTCCAAACACAAAGGAGCTAAAAATGACATAATCCTGTCCTCTGGAAGTTCTCGGTATGGGAACAGTAATTAGATAATTCTACATTTGAATGTAGTACAGTTAATCAGAGCTTTCCCAGGGGCATTTTAGAATTAGGAGGAATGCTATTAAGGAATACAAATGTTTTATTTCCTAAACTGCCAATAAAAGGAGACTATCAACTTAAGAAAAAAAAAAAAAAGCAATGGAAATAGGTTGCTTTTAAAAAAAAATTCAGACCAATTCATTCCAATGTCATGAACCTAAACAGGATGTCAATTTGCCAGGGAAATAATTGAATTGTAAATAAAAGTGAAACTGATCAGTAAGTTTTTATTCCTTGTGATGAGTGAAATGCAAGGAGTGTACAAAAAGCATAAATGATGAAAGTTGAATTTGTTCTGAAAAAATTCCTTCAGTTTAAATAATCTGCAGGGTATTAATGGCACTGGTAAGAATTTTTATTATAAACATATGAGGACAGTGTGAATCAGGAATAAGTCTATTTAAACCAATGGGATTGCACTGAGGAAACATTTTTGAGGGCTGCAGAATGGAAACTAACTGAGATCTACATACTCTTTTGATGAGAGCAGAGTGGGGACCACGGTTCTTCCTCCTTGCTCCACACTTGCTTATGTGTTCTTACAGAAAACTCTCTTCTCCAGCTGCCGGCCCTCCAGACGAGCCCAGGTCTGGGTGCTCATGTCCAACTGTGGTGACAACGTCCCTCTCAACTAAAACAAAGACAGCTACCAGCAGAGCCAGCCAGCTGGAATGCAGGACTCACTGAACTGAAGGATGTTTAAAAAATGCAAAATAATGCAATCCCAAACCTTTCCAAGAGGTGACCTGGGTGAGACAGAGGCACTGAGATGGTGAGAAACTGGGGGCAATGTCTCTAAGAGGAAGCTACAGATGTCAAGGACCACAAAATAGGAGAATCAGTGTGAGAATGTATACCCTCATTTTGTATTTTTGCCAGGATCTTGTGCCTCCTTTTTCAAGGAGCAGAAAACAGTAGATGCTCAGGAGGTTTGTTTGAACAGCCAGCTTGTTGGAGGTCATACCTGATGAATAGAGGTGCAGGACAAGGACTCACACTTCAGCAGTCCTAACCATGCGAGGGACAAAGTCCTGCCAGCTTCACAGCTAAAGAATGGAGGAGGAAGCCCTGAGGGATTAGTGTCCTAACTGAGCCACACTGGTTAGAAGATGTAAATACAGATTCTCCTCTCATCTTGCATCTCCCCATTATCTAGAGACTTTAAAAGGCTCATGAAACCTGCATGTAGTATTACGAATACCCAGGGCAGATCAATTTAAATTAACTTGAGTAGAGCTACAGAGCATCATCACACAATAAAAGTGTGATTCCTATCTGAAACCTGCTGGGGTAGAAGCCCAAGGAAAGAGAACACCTTCTCATACTAACAGATAACAATGGCACAAAGCTATGAGTTTATTTAGGCTTGGAACAAGCACCAAATCTGTAACTAGCAGAGCACTTATATCTTGGGATGATCCTCTAAGAGGAGCCACAGCAGTGCCCTACTGCTCAGGTCTCCTGAGGACTTCCTTCATGGAAAACTGCACGACTTGGCTTTCTTGCTGCAGACCTGGGATTCTGCATAACATGGGACAGCTGCACAGAGTACCTTATTAGGCTTTCCTATGCAGCCTAAAAGGGTTTTAGAAGATCTGTAATTAGGGTTTCAGAAACTACAACTCAATTTGTTTATCCTATCTCTTAGGGAAATAGCTCAAGGAAAAGCAAAACAGGGACAGAGGAAGAGCACATGTGCAAAGGAGATGGACTCCCGTAGAACAACATAGCATACTAATTCATTCTGATCTTGCTATTTAGTACCTGCAAAGTCTACCATTATGCATTATTAAATTCATGTATTATTGAATCACAATCCTTGTTGCCTGGTAAGAAATGTGGATGATTTCTTAGTTTAAATTAAAGCACTGCTTCCCTTATTTGAATAAAACTGCATTACTGGCTGCCTCTCATGGTAATCAGAAAACTGCATTAGGCAGGTAGTACTGTATGAATTAAAAAATAATGAAACAAGACTTTTCAGTCAGACATTGTTCCCTCGCCTGCTTTTCATGACAGCAGATTCCCTACTCTGAGTTGATAAGACAACAGCAAATGAAGATAACAACATGAGAGCAAAATCATTCACTCTAATAGGCTCCACCTGTACAGGCTCCAGCTCATTTACATGACTGCAGAAAAATTAGAAATCATGCAGCAATTAGTCTCCTCTAGATTATGCACTGTGTCAACTGATACCACTCTGGAGAGCACTAGTGCTAAAATGGTTTCAAAAGATAAATCTACTAGCCTGTGCAAACATTTTTAATTACCTGGAAAACTGGATTGCCTGTTTATAAAACTCTGCTGTAAATGAGGCTGCCCACACAGCCCTGGAATCAAATGTCACCAGCTTCAAATGTTTATATAACTGACTTTTATAATGTTTGATGGCTTGGTGAAACAGAACCACGTATCTGCTTTTGCTGCTGTGTAGCTGAAGGAACATCTCTTTAGAGGGAGGTAATGGAATTGAGGTAAAAGGAATTTTTCTTTCTCTTTTTTGTGTTAGCAGGTATCGATTCCCTTAGTCTCAGATCTCATCATCCACTCTGGTCATCCATTGCAAAACGATGATCATTCACAGCACTGAGCAAACCCAGCAGCTATTTACAGGATAAAAATCAAGGGCTGCAATTTGAACCCTGCACTCTCCCCAGTAAGGAGCTCTTCACCTAAGAGGCCCAGTGAAGTCAATTTAGCTGCTTGCGAGTAGCTGTTCATCCTTGTGAGGAAGCAGTTCACAATCTGGGCTTCAATTCTCTGCCAGGGTTAGCATATGTGCTGGTGGAAAGGCAAGTCTGCACACCCAGCTGGTGCAAATCTGCAGCACTCCCAAACTCACAGAAGCTCTGCACATTTGCACTGAGCAGTGATCCCCACCCCTCGCATGAAGCATGTGCTCTCCACACCTTGGTTGTTGTTAATGAGGTTTTGAAATCACCTACTGGAATTTGAAAATGGTGGTTTTTAGTATATTTAAATCTTTCTCAAAGATAAAAAAAGTCTTAGAGTAATTGGAAAGGAAGAGAGCAATGCAAGCACCGTAACTTTGAGAGCTACAGAGTTTAATTCAGAGCCAGGTCCTTTCTGTTTATCTGACTCATTCTCTTAAGAATTCCAGAGCAAGGAAATACCTAACTGTGAAGACTGCAACCTCTAGGACTGTTCTTGGGTTCATATTCTGTATCTGATGTTTCCACAGAGTGTAATAATGTGGCTTTATAATTAGAACTGGATGAACTCATGAGGGGCCACCTTAATGGCACAGTCACAGCTTTGGTTATGTAAACTGTTCTCACAGGCTGATTTTAAATGCAGGCTCTAACCCTTGAAATTTTTCTTTCCCTCCTTAAAATACTGCCCATGTCTTTTTGTCACACAGAATAAATTCTACAGTTCATACAAGCAGATTTGGTGAGGGCCACCCCCATGCCCACAAGGTATTTACACAGCTCATTTCTGATGTAGCACCATGTTTGCATTACTCTCATTTCAGGACCACTGAATTATCCCGCTTTAGTTATCAAGACTTTTTGTTACAGCTTTTTAGTTCTGAAACCCTTAGCTGAGCATCTTCAGCATTTCCAGTTACAAATTAAAGACCTTACCTTTGTTCTCAGTGCTAGGTCCTTGTAAGTTGGACCATTTCTCTTGGTGACACCTTGGAAATGTAGGTGCCACGGAAGCACAGCCCCCCTGCAAAAAGCCAGAGATCCTTCAGAGCTGTCAGGGGCATCTGGAGCTGCAGTGCTGTGACGGGGCTTAGCTGAACTGGGGAATGTCTTGCCATAGGAGGTTTTGAATACTAAAAAGTTAGTGTGGAACCAAAAAAACAGACTGGAAAGGATGAGGGGGCTGAGTGCAGCTGTCCTGATATATATCTTAAAAGATACCTTATTCTTCCCCTAAGCAGCCCACAAGCTCTGTGGGCTGATACCCATGAGGGGGACATCACTCTCATTATCCTTATATTTCTGTTTCCTTCTTGCTAAGTATACTAAACTTTGTTTCTGTGCAATTTATAAACAATTGAGAGGTGAAAGGTAGGTTGTGTTGTCCTTCTATCCAACACACAGCTCATGCAGAGAAGGACCCACCATCCAGGTAAATGGCTCGCAGACCCAAGGCAACTCTGTTCTGTCCATCCTTTATGCAGGATTATGTGTCCTCATCCCTACATAGCTCTGTTATTGCAACTTTCATGTAGGCACTAGCCCAGGGTCCTCTGGCACAAATCACATGGACAGCATTTTCACCACTGCAACCTTTCCTCTGGGCTCTGCAGTGGACAGACTCCCGCTGGCCACTCTCACGTTTGAGTTTTGGGTGGTTACTGGGTGCTCACTGAGGAAGAATCATCATGCACAGCTTTGCTGCTGCTGTTCCAATTTTAACTCAAATCCAATGCAGTTTAACCATTGTGAGGTTAATGCATATATGCTGTGGATAGCAGTATAACCAGCCACACAATAGCACTGTACAGAGAGGTGATGGGAGGACAGGGCCCTTTGGATGAGTGGGGAAAGCTGGAACAACAGAATGCAACAGCCCCCTTAAAATATGGCCAGATTGCAAGAGAGAGGCTCTGGAGGTGCTGCATGGAGATGTGCATATGAACACCTACCCTACCTCAAGCCAGTTCGTCTGAGCTTTAATAGAAAGGACTGGCAAGGAGAGCCTCCTTGCAGTCTTAATTTATTCCTTGATGGTGCCACAGTTGGTGGTACTGACTAGGATTCAAATATAAAATGGAATTTATGGAGAAATCTATGAGTTTAATGGAGAAATCTGTTAAGAGCCTTGAAAGCCCTTATATAGCTAACGAGGTGTTTTAAGTCCCCCAGCAAATTCTATGTTTGCCTGATGAGGTTCAAGTTTCATAGTTTAACCAGACAGCAAGGGGAAAGAATGACTATTTGTGGCAGAGCCGTAACACTGACCAGGGGCTGCTCATTTGGAAGCATCTTGGAAGACAGGTTATGAGGATCTGTCATTATTAATGACTGAAGTCAAGTAATTAACTGGGTAAGCCTGATCTGAGTTTATTGTGTCTAATCTAAGACTTGTGGACTTAGCAACACGCACAGAAACTGCAAAACAATACATCAGATTTGCAACTATACAGGATCTTAAAAGCATCAAGGATAGACAGTGAGAGAAAGGGGGGTTCACACTTGCCTCACTTATTGCCACACTTGTCTTAAGGATACATGGGCAAGTTGAACACTGTAGAATGCAGGAGTTGCCACAAGATGGGACATTCAGCTCACAAATGTGAAAGTTGCTGGCAGAATACTGAACTTTACATCTAATGAGTAAAGCTGGCTTTACAAATGGTCACTTTAAGGAGATAATCCTTTGCTCTCTGTCAGACACCTGCCAACAGGCTCCGGATAAAAACCCTCTTCTTCAAGTGGGGGGAATTTTGACATTGGTGACAGAGTTACTGTTCAATTCTGGCGTATTTGTAACTAACCGGTGAAAACTGGGAATTGGAAATTTCATCCTGCAGAAGGTGTCTGAAATGTCTGTTGTTTGTTTTCCTTCAGTTACGTTAATGGAGACACATCTATGGCTGTAAAGCCAACTGGCCAAGTGATACCTCCACTGGGGAAACCTCTGAACCTCTGCAGCTTCCTCCTTCAAAGGAATCCTCTCTTCTTCCACAAATTAACATGTATTTTCAAATGCCGTGCCCAAGGTCCCCAAGCATTCAGGCCACACAGTGAGCAAACAAGCAAGCAGGCCGAGCAAAATGAATCCCTGCTGCAGATATCAAGTAGACTCAGTGGCAGCAGGACAGCAAAAGTGGGTAATTCCCTGAGTAAGGAAAGCAAACTCGGTTTTAGAAGTCAATATAATAACATTCAAATAGTGGCTTTCATCTCTGCTCTTTGGCCAGTTTTTGGGGGTTTGGGGGGGATTTTTTGTTTGGAGGTTTTTTTGTTTGTTTTTGGGAGGTTTTTTTTGGTGGTAGTTGGAGTTCAAGTCCTAAAGGCAACGCAAACATCTGGATAAAAGGTGATGGATGGAAAAGTAGCTCCTATGATGTGTGTCACAATGAAGGGAAGGAAATGAGTTCAATAACTTGCCTAATGCACCATATGGAGATAGAAGCAAGGGAAGCATGGATGCTGGAAGTCACTGTAAAAAACACTAACCACAAATCCAGCACAGGGCCAGGCTCCAAAACGTAAGTGGAAGTGGCCTAGAAAACCCACACAAAGCCAGCAATTTACAAGCGAAGGTTCTACGCTTCTGGAAAATAAGGCCGAGAATAAAAACTGCCTGTGTTAGTAATCTAGGATCTGGAGCAGAGTAACTAAATCTATTGGGTTCAGACTGCCTGAAGGCATAACATTAAACTGGGGAGAGACTTTTAGTTTAATCCCCAGCATGACAGATGTCCTTAAGGGGATTCCATGTAAATATGCGGTGTATTGTTTTTGCCTTCTTAAAAAAGCTGGAGGAGTTGAACCACCACTCTCCTATCAGATGGTATGGATATTTTTCTCTGCCTTGAACAAGACGTGGTTAAGTTTAAGAGCCTCCTCATGATTCCAGTTCACCCTTCCCCTGGGCCAATGTAAATCAGCTGCCTTACAGGGATGTTGTAAGTAACCCTCAGCATAACGTGCTGACTGTATTCTGTCTACGCATACGCCTGCACCCCAGGAACAGCTGATGTGGTCTTAACAGCAGCATCTCTGACTCCTCAGCTGCATGTAGAAAAGAATAATGGTGGGTTATAACAGGCAAAGAGAGAGGAGAGGGAAGACAAAACACTACCTTGAAATCACAGAATACAGGGGCCCATATTACATTCTCTGCACCAGATAATAAACCAATTTTTGAGGGGCTATTCAGGGGAAAAAATGTTATCTTTTAGCAGATTTTAAACTGCAACTTAATTAGCCAACAGTATCCAATATCTCACAATATTCATATTCCTGCCTCATACCACAGAATTAAACTTGAATGAGTTAAACTCAAGGACAAGGTATGGGGCCAAATGGATCTGGTAAGAATTCTTTTTAAAACCCCTGCTTTCAAAATAAATAATGCAGAAAAACACTTAGGGAGAAGTCTGAGAATTTTCCAAAACAGGTACTGAAGCAGATGAACATACAGATTCACCTGAAAGACAGGGAAGAAGTTTGTGTGTGTCAGCCTGCAACTTCACAAACATGTGGTGCATGCAACCCACAGAGTGACTGAAATGCTGAAAGCTTCTCTAATCCAAAACTAAGCTGATTTTACACTACAACCACAATTATTTTCTTTTTAAAATCAGGCATGCCACTGCCAGCTCTGTAGCAGGTGCAAATCAGCACAGGCTTCAAGGGAGTAGTCTGATCTACAGCAGCTGAGGATCTGCTGTAAAATGAGATCATCTGCTGAAAAATTAAGAGAAAGGCATTTCTATTTGTCATCTGCCACCTCTTATAATTGCTCAGTAATTTCTATCTTGCCCCTCTAGAAATCCAAGTGATTGACTTGCTTAGTGCTCTGGCTGTTCCCCACCCTCAGCAAGCTCAGAGTACTGATGCCTTATGGCCAGGGATACCCCCCCATAAGACATTTATTCCTAAAGGATTTTGGCTGGCTTTTCTTCCAGACAGAAGCCATGAGGCCATATCCTAGCTTTACCTACGCTGAAAAAACCACTGCATAGCCTGCACCACCACATCCCAGACCGTAAACGACTAAGAAAGATACTCTTTGTTTCACTAGCAAGGATTACATCCTAAAAAAACAGCCAGAGGAGCAGATCTGAGAGAAGCCCTTCCACCACAGCGGGTTGTTTCCCGGAGCAAAAACTGTACTCCAGACATAAAACTGCCACTGTGATCTCTGCCGATCGCCCGGTGCTGCGCTGTCTACCCACGCTCCAGTAAAGGCTTGGAGTCAGCACCGAGAGGAAATGGAGCACCAAGGCAACAACATCAACAAGAGTGTTTAAGACACCATGGAGGTTTAAACCGCTCTAACTGGGTGGATGCCCAGCATGAGGGAGCTTTATGGATTAGTTAATGCTGGCATCTTTCTTCTGTAGAAAAAAAGACTGGCAGGAACCATCTGTGTCACGGTGTATGGCCGACTGCCATGTGACACACGGCCCAGAGGGTTTACAGAGCATCTATTCTGAGCAACTCTGTAAACCCTAGGCAAGATGATCCCAAGAGCATAGAACAAACTAAACAGCATTAGTTTTTCCACATCTAATGCATCCAAGCGTGCCAAAGGAAGAGAGCAGAAGAGAACAAGGGAATCACCAAAACCTAGTTAAGTTAAAAAGTCTAGATGGACATTGACAGTCCCCATTCCATAGCCCAAGAAGGTACAGAGAATGTAAGAACACAGTTGTTGCTTTTCTTAGCTCCTCAATTTTGAGCACGTAAGTGAGACATATGAACCACCGTTCTCAGCTCACTATCTGCATTAGAACTACTTGTTTCCACCTCTGGCAAATTTCTACTCCATTAGAGGAGAAGGAAACCCCACAGAAGTCAAATTTTATTTACAGGAGAGACAAGAAAAAGTATTTCCTAGTCTGGTCATTGCACACTGCGTAAAATCCCAATCCCAGCAGCAGTGATTACCCCTTTTAATCTCCATTCATCAAACTTGCCTTTCACAACACACCAGTTGTAACTCCTACCTTGCTTACAAAAACTATGACAGTCAGAAGATCATCAGTTTCTACTACCAGTAGAAAAATCCTTGCCAAACTTTCTGAAGCCCCTCACAGTCCCAGATCTCCAGGACTTGCTGTGGCTGAATTTCACCTACCATTTCCCAACAAAGACTTTATTCACTGTCGCAAGTGGCAGCTCATGTCACATTCAAAATCTCTTTTTATAACCACCTTGTTAAATATCATGCAACTACTCCAGATTCTTAAAAGTGAATGCAATGTTTGGGAAATGGGTCCAGTTGGCAAAGATGCCCCCTCTTCATTTGCATAATTATAGGCTGCGTTTTAATACTACTTATGGTTAAGGGTGCCTGACACTTTCCATTAAGAAATTCGGCTTTCATTTACTAAAGACATTGCCAAACTCTCTATGCTTGGTATTACATTTTCCTAGCCAATGTCTCTGTCTTGCACTCAGTTATTTGGGAAAGTTTCAGTTAAAACAGTTCGGCTGTCTCCCAGAATGAAGTGAGGGGGGAAAAACAATTTGTCTGTATAGAAAAAAAAAAAGCAATAACCATTTAATGGAGAGGTTCTCACAACCATATGCTCTGAGGCAAGAACTTAAAGCATTGGGAAAGGATTGCCTGTATCAAGCCTGTTGCTGCGTCCCCCTTCCCTTTTGGCCAATTTTTCCTTTTGGTGGACTTCTAACTCTGTAGAAGACCCTCACTTCAGGCATGTTTTCTGCACTTATTCCAGCAAAATTCTCTCAAGGTAAGTCTGCTCTGAATATGCTCCAGATTCACAGAGCTCTCACAGATAACTTTCCAGGAGCATCCCTGCCAGGCATCTGCCTATCCTAGGCACAAGTCATTTTCCAGAAGTCCAACTTATTTCCTTTCTTCATCTCCCCAAATCGTGTTAAAACCAAGGAGATCGGAAGAGAGGCAAAGATGTGAGGAGTCTTTCCCTTTCCTGCCATATAGTTTCTCCTATCTGTTCCTTGCCACTTCAGAGACAGAGAAGGCCGGCTGACATGCTCTGTTTTGGGATGGCAAGATTGTAACCTTCCCCTGGAGAGCAGAAACTGCTCTGCTCTTTTGCACAAGGAGGTCCTAAACCAGGCTGGGCAGCTACACTCTCTGGCTCAGAAACCCTAAAGTCATCGATTAACTCAGCAAAAGGAACCATGCTAGGGAGTTCTCTTACAAAGGGCATTAACCAAGAAAGGGATGGCTTGAGAAAATAAAACACTCTTTCTTCAACAGCAATCAAAAAAAGTCCAGTGCAAGAATTCCAAATTCCACATATTCTCATTCATCACTAAAAATCATTTTCCCTCTGGAAGTATCATGCTTGTTCTCCATACGAATAAGCACAGGATACAGTGTACTGAGAAGAAGAAATGCTGCCTAGGAGTTAAACCACAAAGTCAAAAAAATCCAATTCTATTCCTGGCAAATACCCAACACCAGCATTTGCAAACCAAACGCCTGAAGCAAGGCACCAACATCCATATTCAGGCACTTAAACACAGAGTCTTGTATGCAACAGCCTTGCAAGGCCAGTATCAGTTACCTATGCTCCAAAAACCTCTGCCTTAACTCTTTGGTGTCTTGGTGTCTAGTTCATAGTGTTCAACTTGTGAAAATATTTGGGGAGGAAAAAACTGGACAAAAACCCAATGAGTCTCTCTATGTCTTCTTCCTATTGGCCACAGCTTTCCTCCCCAGCAAACACTTGGCTGTGGAAAGAGCCAATTCCCTATTTAGCAGCCGTGATGGGGCTGAAGCCTGCCAGTGTGCAGCACGTACCCGAGTTAAGGGTTCTCAGACACACATCCCCACCTTCACGGCATAGACAGTGGTTGCTAGAGGAGGAATCAGATGTTTCAGGTGTTGTAAGACTTGCTTAGCAACAGCTCCACACAGGTGCACTCCTCCTCCAGTATTGCATTGGGAGTCCTGCAGTGGGATTAAAAGCAAGAGAAATTGCTATCTGTCATGATCTGGGAATCACTGGCTGGTCTCTCCTATTTAATCATCAGAATGAAACATCTTGTAGTTTCAGGTACCCAAAGGAAAGATTTCAGCAAAAATAATCTGCAATTAAAGTCTTGTCCTAAATATTCAGAAATAACTTCTGTGTTTTCAAAGAATCATAGAATCACTAAGGTTGGAAAAGACCTCCAAGGTCATCAAGTCCAATCTTTCACTGATCACCCTGCCAACAACAAGACCATGGCACTAAGTGCTACATCAAGTCATTTCTTGAATGCTTTCAGGGATGGTGACTCCATCACCTCCCTGGGCAGTCTGTTCCAATGCTTGACAACTGTTTCAGTGAAGAAACTTCTCCTGATATCTGACCTGAACCTCCCTTAGTGCAGCTTGAGGCCATTTCCTGTTGTCCTGTCACTGGTTACCTGGGAGAAAAGGCCGACCTCCACCTGGCTCCACCATCCTGCCAGAGAGTTGAAGAGAGTGGTAATGTCTCCCCCAAGCCTCCTTTTCTCCAGGATGAGCCGCCCTAGCTCCCTCAGCTGCTCCTCATCAGACTTGTGCTCCAGACTCTTCCCCAGCTCTGTTGCCCTTCCCTGGACATGCTCCAGCACCTCAATGTCTTTCTAGAAGTGAAAGGCCCAGAACTGGACACCAGATTTGAGGTGGTACAGCCTCACCAGTGTTGAGGGGACAATCACTTCCCTAATTTTTCCCTTTTCTTAAAGCATTAGTGATTTCACCTGGATTTAAGGATGGATGTCAACTGTGAGCCTCTGCCTTGTGAGAAAAGAAACATGAAACAAATCTCCCAGGCAGAGATTTCTCTATATGCACAGAACTTCTCTTAAGTATCAGATTTATATATTTATAATAAATGTACCAGTAAAGACATGTTACCTGTTGATAGCAGAACACTGAACTCTGCCCTCAAATTCCTTTGAAACAAACAGATGCTGAAGACAGCCAGTGCCCAACACTCATGAGGTGGAGCTTACAAGAAAACACATCATTGCAATGCTGCCAGCAGATGCTGCTTCTCAAAGAGGAACTGAACAGTTCCCTTCATAGCCTGGTGAGCACAGTGCCTGTGGGAGGGGAGGAAGGTAGAGGTCTGCTTTGGAAAAGCTGTTACTTACCAAAATAGGCTGTGTCCTGACACAAAACATCTTCATTTTAATACATTACTTGCCAGTCCCAACCACTCCTGGTACCATGGATCAAGAGTATTTCTTTATTTCTTCATTAAAGCTGTGCTATCACCCCAGTCACAGCAGGAACCCGGCCCAGCCCAGCTGGCAGTACTGCCCTCATGCAGCAGGTAATGGTGACTGAAGGAGTACAGCCACCTTACCCAGGGTTATGCTCCTAGGAGAGCTTGGAGGAAGGTGGCAAAAGACAAGCCCTACTGAGTTATGCCTATAAGTCAATACAGCTTTGCATTTCGACTTTTTCATAAACGCTTGATCCTCTTTGTTAACTGGTCATTATAGGCATCTACATTCCTTTGAATCTTACTAGAAAGAATTCCTTTTTTCCTGAAGAAATAAATAAAGTGAATGCATACTAAATGCCTAACAGATGAAGCCATAGCAAGCTGTTGCAAAGCACATAACTTGTAGTTATTGTTAAAACAAAGTGTATGCCTGTTAAACACAGAAACACTTAATGTTATTATTAGGTATGTTTTAAAATCCACCATAATTTATTAAATAAAATTAAAGTATTTATAGACGGACCCTTCTTTGCTAAGCAACTGGTTACTACTGTAACAAACATGCAATGCCAAATCTATCATTTGGGCTTTTTACTTTCCTGAAGTGTTTTTCTCCTCTCCTATGAACAAGCAGATGTTCTAAAGCAACTGCAACCATAAACTTCCAATATGCGCTCAAAGGCTGAAATCTAATATTTAAAATGAGCTGTTCTAGTACAAAATGTCTCCATGGTGACCCTTGGTAGCTGAGTGGGAACTAGATTTGGCAGCAAGTCCAAGCGGATGCGGCTCCTGTTGGTGGCATCTGCTGACCAAGGATCCATTGCATCTGGGCTCCAAACCAGGCCAAGGTGTCAAGTATTGCTCCACGCTCTCACCAAAAGGAGCTAAAGAGGGTTTTCAGCAAACTGCTTCCACCAAGCACACAGATAACATGCCCAGCTTATTGTGAATCAGTAATTTATGTAATGAGGTCAGGCTTTATAACGGGGTTTAACCCTAACAGTAAATCTCGCTGCAACCCACAACCAGTAAATAACCAGTTGTTCTAGTGAAGTGCCCACAGAGTTAAGAACATGAAATTCTTAATTGCTTAAATATCCATATACCTGTGCACTGTTAAAATGAAATTAAAGGTTTGCTTTGTTTTTTAAATTAGGGAGTTCAGTTAATTCAAGCCTCAAAAAAGTGAGCAACAGATCAACAACTAAACACATGACCAACAGATTTAACAAAATATTTAAGCATCACAGGCTATGTTAGAATTGGAAGAAAACTATTTCTCTGCTTCATGCAAAAAACCCAAACCCTGGAGTTCTCCCAAAGTGTCCTGATTTTTAGTTTTAACTGTAGAGGAACAAAAGTAGTACGATGAAAATTCAGTTCTCCTTCTCAATCCAGAATCTCTCTTCTGATGAAAGCTGGATCAATGCCAGTGGAGCTGACAGCAGTCCTTGCCTCCTGATGGGGAACACCAGAAAATTATTGTTACTGAAAACTTGAAACCCTACATAATCTGGTTAAGATTTAAGAATAAGTAATGTTTTCTCTAATAACAGTTTTCATAACAGAGCCTTTCTCCCATGCTGTATTTTTCTTACAAGAGGGATGTCATTGGCCAGGGACTGGGGATGGTTGACAGTCAACTTGAAGTGCTCAACACCCTCCAGGAGACAGTAAGTGCATGTGACTGGTCCTTATATTGTACATAAGCTAGAGAGAAACCTGGAGTTTGAATGAAATTCAGCTGTGGGGCTAGAGTCTAAAGCTGAAAGAGTTTATTAAAGCCCTCCTGGGAGGGGAAGCAGGTTGTATAAAACAAATTCTCAACCTTCTGAAGCTCCATAAACCCAGGTGGTTTGAAGGAAGTCAACACGTTTTTAAAAGCAAGTCCTTTCTCCTGCTTCCTTTACAGACTTTAGCAAATCTCAGCAGGGTGAGAAGCACTAAAGAATATACTGTATTTGGCCAAATGAGTCAGGCAAAATCTTTCCTGGGACTATGTGCAACAGTATTTTGATTTCAGATATAGTCAATGGATCTGTGCAAACCCTGCTGACTTCAGATGCAGGGTGTGACAGATTTACCCCTAGGGATCAGACCCGGGAACGGAAAATTTCTGTTGCTGAAGTTTTACTTCTCTCTGGGACTTTCCCTCCTATTTCCTTGCAGCACACACATATCAAGAAAAAAAAAATCTTCTTTCAAGCAAGGCACAATGCAGTGATCTCACCGTGAGGTTTCATTTCAGCAGAAGTTTTTTATTTCATATTTATGAAAAAAACATGGTAATTTGGGAGTAGATGAGCATTTTAGTCACCAGCATCCCTTGCTGAGTAAAACTGAGCATCTCTTCATGAGGGAGCCAGGGAGCTCGGCCCCACTGCTGGTCAAGATGTGCACATCTCACGTGCAGTTTGGACGGCAATGATCTTGGCTTGAGCAGACAAGCAGGCAGGTCCAAGACAACAAGCTGCCAACTAAAACAGTCATCCCAGGCTCAAATTCCCATCCCCGCCATGCACAAGTTCTGTCCTAGCTCCCATCCCTATCATCACCTTGAAAAGAGGTGGCTCAGATCCAGAAACTATTTCAGGACCAGGGAGTGAATGAAAGCTGGAGCAGCAACTCTTGCTTGCACAGTCTCAAAGGACAAATGAGGCAGCATCTTTCGAAGCAAGAAGCAAGTCCTGTTCCATTTAGGGCTAAGATTATGACTGAGAGAGGGAAAAAACTTTTCAGAGATCAGCCAGCACAGGAGCTTTGGCTGAAAGCACTCAAGGAAGAGACCATGTCTAATAACAAATTGCCACATCCTGGAGCAGATCCACTTCCCAAGTGGATTGTAAGACATAGCCCTGTATTTATTTTTGCAAAGAACAAGCAAATGTGTATTTATATTCCTTGAACAAAGAAGGCTGACCAGAAATAAGCAAACAAAACCCACCCTCCTATTCTCTGCCTCTGGCTCAGGTGGTCCCATCGCCACCACAATCTCTCAGCTGAAACTGCAGATACAGGGTGCCAGGAGTTTGTCTGATAGCCATAAAGGACCCTGCTCAGGCTTGCCTGGGCAAAAGCCTTAGCTATCCCAGAGCTCTGCTTGGTGGTCTCAGTCTATTCTTGTCTCTTTTTGCTACAGAACAGTAACTTCGGGCCAGTGAAACGTACAGTGAAGGAAACAGGCACAACCTCAGCGCTTCAGTCTGCACAGGCCTCCCAAGGTGGGTTTTCTCCAGGTAACTCAAAAATACCTCCTGCATCCTCAGTCCATGTCAGGAAATACAGAGCCACATGCAGAGATGGCCAGCATGGTGCTGTCTGGTATAACAGTGACAAGCAGAGAGTGAGTGCAAAAACAAAGTTCTGGGACAAAACCAATCTGTTTCAATAGAACAACATGTACACTTGGACAAGCACCTGTCACACATTCTTCTGCAGATTACAGAAAACACCTCTGGGTGGTGCTGGCTCAGAGATAAGTCTGTGCACCTGGAAGCTGAAAAGCTGATAAAGACATTATTGCTACCTACAAACTTTTGTCATGGATGCAACAACATTTTCACTTCAATATAAAGAAGAGGACTCTGGGAAGCATTTCAGTAGAAAGCTGAAGAGCTGCTTGAACTTGCTCTTCCCGTCCAGGTAACTCTTGACTGACTTTGGTCCTTGGCTCTTTTCACCCTTCTCAATGTAGAAGCTATCCTGCCTTGCTGCTCCAGAACTGATCCCAGCAGTAAAGTCACCTTTCAGCCTGGTCAACTCAGTTTGCTGCATCTTAGGTTTCAGACTTTGGTGATGAACTTCCCATTATTTCAGACTTCAAAAGGTCCCCAGGCTGTCAGAGTGACAAGTCAGGACACAATATTTCTAGTGTTAACAAAGATGCAGATCTTTATTTTTATTCTTCACCAAAAAAATCCAAGAACAGATTCAGTGTCAAAGAATTAATTCAATACCAGAACATACTCCCCTCTCCAAGTCATTCCTTCCTTCCTTTAAGCACTGTTGGTTAACCTCTATCATATTTGGGTATGTTAAACTGCACTCTCAGTAATGAGCACGAAAATGAAATGGTGTAATGCAAGTCAGAAAAGGAGGAAAGCAGGTAAATGGTGAGGGCTCAGACACAGCTGTGTCAGAGCAGCTTAAAAACTTATCCAAGCTCCTTCACACACATACAACACACGACTGGGATTAAATGCTACTTTACTCCAAACACTGGTGAAAAAGGAGGCTTCACTACCAAAGTCTGCCCTGTAACAGCCACTGGGAATAAAATTAACTCTACCCCAGCTGAAACCAGCAGATGTGGCTTCAACTGCATGGGCCCTGCAAGGGATGAATAGTGCTTCCAGGAATGCTAAAAATTTGAAATTGCCTCTCTCGGTCTATTTTTCCTCTTTTTCTAAGGCAAACAAATCCAGGCAAATAGGGAGAAACCAAACATGGAGTTAAGGATGGAGCAGTTCAAGATATATCACAAAAGAAAGTACTACTTGGTGTATACAGGAAAGTGATTAGAGTACATTCTTTATTTCAGAATAACAGTATCTGGAAAAAGTTACAAATATGTGCTACACATTAACTTTTGGGATTGGTTTGGGGTTTTTTTCCTCAGGATATAAGAGAGGAGGGAGAAAAAAAAAAAGAAAAGAGAATATTGAAAAAAACATCAATGATTTTGACATATAAATCAAAATCAAATCTATAGTATAAAATTCAGCTTATGAAGAAGTGATTGAGATACAAAAAAAAGGTGGTGTTTCAGGAGAAAAATTAACTTACTATTCCTGTGTATATGCTAATTATAACTTCACTAACACAATTTTAAGGACTAAAAATAAAGTTTGGCTTACAGCAGATAGGAATCGTAATTGCCAAATGCTGTAAATGTTGACAAAATAACTTCATTCAAAATGTATTTGTTAGCTCAGACAGAAATTCTGAAGTGTGGCAGTAATAATATCACCTTATATAGTATTCTAAGGGGCTTTTTATTGGTCCCAGAGAACAAAAACCAGTTTATGTACAAGTTTTTCTTCCATATTTTTCCAATTTTTTTCAGGCTTCTGGAAAAAAAGAAAAAAGTACTACAAAGTTAAAAGAAAAAATGTCACTGTTTTTGTGTTTGCCCACAAACTGTGTTTGACTCATTACTGTTGCCCAATGCAATATCAGAGTCAGTGGAGGAAAAAACCCTTGAAACCAGTGCAACTACTTGTGAGTAAGGAGTCATCAAGACAAACACAGGCTCAATTTTTGGAGCTCTATTCTGATTCAGTTATTGTAGCTAAATGAAAGGGCATGATTGGGAGGCATGAAAGGACTCAGTTTTGCTGCCTTATTCACATTCAGGGAACTGCTGAGACTTTCATGTTAAACTGGATCCTCATAAGGGCAGGCTTTGGCCCAAAAAGGCATTTCAAAACAATTCAAACAGATGGTAGCACTTAATATATCCACGAGAAGTGCTTCACACTCCCATGCAAGCTTTCTGAGTGCTCAGCTGGGCAGAATAGGGAAATCTCTCTTTCATGTCATGTTTGTTTTTTGCATGAGCATATAGAGTTCTATAATAGGGGGAAAATTGGTGAAAACTATCCAATATCACTCTGAAACAGGTCAAATTGAAGAGAGAAAAGGAGTTGTTGAAGACTCTGAGTTCATGTCCATGTGCATGACTTTCCTTGAAGGCAATTTTAACTGTGCAGTTCCCATTAAGTCAAATCCTCATATTTTGCAGTAGCTATTTATTACACCGTGAAACAAATGTGCTTTGTTCAGGGAATTTAATTCCTAATGATGAATATGAAATAGTTTTGTCAAGTGACTCTTCTCAAATAACAATTTGTTATTGAATGTTAAAATCCCATTTTATCCTTATTCTCACACAGGCTACACACATGATGAACTTCAAAGTGAGTAGTCCTTTAATCAACAGTTTTGCAGGAGGATTTTCAAAGGATTTTTGTTTGTCTGACGTCTCAAGAGAACTATCTTTCTTAAAGCACAGGATCCTGGATTCATGCAGATTATGAGATTATGAGATTATTTAATCTGCAAGGCGGTTTCTAGCAAAAATGTTCATTAGAGAAATTAGGAAAATAAGATTTAAAGGTAACATGCACAACAAGAACTGAAACTCCTCTTCTGAAGCTCACTAGGAGCATGATTTCTTGGGCCTGACTCCAAAGTCATGGCTATTTGGAATCATTAGCCTTTTACCTATAAACTATAAAAATAAAACAATTTCTGCAACTTCACTGAAGTTCTTTCTTTTATAAAACACACTTCTGGCCTAAAACTTCTTTGCCTAGAAAATGTTTTCCTCCTAAGCAACAGACAGTTAAGGGACCCTTCAAAGCTTTAACGAGATCCTTGCAGTTATAAAACAACCAAAATAAAGTTTAAAGCAAGGAACCAGTTAACTCTTAAGCAGTACAAAGATTTTATGTGTGTGGCATCTGAAGAGGAAAGTGTATTAATATCCTTTGCAGTTGTTATCTCAAGGGGTGCTCTGCCTTCCTTCACAGAAGGAAAGTCTCACAAGATACTGTGTGTCATTTCAGAAGATGGGTGGTTCTTCATATTTATTTCAGATTATTTATCAGATTATATTACCTGGACAAATAAGAGAAAGGTCTCCTCCTGTTGTGATATATTTCTAGCCTCCCGCTTGTCCCATTTTCACAGATAAAGCTTCAAAAGTTATTTTAATTATTATCTTTTTTTAAATCAAAACATTGCTTCTCAGGCTGAAATCTCAACTCCCTGAAGTCAGCGAGTTTTACCCCTAATTTAATAGAGGCAATATTCTACCAATTTTCCAGACTTCACACAAACAGAGAAATTGGTTAGAATGTCCCCTCTAATTCTGACATTGGTAGCAGAAAATGAACTATTGAAATTAATGCAAAGCTACATGAATTTGTGTATTTATAATACAGACCAATTACATATAATCCTGATTTTGTATATATTCCTTTCCACTTTGTGTTCAACAAGATTATCCCTTAAATCACAGGGTTAAAAGGTAACTTTCTCTGAATCAAAATCTTGAGATTATGAGACTTGACTCTAAGAAAAGAAAAAAAAAAAGCTTAAGAAGCCTCATCTGAAGTTAAGCTCTTGTCCTTGAGATAGCTCCTCTCCAGCTTTTTACTGAGGAGAGTGAACCCACAGTCCCTCAAGGGTATAAGGATCACGCACTATTTTCCCACTGCCCAATGGGTTTCTTTTGGCTATTTTAGTGTTTCCAGTCCTTCATCTCCATACGCCACTAGACATCATGCCCCGAGCAGCCTGGGAACATGGCCATTTGCTAAATCTTGCTGGCGTCAGCTCCAAATTGTGCCAGCTCGAGTCTTAATTTTTATTCAAGTGTAACTATTAGCTCTACAGCTAATAAAAAGTCTTTGAAGAACCTTTTTGTATTCTCTGCTGAATTGAACATCAACAGCAACATGCACCCAGCCTCACACCTGGTGGAGACAGTCAACAAACCTGACTGTTGTGACACTTCTATTTCAGAGTTTGAACCATTTTCCCGAATTTTACTGTTGTAGAGAAAACTTAGTATTAAAAAACAGACAAACAAAACAAGCAGCTAAACTCACCTGCCTGGATTATATGAAATTCCTTAACTTCCCATCTCTAAATCAGATTTTGTATTGGGTCACAAGCCAATCTGAAAAGATCCACGTGCTTAGATCCGTGGGCCAAGGCTTAATCAGTTGCTTCATATCATCCATTCACACATTCCACGTAGGAGAAAATATCCTTTCAACCAAGTGCAGTCCCGAGGAAAAGTAAATGGCTATTTTCACCTGTTCCCCTAGCACCTCCTTTTGGTTAATTTGAGGCTTTGGATCTGCTTCAGTGTTCAGAAAGCTGCAATTATTAGATTATTTGGCTGATGGTGAGAGGCCGGCTCATTCTCCCCTATAAGAGCAGAGCATTGTGCCGAGGGCTCCAGGCACAGACCTGAACACAGACAGATTTTCTAAACACAGAGTTAATGCAACCATGACATCTCATAACCACTCAAGTGGTTATTTACCCCTTCAAGTGTTTCTCGCTCAGCTGCTAAGAATGAGTTCAAAAGGGAGGAAAAGTCCAAACTGAATATGAAAATTTTACCTACCTCTTTTTGGGGCATAGTCTAAACCACATTGATTTAATGGAAAGGCTCCAGCTGGCTGCAAATCAAATCCAGTATGGAGGTCCTGAAGTGTTACTGAGTTCTTGTGCCATTAACTGTGGTACAATTATTATAATTTTCATATCAGTTCCTCAAAATATGAGAGGGCCTTTTGTATTATTTATGTCTCGTGCTAGGGGTTGGTAAAGTTTATTGTAGCAAGGATATTAGTCACTGATTTTCATCTTTGCCAGTTGTGACGGTGCTTGGGGTTTCTTTATGCGGGTTGAAAGAACAATATGATGAATAAATAAAAACACAGAATAGAGGGGAGAAATGACAGTTTCCCTCCTTGCTCAAATATATAGGAAGCCAAATGAGCTCTTTACCCTGCCAAAACGTATGTGGGAATAAAAGCAAAATGTGTATGTTTGGGAAAGTTATCATCCGTGTATTTTGGACAAGCTGCATTTGTTTCTTGAGTGCTCTATAAGACAAGGGAGGAAACCAATGCCAACATTGCAAAAACACACACAAAAGCCTGGGGAAAGCCAACCCCACTGTGCACTTTTGGTGCTAAATTAGGGATAAAATGTTGGAAACCAGCCCTAACATAGCAAAAAATAAACAAACTACCCAATGATGGAGAAACTGCAAACAGCTTGGTTCAGAGACAGGGTCTCAACTTCTCCCCTGTTCAGGCCCCATAAGGTTCTCTCAATAAATAATTCTGGAAATTCTGAAAACATGGGAGAGTAAGGGTGCAAAAAAGAAATTCATTTCCCTTTTCTAACAGAGAAGTTCCTCTTTAAGAATTCAGTAAATACATAAATACCTTCTCTAATGATTTGCTTCTCATCACTAACCATTGGTTTTTTAAACATGGAATTAATTAGCCCATAGGAAGTACTACTAATAAATAGATAGAGATTAAGCCAGCAAGTATGAATTCTTTACTATGGAATAATGACAAACATACCAAGACATGAAGAAAGAAACATGCTGCAATGCAAAAGGTCTTTCTTTTTCGGCCAGCTGACAGCTCTCTAAAACAGGAGGGAAAAACAATGAAAAGAGAAACCATCAATAGCATTGATTTGTGAAGAGGAGAAAAAGTTTATAGTGTTATGTTTAGAAACCATACATAAACAGAGACACAGTGGTATGCAAACACAGAAGAAACTCATTATTCTAAAGAAAATGCTTGGAAAAAATCAACCTGACATGCCTATATATTTTCAATACCATGTAGTTAATGGAGAACAACATGAGGATCAATCTGCCTTTGGCACGCGGTACACGGGGAGTGTCATTGCAAAATCCTGTAAGTTTGGGAATAAAACAAATTCAATGGAATACCTATCAGCTGGAGAAAGCAATGTGAAGGACTGAAAGGCAGCAGGAATGATCTTAGTTTTAACACTGCTCTAAAATATTTCACACACTTCTTTCTTTTTCCTCACAGATTTCCCCCCGCTACTGTGTTGTTGTTAAAGGTTATCATGGTGTTCTAGACTTCTGATTTCTTTATCCAGACTCTCAAAGCCCTTTTTAGAGGGACAAGTTAAGACCATCCATCAAAATGAATAGTTGCATATTTCCTTCCCCAGATTTAGCCACCAGGTTTCCTCATCATCCTTATTCAGCTGAATTCATCTTGTCCTGCATAGATGGGTACAAGTGGTCCTTGGAACCCTTTCAGAATATCCTATTTGTTAATTTTGTAATTCTACCTCAAATACTACAGCTAAAAGTAAGTAACAGATGAGAGAAGCAGTGAAAGAGCATTAAAAACCATGAGGAAAGAAGAAACTGTGTTTCCAAATGGCATTTCTATCGGAAAAGGAGGTGAAGGACACAGAGAGATACATGAAAACTGCTTCAAATAGCAGAATAACAGAGAATATGCATCTGTGTCAAGATAATAATTGGTGTGAGGAGGTAGAAGTCAGGCCAATACTGAAAATAAGACAGAATCTTATCTCTGTTGTTTGGATGTAAATCTACACTAAATAAATCAATCTTACTTCAAACTCCATAAGCTAAGACCAGAATATAACACAGTATGTAAGGAAATTTCTCCATACAGGCAATTTTCAGCCACTATATAACGTCTGTATAATCAGACTGAATCTGTCATTTAAAACTTTACTGACTATAAACCTTGATATGCAAACTGTTTCATTTATTTTGATCATATCCAAACTCTCTGTTAGTTATAAATCCTGGTTTAATTCCAGCCCTAGATCTCACAGCTTTTTCCTCACATTAAAATTCAACTGAAATTGATTGATTTTTTAATGCAAATCATTCCCAAAACAACCTTTATCAGCTCTGGGAAGAAACACCTTCACCTATCCCTCCAGACAAAGGGGGAAAGGTGAGAAACGGAGCCACAGACCCACCCAACTCTGGCAGGAGGGCATGCTAAGTAGCTGCAAACATGTTCTTTTATACATTTGGTAAGTCCTATGAATTCTTGGATCTCTTCCAAAGTCCAGACCTTAACCACCACGGAAAGACAGAGGACCACAAACACATATGGTGTCAGCAGGTACAAATCAATTGATTTCAGAGACCAGCTGTGGTCAATTCTGACAAAATGGTGTGGACTTCCACCTGGATTCCAAACAAGTACTATAGAATTACTTCAAATAGAGTGAATTCAAGCAAGTTTTTTTGCTGCCCATTGCAGAGCACAGGAAACGGATTGTTTTTCACACCTTTAACAATACTCAAGCTAGGTTTATATGAAATCTTTTTCTTCTTCATTAAATAACTTGTTTAGAATGGCTATCGCATTTAACCAAAGTTTTGAATCAACACCTATATGAAATTGATTGGTCCCTACCGAATTCTCTGGTGTTTTCAATAAAGGGAGAGGAAACAATTTGTGCCGTTTCTAGTTTGTTATCCCCTCATTCAGTTTCAAACTAGAGCTGATGCCTTCCTGCTGTCTGCCTAACCCCATCAATACCTTCTAAATCTGTTGTCCAGCTTCAACGAGATTTTCTAGAGGGGTACAAACTTCAGGGATTAGGAAGTTCCTATAAATGTCATGAAAAGCAGCTGGATTGATGAGAAAGGTCTGAATCAGCACCTGCCTCCTGAGAGAACAGCAGGCTCAGCTGTTACAAATGCTGCTTGGGAGCAGACACCCAAGCAGCAGAGTCCCCTCCCCTGCTCGTTAGTGTGTACAGAGCTCCAGGTAGACCACACACCCAACAGCAACCAGAGGTGCAGCCACACAGGCCGGTGTCATTGCAGCATAACAGCATGGCAGATGTGGATAACGAGAAAATCCAGCTTCATTAATTCTGCCATTCATGGCACAAAGCATCCCCTCCTAAAGGCCAAGCCCAGCTTGGGCAGGTCATCCAAACTAAGAACATCAGACTAAATTTTGTGTTTGCTTTAGCAGAATTTACTAATGAATAGATGAAAACAGAGATACAAATTCTATTCTCCAGATAGCGACTGGACATCTCCTTTAGCAAACAAGAGCCAGAGGCACCCCTTCCCAGGCACTGAAGTTGAAAACCTTTGCTTCATTTAAGCCAGGCACACCACTCCCACTGACTTCAAACAGACTAGGAATTCATTCCAAGCCTTTAGAGCTATTCAACTTGTGCTGACAGTTCAGGAGAATTACAGCTCTACAATTCAGAATAAAGGGACACTTGAAATGTCTTACCCTTCACTAAGAAATAACCAAGATCAGGTGGGCATGTGATTCCATTATTTATGTAATGCCTCAAAATGTCATTTGTCTTTTAATAAGAGATGACATCTTTCACATGTACAAGTTTTCTATAAGAGTAGTGTGCTCATCTTGATCCACTCTATATAAACATTGCTAATTTCAGATAAAAGATTTATCACACAGATCCTGTTGTTAATTGCCCGCAGTAGCCCCTTTTTTCTCTTTACTATGTAGATTTCTTTGGAATTTCTTTTTACATGTGCCAATTTTCAAAACTGATATATTTGGACAACAAGCTTCTTTTGGGAAAGATTTTATTTTCACTTTCTCTATCTCAGTACCTCACAGCATGTGTTCCTGATGCCTACCTGCGGCTCCCATGTGTTCCTGCATGCTCACACAAACAGAATAAAAGAGCATTTAACATAGAATTCATGGTTCTCTTTAAGCACCAATAGGAAAATTGTTCTTTTTAGTTATCAAATCACACTTCATAAATACAAAACTGTCTGTGACTTCAGTGAATTACACTCTTGTACTGAAACTAAGATCCCACTGATGTTTGAAATTAACAAAACAGGACAATCCACCAGCAATGCTTTTATTCTCCCACCTCAAGGAAGCAGCATCCACCATTATTTGTCATTAGTATCCAAGTATTTGACAGCAGCAGATAGTACAGAAGAACTGTAACTGCGACTTGGAAAATGCCTCCCCTCCTGAGAGCAAAGTTCCTGCTGAGCTTCATAGGAGTTTGCCTCCTCCTCTCTCTAGCACACGTGTGTTTGAAAGTCCTCTACCTGCTCTAGAAACCGGTGGGTTTTTAATTTGGTAGATTCCTCTTCTGTCCATGATTTCTAGAAGATCAGCTCTCTCCTTAGACAATCAAAATTTGTCCTGTCTGCAAAGGTGTTAGGTAGAAGGTCAAGGATATCACCAGACTATAGTTTGTAAAAAGAGAAAGAGAAAATAAAAGTGCAACTCACAAAATGCAAAATACATGCTCAGGTTAAACTAACCCTTTTACCAATTCCTTCACCTCAGAAGTAAAAGAAATCAGGCACAGAGACAACACATAACTATGGTGCTGAATTGTCAGAGGTGTGTAGAAAGTAATGTTGTTTAGGCACAACTACAGAAATTCCAACAACAACCAGATCTCTAAAATAAATGGTTGGACCAAGATAACGTCAAGCAGCATTGCAGGTCATTGCTGACTTTGTTTTCTGACCTCGGACCTCAAGCTTTAAAAGGATAATGGCAACACTTTGTTTCTGTCTTGATGATACAATCTTGCACCTATTCTGTGAAGACACACACAGGTGTGGCCTAAATAAAGCCACCTCAAAAGTGCAAAGACAAATAGCAAAGACAGACTTATAGTGGCCACTGCCCTGACACCGTGAACTGTTTTGTTTCCTGCAAGACTGTTTGCTCTCTATCACCTTTATTAATGTCTTTCTCCAAATTCCTTCAGCTCCTGCATTTGCCCTCACTCTCACAGATAGGAAGCAAAGCCACAACATCGTTTCAGACGGGGAGTCCTCCCCTCTTCCCCAGACTGAGGGTCAAGGTGGATGGCTGACACAGCATCCATTGGACTCCTTTGATCATCGATTTTTGAGGAATCTCTAGTTGGGTTCAACAAGAGCCTCTCATCTGAAGTTTGGAGAGAGCTTGATTTGGGCGACTTTTGCTGAAAGTAATCTAGCACAGGCGGTGCTTACTGGGACAATATTCCAATCTCAGTTCCAGAGTGGGTAAATCTCCTGTAGATGCACAGAAGAGAAGAAAAACTCAACATTTATATGAAAAGAATGTCAGAGGTGATCCTAGACAGGATCACTTTTCTAAGACCGAGTTTTCAAAATCTGGCAACTAGAGTGAAGTGAATATGACCTTTCCCCAGAGGGGCAGATACAAGAAAGAAAATTGAGTCTTGGAAAAGACACAGACTCCTAACATTATGATAAAAAGAAGCCACCCTTCCTGGAAAAGAGACACCAAGGGGCCTGAGGCCAGCATTTGATCTGTGCTAGGAACATTTGGATATTTTTATGAGCAGCAAGTTCATCAAGAATCTTGCCTGAGGTTAAACCTCACAGAAAAGACAAAATAAGGTTAGTAAGGACTGTTCATGTGAGAAGAGATGTACAGGAAGAGGCCAATGTGTTGATCTTGCATTATGGAAATCAATTAAGCATTAATTATAAATGTTCCTGAAGGTTAAGTGAAGTGTGTCTTGCTACAAAGCCAGCAGCCTGACGGACCCATCGGGCTTCCTGAGGCAAACAGCTATGGGTTCCTTGGGCAGAGGGAAATGCTGAGCTCCACCACCCCCCTGCAGCTCGGCACCCCACCCTGTAGGCATGGCAGGGATTTGCCATGGGCAACAGAGGGGTCCTGAGGAACAGCTCTCTGAGACCTGCACCAAGCACTGGGGCAGCCTTAAACAGGGGGGAGACCAAGAGCAATCAACAATCCTCCTGGGCATTGCTTGTTTCCTAAATACCCTCACTCCTAGTCTACTAGACTAAAATAGCAAGCCCTCCAAGTTGCTTCCATCAGTGAAACTTTTGCCTCAGCAAGACCAGAGTGAAGACAACAAGCTCTGAAACGTTCCTTCCCTTCACAGCATTCCCAGGAGGAAGGCTGCAAGAAAAGGCCCCAATGGAGCTTCTGTTTGCTGAGGACATTGTACGAATAATGTTGATCAAGCAGTTTCTGCCTTCTCTCCCTTCCCTGTCATGAAATTTCTAAAAAAGGGCTTCTCCTGCTCTGCTACATCTGTGGAATAAGGCGGTTTGTCTCCACTACCCTGATTATGTACAGCTTAATTATCTACTGACTAATTGCACTTGCCTTCTTGAATGTCTCCAGGTAACAGGAGTACTGCTTTATTTTTGCTCATTGGGCCATGAAGGCAACCAGTTTGTCTCATCCTTTCTGGTACTTCCAAACAAAGGGCCTTTCAAAAGAAAAAAATCCTTAACAGATAATCTAAGTAATCCCTCTTTCCACACCCCAAATAAGACAAATATATGTGTGTGTGCATGTGTCCATCCTAGAGTCAGCTCTTAATGCAGTAACTACTGTACCACCCTGAGAGCTTTACCTGTACCCAGAGGGAGGAGCACCCTGCCCACAGTCACTTTCCAAGTGATTTTTTAAAAGGAATTTTCAGGAATGCAGGGTTAATCCTGACAGCCTTACCTGCTATCAGCTTGAAGCAGCTGCACAAACGAGGGTGTTGTCACTCACCGTGCACAGGTCAGTGTTCCTGCCTTTCACCCAGAAGTGGCCAGCTCTCATCCAGAGGAAGTGCCTGCCTATTCCCCTGTCACAAGCCAGGCACAGTGAAGTGGATGACACTGAAACTAGAGACAGAAATCTGTGCTGCAGTAAAACAAGAATGTGGGATAGATCAGTAACTGGTTCACAGCACACCTGTGGGATCAGCCCTTGTATGAGGGGCAGCACATATCCACTGGGATATTCTCTTTTCAACACTCACCTAAAATGGGAACCAGTCAAGAAACTCAGCATTTCCAGGCAGAGGTCCCTGAGCCAACAGAAGGGCAGGTCTCAGCTACTCATCTCCATTTGGGAATACTTGGCATGACGGGGCTCTTCCAAGTGCCTCTGGCCTCAGCAGACTTCAATACCTTCATAGGCACTCTTCTTGAGTTCACCACAGCTGGGAGGAGCCCCCGGATAACAACAGGCAGAAAAACACCTGCTCCGAGGATCCAAATGGATTGTGAACCCCAGAGAGACCCAAATCCTGTTGGGAACATTGTCAGGAAAAACAGGCTCTATGTGTAAGTGTCAGGAAGTGAACAGGTAGGTTGGCACTCTTGTGTATTTTCTGTCACTGTTACTTACCGAAGCCTGGTGCAGAGGCTTTTGCGCTGTGTCTGTCCAACAAGAAACACGCACAGCCAAACCGACAGAAAGAGGTGAAGGTTGTGGTAGAGAACTTTCCCTTTTTGGGATACCAGCAGATAACACCTGCCTGCCACAGAAAATCTGCCTTTCTGAAACCTGAGTTGACCCACAGTTTGAATGGTGCGGTATAGGCTGATCCTGGAAGCAAACTTCTGACCAGACATGCAGGGCATCAGACATGGATGTTTCCACTTTTACAGCTACTGCAGCTAAACCCAGAGTTCTAAAATCTATGTAAAAGGCAGTAGCTTGGTCAGTAGATATGAAGGATGATACAAATCCTTTCTTCAATTGAAATGATACCATAATTATGCTCCTAAAAATAGAAAAATCCCCTCCAAATGATGCCTATTCCCTTACTTCCCCTGCTCAAATCTCTTTTTGAAAATTGATTCTGGAAGACAAAAATTTGCATAAATCTGCACTAAAAAGTATCTGAGCATAATCCAAATGTGGATGCCCTGGGATAGTGTTACAAGATGGTTATTGACTAAAGCGTCAACAGAGCTTTGGTTTTATGGCAACTATCAGCCTGATACTCCCTGGAAGTCAATAGTTGCAATTTAAATTTTGTAATTTTTAAGTTATCGGAGTTCCTCTTTCCTGTACTGTTTTTTGAGGGGATTCCTTCCAACCCCCTCCAATCAGATGTAGTGAGTTAATTCATTTAATCCCCTTGATTTCTCTCTCCTGAGAGTCTTCACCATCCTCCCTTTGCTATGAGTCAAACTCAACCCATTACTAATAAATGAAAAATATTGTCTTTCTCCACTCTCATGATTTTGTTAGCCCAAGAAGCACAAACAAGCATCCTTCAAATTTTCTCAATCCCCACACCACTCTTACATCCTTTCATAGGGTCTTTTCTTGTGTTGCTCTGGGCCATGGAACTCAATCCTGTTCAAGTGAAATCTTCTGAGCAGGTCTTTGAAACAGGGTTCCTCCTTCGCTAAGAGAAGAGGGCACTACTGCCTGTCTCTGGTTCAGTTTTACACCAAAAAGCCCACAACTGAGTTTTTTTAGGGGTTCAAAGGCAGCCTGAAAAATGACCCTTTAAAAAGCATTAGCATGTCTTTCTGTGTCTCACCAACACTTATGTGGGAAGCAGGGAACAAACTGCTCAGAGTGGGGCAGTTGTGGGCACAGAGAGAAACAGATCTCCAGGTTGCTGAGGAACTCAGAGCCCAAACTAATGGGAGTTGAAGACCATACACATTAAAACAGCAGCTACTGTTGCAGAACCACCATTCTACTTAGAGAAGAAAAGCCCCTCCATAGTTCTTCAGCACCAACTGGGCTACCAAACTCTTTCTTGTAGATTTCATCTGCAACAACAGAATCCAAGAGGGAAGGCTTGTGATTAGACAGTACCTGCCAGGGAGCTTACTCCTCTAAGAGACTAAAACTAAACCATAACATCCCTCTGAGATTTATACCATTGAAAGAGAAAACATCTATTTGAGCAACAAATGCCTTATTTGCTTTCATGCCTGAAGTTGACCAGAGCTACTCTCAAGAACAGCCACTGCTGCAGAAAATAGAAATTAGCAGGGGAAAGATATTACAACACACATAGGAAGATAATGCCAAGTAGCTGAAAGAAATGGGTAAATAAAGGCAATTATCAAATGACATATGAAAAGACAAAAATTTCCTTTTAATACTCTGCTTTTACACTAGTCTTATCTAGACACATCATATGTTGGCACTCAGTGAAGTTAGACAAGATGCTCAGCTCTTCTCAGCACTGATATTTATTTCAGAAATAAAAGGGCCTTGTAATTAATTTGTAAGGCTAGACATGGTTAATTTTTGATGCCTTGTAAATGCTAATTATGAAAGCAGATGTTAAAGGGTTCCTTAGGAAATAAATACTTTATTATACAATAATTGCATCTGCAAGTTTAATGTTCTTCATAAGACTCTGAAAGAATGGAAGAGGTTGAGAGGCCAGATGATGCAAAGGTGGCTGCATGACCTGGAAATTATCAAGAATTTGAGGCCTAGTAAAATGCCCAGATGTCATTAAAATATTTTCAAAAATCCAACACATATTATTATTATTATTATTATTATTATATTAGGGAAAGCAAACTGCGAGTACATCTGTCTAGATGACATCCGGGCCCAATACAAACCTAGGCACATATAATTGAAATGGCTATTTCGTTACTCATCCAAGAGCTTTGGTTATGCCTTTGCCTGAATGGTTTGTTTCTCTCAGCAGCAGCATTTCAGCTCTGTACCCCCTCATCTTTCCCTGGCTCACTCCCCAGTTGTTCCAGCTTTCTACATAGGAGTCAGCAGGAGCTACCGTTAGGGTTGTAAGCCCTGGAGACAGGATACAGCTGAAAAATCATTCTTCCAAGAATTTCTGGGTCACTGTCTAATTGATACTAGCATTAGCATGCTTCATATTCATGTTCCAACTCCACAGGCAGTACTTACTCTGTACCCAGCCATGTGGGACTGCTCCAGGGGGTGAGTGGAAACCCAAAACAACACTACTGTATCAGCCTAAGAACGCACCAGCCCCAAGAGTTTTACCACAGCAAAACAGAGAAAAAGAGTCTTTCTTCCACTGTGGTCATCAGTGCAGCAGCACATTCCTCTGCTTTTTATTACACACTTTAAAAAAGAAATATACAATGTTTCTTAGAGCTTATGAATTTGTAAAGAAACCACAAGTTATTTCCTTACATCATGGGGTTTTAATTTTTTTTTTAATCCTTACAGACTATGAAAAGCCAGGAACTTCAAAAGAAATGAGTTTAAGACTCAGTATGTCATAAAAGGAGTCCAGACCACGTTCACAAATATGATATCTTTTGCTAACAGCAAAGTATTTCACAGGTTGTATTGGAGCTTATACTTCGTTGAGAAACTGAATGAGAAGTGAGTAGTGATTCATGAAACAATCTGTACATTTAACACACGATAAAATAAGCTAGTATTGCACAGCTTTCTTAGAGAGGCAAAAGGCGGTGTCTTGTGATCAGCAAACTAGTCAAATAAAAACCCAGCAGGAGGGGATGTAATGCTGACTTTGCTGCAGCCACTCCTAGTGATTCATCTCATCTCCAGCAACTCACCCAGTCAGCACATCCAAAACGCAATAGGAGAATTTAATGCACGCCACTGCCCGCTTGCCCCCAAAGGGATGAAGAAAGGACAACATGTGCATGTGTTCACATGTGTGCTGTCCGTGAAGCACTTCTCTGTGAAAGGATGTTCACTTCCGTGCTACTGTGACAATTTTGGTTTGGCTGCCTACAGACAGGTCAGAGGGAATCTGCCTCAATACATCAGCTATATGGTGACAGAGGTGGTTCCAGGAATTTTGGTTTTCAGGAGAAAGCTTGGTCTTTGCTTAACACAGAAAACACCCCAACAAATTTTCAAAAGTAGGAATCCTGACAGGTTGAAACATCCTCTCTTTCCTTTTTGCCCAGTGATACAATTTGCTGGCACTTGTCCATGACCAGCATGATGTAATATACATTCATTTATGAAGGAGTGACACATCACTGCTTGACACCCATATGCAAAACATGCAAAAGAAGTAGCCTCATGTATACTGGAGAACTGGCAATGCCAAAAAGGAATTTCTTTTTCCAGCATGTTAAACATGACCTCACTCAAAACCATTAAGGATGAAGAGCTCTATCTGTATATTCCATAATCCCCAGCTCAAAGAAGGTGCTTTCCTCAGTGCTTTGTAACCTGCAGATGTAGTCAGCATAGAGAACAGAACTGAACTCATCAACTTGTTTCGAAACTTTTCTGAGGATACTACCAACATCCAGGACACACTTTTTGGAGTCAAATAAGCACCCAGACAGTCACCAAGCTAAGTACCCAGGCTGGCTGAGTCTCATTGAAAACCCACCCAGCAGTGCTTTGGAAATCTTGTTCTTGTTGTGAAACCTATTGAAAACCTATCCTGAAAGTGAGCTATACAGGGACAGCTTCTTCAGGATTTGAGCACAACCTAAATGTCACTTTACAAGTCCAGGCAAGGGAATTCTAAAATAAAACAAAACAAAACCAAAAAAACCCAACCCATGGAACTCAAAACCCATGGAAACAAAAAACCCAACCCATAACAGGAATGAATAAATGTGCTTACCCCTAACTTTCCATTCTTCAGGGACAGCATCCACTGGTAATACCCAATATCTTCACAGCTCTTTGGAAGCCTGAGGACCCAGTCCAGACTCATCAATCCCTGCCACAGGCACAACTCTCCTGCTGGAAAGCCCCATTAGCTGGGATGACTCAAAACATATGACTGAAAATGGGTCCTTCTGACAATGAACACCTGTACTTCAGTGAGACACGGAACACTGTGTGTACACACTTAGTGGGGAGCACAAGAACTCTGCCATTCAGTCAGTTACAGAGTAGCAAGAGCTTATCTTTGAGCTGGCCTGTAACATGTAACCAGCATCTCTACTGAAGAAAGGAAACGGCAAGGTAAACACCTGAATGGGCTTTCTATTCTTCCGCACAATGAAAAACACAAGGGCATCTTATCATCCACACAAGGTGTGGAAGGAAATGAGATTAGCTTTATAAATACAGTGTCCATCAGGAAGAGTTCACTAGGCACACTACTTCCTGCTGCCAAAACACTATTTCAGACTATGGGACAGCTAGAGACATTTCAAGGATGCAGGCAAAATAGATTTGGCATTGAGGTGTTTGGTCTCAACAGCAAGATTGAGGTGGGAAGAGGATGGAGACAGCTGCTGCTGGAAGGGCTGCCCAAGCACTACCAAAACCAGCCATGTCATCACAAGCTGCTTGTTGAATAAACTCTACAGATGCAGCTCATGAACTGCAACCATCCTATGGACCAATTCTAACAACAGTGTTGCTTCCCAAATGGTCTTAGGGATTTCAGGATGTGATCTTTTACTGTGTTTCTCAGGCATGCACATTTTCACATCCCCAGACACTGAAGAAGCGTCTCCAGTCCCTTCCAGGCAGATGATGAAGAATCACCTGCTAACATTGTAATCTTGGGCATGCTTTGGTTCTCGAAAAGCTGCTGTGAGGGCATCTCATTTAACTGCATCTACTGGACACAGCAGTTTGGCAGGAATGGGTGCTACAAGCAACAGGAGAAAGGAATAGAGCTGAAGTGGGACAGCCCCCAAAGACATTCTGACAGTATGTAGGATTTTATCCTGACATCCCCAGGCAAGGCAGCTCATATCATCTCCCTAAGACAATAAGAATCCCCTTCACAGACAACTATACTGCTCCTCAAGCTTTTGCCAAGAGTATTGTCTCAGAGAGTAACTCAACAGTGCTGTCTCCGGGGGAGCTGACTATCTGCTGCTGGCAGCCTAGACACACTTAAAGTCCAAGTATTTGAAGGAATAGTTCATTGGCTTTTATATGGCTTCCCACAGCACCTGGTATTGTCACTCTGGGATGATGTTCCACAATAGTGATAGTGATCTTGCACGATGCCACCTCGAGGGCTACTTTGAAGTAGAAAAGCAGCACAAGAGCAGCTCTCACTAGAGCCAAGTGCTAGTCAGCACTCATAGGAATGAGTTACAGTTTGTCCAGAAGAAACAGATGCTCCCCATGAGACTGAATTGGAGTGGAAACACTGAGAAAGATCATTCCTGCTACTGACATGCGGAGATGTACATCTCAGTGAGAAAACACATACCCATCACCCTTAGCAGGGTAGGATGGCTTTACCCAAACACACAGAAAAGTTAGGAGGGAAGACAGTAAATAATTGATTTAAATGAGATGACACATACACGCACACAAATTCCCAAACAGACTGCCTTGAGTGTTAAAAATAATCCTTTGGATTCCTTAACAGTTCAAAGAGTACCTTATTAAACACATCATTTAAATGAGGAAACAAAGCAATGGTTTTTTTCTACTTTTTTGTGGGTTTTTTTGAGCCTTTGGGGTTCACATTTTCAAGTCCTCTCCAAAGCCTTGGGACCTCAGGATGTAATGGAAGATAAGATTTTCACATAACATCTCGACTTCAGAAGCTTGAATTTTAAGAAAGCACAACTACTGCCAGGCTAATGACGATAGCTGGCCCTTCTCAAATTTGGTACAAACACCACCTGTTGAGCAATCAGCAGATGCCTCAGATTGGAATTTGGGCAACATTCCTTTGCTATGAAGTCTCTTATGTGCCACTCTGAATAAGAAGAGAATATCTACTTCAGCTTAGAATTGTCTGGTTTCTGTCGAGTTTTTTGTCACAACTTTACCGCCAGTGCTGTCATCTCAAGTTTGGCTGAAATTATAGATTTTTGCCAAATAAGCTTTCCCAGCATGCTGCAAGAACCAACACATTCCTATGACTTTAAAACAAAAATTCCAGAGCAAAGAGTTGTTCTGGAATAAGTAGAGACTCTTCTGCAGTGCTGAGAACTTGGAGGTTGAACTGATGTAGACAAAAGCAAAACCCACTTCAACACCATGTTGAAAAGTGAACACTGCAGGGTGGGGGGAAGAAAAGAGGAAGGAAAAAAAGTAAAGAGCATTCTAATTTTTCCCTGTTGTCTCAATCTAAAGATTTTTATAAATAACACATCTTTGAGGATTCACTTTCCTCCACTGACTTCTAAGTCTCCAGAAATTTTTCTGCTATACTAAAGATTTGTTCTTTGTACTGAAGTAGTAGTTCAACAATATCTAGCCCTGATGCAATTTTTTTTAAGTAGACTTTAGAGTATCATTATCCTCATTCCATAGGTGAGGAAATAGCTTACGTAAATTGCTGAAGGTCACTAACCAGTCAAAAGTGCAGGCTCAAGGCTCTCTCCCCCCTCCACCACACTTTACGGGAACTGGAATTAAAGAAAATTTCCAAATGAAAAATGTTATTTTTCCTTTTAAGTCCTGTCCTCAATAACTGACACAGAGACCACCAATTCTATGCTCTGAAATGTCTGAGAAAGGGGAGAGATATCCAAACTGAATTAGCTAGTAGGAGCTCATATCAGTAAATGGGTGAAAAAAAAACATTACAAACACACTCTCCTTCTGGAAATGTGGGTGCTGAGGCTCTACTTGATTTTTTCTGCTTCATATCGTTGAGTATGTGCTCACCCATAAACATGCAGGCAGCCCCTGTGCATCTTTGCCAAGCAGAAATTTCCAGCCACCAGGTTTCGCCTTTGCAGGGCTGCAAAAGAACAAAGAGGGGATGCGCTGCTCTTTGTCTTGACCAGAGTTAAAAGGGATCTCACACCCAAGGGATTCTCCTACTCCAGCATGCCCCTTTAGCTTGAGGATTAACATAACAGGACACATTGAGTTCATGAAGACTTGACACATGTACTTTGCAGAGTCTTCATCTACTCTCAGCAGCTTTCCAGCTCAAACAATGAAAGACCAGGATGAGTGGTAGTAAGGAAAAGTTTGCTGCTGCCAGTGATGCTACCAGCCCCCATGTGCTCTCCCAGCAGCTTGGGCTTCCTTGCCAGTTAGTTATCCTTCTGTCTTCAAAATAATTAGTCTTTTGCTCTTCTCTTTCTAGATTTTTGCACCAGAATGTTCCCCGATGCTTTTGAACAGTATTTGGAGAAACTCACAGTATTTACACAGCGGAGCTCACTGGCATGAGGCAGCCACACTGGTTTGTGTCAAACCTATCTACCTAGGATATCACCTGCTCCATGCAAAGCAATTTATTGTATTCACACAGTTTCAGCTGGCCCTTAAAGACAAGTGATTTCTATAAAGCCTGCTTTTCCCCTAAAGGTCAAACATTTTAACCTGCCAGCTACATCTCATGCTGAATCTTGGCAAATACAGTTTTATGTGCCATTAGGTGTTGACTGCTCATCAGAAAAATAAATAAATAAATGAAATTACAGCTAGCAAGAGTCAGCTTAGCATTTACAGAACACCACTGCTGGTGGCCCTACCATCACAAAAACCTCACACATTTAATGACATCCCAAAGCTGAATGCTGGAAACTCATATCAGTGAGATGAGATTGACTCAATTTGGCAAAAGTTCTACGTCTTTTTTTTAGGCAAAAACGTATTGCCTTCAGCAGGATATAGGGATGCTCAGAAAGTAAATTGGCTCCATGAGCCTTTTAACTCAAGTGGATGCCCCCAAAATTTTCTAGTCTTATTCTCTACATAGAACAGGTCAGCATTTCCTGCATTAACCTCTATCCATGCTTCAGTATAGCAGGTTTTATGTTAGCAAGCTTCTTCCACTTTCACTGCACTCTGCCCAGGGTTTTTATATCTAACATACTCTGGTTACACTCAAAAAGGTCACTTAATCTGCAGCCAATGTTGCTGCACAGGGAGGAAGGGACACTCCCATGCTTCACTGCAGCCAGGACCCAAGTGAAGGCAGCAGTGTTCATGATTTCTTCACTGGGAACACCCTCAGGAAAACTCAGGGCACCTTACTTGGAATGGAGAGGACTGGTGGTCTTTCCAATGCGTGGTTTTTAATTAACATGCACCAACTTGGATATTGCAGGAAATGGATTCGGCTTCTGCAGTACAAGACAGGGGTAGACATACAGAAGGAAATCCTGTGAAAAGCAACTAAAGTGATTAAAGGACTGGAGCACAGTTGGAACCCTGAATTCTGAGAATTTTTATCTTTCAATTCTGACAAGCAATGACTCTCAAAGACACAGCCCATTTGATCTTAGACCCTGGGAAAGACTTCCCTGATTGTGCGATAACACTGAGGTTATTGCTGTGTAATTAAAGCTATGTCACTGGGTGGAATATGTAGAAATGTAGAATTTGGTTTTATGGAATATAGTAGTATAAATGTAACAATATGGAGGATTTTGGGTGTGGATTTGTACTTCTTCTTTCTTCTTTTTTGTTCGCAAATCTGGGTTTTCTGGTATTGGTTAAAAAAATCCGCAGTGCGGGACATGAATAGTTAGTTATTGGATTGTAAGTACAAACATATTACTTGGCAATTCTTAACTGGTTAAATTAAGCCTTAAATAACCTTGGAAGCTGAAACTCACGGCCATTTTCACCTTGTTAACTTAGAAGGCAGGCTCTGTGTGGCTATGTTATAGATAAGATATAATAAACATCTAAGACTGAAGAAAAAAATGGCATCTCCTGCTTCCCAATTTGAACTCTGAGTAAAATGGACTCACGAAAACAAGAAACAAAATAAAAGAGAAAACCAATAGAGCACCTGTCATGGAAATAGGCAGCTTGGGTTGCACAGGCTGGAGAAGACTCAGGATCAAGAAGGCATGGATCTTATCCATGTGCATAAATATCTGATGGGGATTTTGGAGGGAGAAGATGGAGCCAGGCTCTTCTCAGAGGTGCTCAAGAGGCAACTGGTACGATTTGAATTAAAGAAAGCTCCATTTAAACACAGTAAAAACAATATTACTGTAATTGTGGTTAAACAGTAGCAGGTTGCCCAGAAATTTGCACCATTCTCCATCCTTGGAGATATTAAAAAAAAACAAACCACTGTACATGGTCTTGAATATTTTTAATTGAAATAAATAATTAGTTACTAACAATCATGACTGTGAACATCCACAAAGTACAAATGTTTGCTTATTTAGATTGAGAAACTTTTATCAGCCACCTGGATAAAACCTCTCAGCTGTCCTGTGAAGATCTGCCCCTCATCAGCAACTAGGGATGGTGAAGTGTCTTAGCCTCTCTTGCCATGCATGCCTTGCCTGAGACCAAACAAGATGTCTCCTTCCAAAGGAAAGGTGGGAACTGTGACTCCAGTACAGGGCAGGCAAAAGGGACCAGGACATCAGACGTTCAGAACAGGCAGGTCAGAGCACAGTGGCCTGAAATTCAGTGACACCCATGTCCCATGCGGAGTCCAAACTACATCCAGAAGTCTGGGCTACAACATCTCCAGTGCTTTAACACCACAACAGCTAAATTAAGCACAGCTCAGGAGGACTAGTCTATGCTATTGTAATAGCATGGAAATACATTAAAAGGAAATTCCTGCTGTGAGATTTTTTTTAGGATTCCTCCACACATGCCCCCCCACCAAAAAAGCCCCTGAGCCTTAAAAGTCTCATCTAAGAAGCAAAACTATCCTATTTTCACCCCCCCCCAAACACAGCTGTATTTGAAGCGCTGGCAAAACCAGATTAGAGTATAAACTAACAAAGCAAGCAGGAATTGAAGGCGTACAAGCCTTGCCCTGATGAAGGTAATTATTAGGTCAGCCCAAGAAAAATTGATGAGCCTAACATAACACTCCCAAACAGATCAACAGTCTTCATATAAATTTTGGTCCTGGCTCCTATAAAACCATTAGCATTCCCTAGTATTGTAATTTACAGCCTGATGATGCACTGAATCATATTTTAATTTATCTGGAAGATATAAACAAACATTCTTGGGTGGAAATTAATACCTGATCTTTGGCTACCTCTTGTGGTATAAAAATCCAGAGAGGAATTACATTAAAAAAAAAAAAACCATTAAAGAAAATCATTGCACAACTGATGAGCTTGTCAAATAACTCTAAGGAGAAAATTAGTTCTTAGGGGTTTTGTGTATAAGAAGCCTAGAATATCTTGCTGTGAAAATGAATACTAGGGTATTAACAGGGTGAATATTCCTGTAAGTATATGCCATGGATGGCATCTGTTTTCTTACACAAGTGGAGGGCACATAAAGAATTAAACCAAATCCTCAACTCTTCCATTTTCCTAATGCCCACTGTTCTGCAAAATGTTTCATGCTCTTGTAGAAATTCTGTGTTTAGAGAGAAATCTGTGAAGCACTGCTAACCTAAGGAGAAAAAACCCAGGAAACTGACATGAACCTCTGCTACGCAACAGGAGCTGTTCCACATAAAACCAGGCTCAACAGCTACAAGTAATCTCAAGTGTAGTAAAGGTGCAAGATATACAGTTATGGAGAGCAGAATCATAAGTGCAGCTGGCATGCTGAGAGAACATCTGTAGACTTATTGTACCACAGTTCACGAACTGTTTATTCCAGCAAGTACCAGATGCAAAGGAGAAATGGGAAGAGCGTGAACACAAATCAGAATTTGTTCAGATATAGAGATCAGATGGTATGAGTCAAAGAAGAAAAGCTAAGAGATTCTCAAAATCAGACGACACAAGGTCTATCTGGCCTCCAACTGGAGAAAATCAGTGTAGCCCAAAAAAAGGCTCATGGCTCTTATTAGTTCTGGCCTACTTGTATGGGAACTCTTTGGTGGTTACAACAGTAACCCAAAAAATGGTCGCACTCCCCATATAAGGCAGGAACAGAGACTTGTCCAAAGAAAAACAGAATTTGTGCAACTTCAGTGTCTTACGGGTTTTTAAGAAGGCCTGACAATTTGGGTTCTAGAGTAGAAATTCAGGTCTGGCTCAAATAATCTACCACCACCACCCAACAAACTGGAGAAGCAGCAAGATCCCTGCATCACATTAAACAGAGGAAAAAACACACTTCATTTAAATAGTTTCTCTTCTGCACAACCAATTCAATACAGGGAAGAGACTTCTTTTTCCTGACAATTTAACATTCTCTAGCTCTCAAGAAAATGTTCCTACCTGTACTGCCAAAAGCATGGCTTGTGGGAACACTGTCCAATGTGTCCTGCACATTGTGCCATGGAAGTTAATCCAAATTCATAAGCATTTCTACCACACTCCTCATCATGCTGTGGGTGGTAGGAAATAAGCTCTTCTGAAAAGACTGGGAAGTGTTCAATTGTGTACGAGCAGAAGTGAATGACAGCATGAACTGCACCACACCAGAGCCCCTGAGCAGCTGGGAAAGTCAGTGGCAGGACTTCCGTGAAACAAGATAGGCAACACAAGCACTACAGCAAAGGAAATGGAATACTCTGCTGGATGATAAGGAACTAGATGGAGATGACTGCTGGACAACCAAGAGCACACAGCAAAGGAGACCTCCATGTGGGATTTTTCAAGAAAGTAAAGAGGAAAAGAGAAGGTTCTCCTAAGGAGGAGTAGATCAGAAGAGTGCAAAAACATACCTATGTCCAAGTTGTCCTTCATACCCCCACATCCCGCAGAAAAAGGCACGATCTCTCCTTACGTGCTAATCTCTCCATGGCCAGCACTCACATTCAGATACGTACAGAGAGAAATAAGATTTCATCACCAACTCAAAAAGCCATTATAAAATTTGCTGAGGAAATTGCAAACCCAAAATGGAAGCCAGCTGAGACCACAACCTGCAGGGTCATGTATCATTAGCACCAAGTGAACCAAGTCCAAATGTCCAGCTTACTGTTCAGGAGGAAACAAAAGCACTACTATATATGTGGGCAAAGCATCATCTTTTTCTAATCAAACCTGTCTTAGGCCTGAGTTCAGAAAAGCACTCAAGCATGTGCTTAAGGCTCTCTTTTTTTTATTTTCAGAAAACAGCTCAAAACACACATTTGCCTGTAAGCACTTGCTAACAGCTGTGAATAACAGTGAAAACCATAACTAAAATCTTCTGAGAAAAAGGTGTTATAAAAAAAAGCAAAATGTGATAAGATGTGATTGCCCATTGTAGTTGCTTATCTCTCTGCTAGGAACACTGTGGGACAAACAATAACACAAGACTGCTCCCAGACATTAGACACAGTATCCAAGACACAAAAACTATATAATCAGCACACTAGCATATTCTTGGGTTTATTTATGGCATCACCACAGAGCCAGTAAAAAAGAAATTAAAACAGCTCCAGGTTTGAGACCATTCTCAGCCATACAACTTCCAAAAGATATCTTTTGCAAGAGCCTGAAGTGAAAGTTATGACCCCATTTAGTGCCATTCACTAATGGCAGTAAACATGACACAGTTTTCACACCCCAGCTCAGCCCTGATGCCTGCTTGCAGTACATTAATAATCCTGTCAGAGCTGTCAAGGGGACACAACACTTGCTGTTCTGGTGATGCTCTGTCCCTGTCTCCATTCAAATAATTTGTCTTTCATCACCATCAGAATTGTTTTCCAGCATTTCTGTTTGACTCGGCGACTTTTGATCTCTGGCCTAATATTCCATTCACCCTTATCAAAAATCAAAACCCCCACAAATCTGAATAATTAGCTAGAAAGTTGCTGGCTAACAAATCCAAAAGGTTGCAAAGGCAAACTGTCACTGATCTTATCATGTGATTAATACAAGTTGACTCACATCCCGAGGAGACTACGTTACCTCCCTGGGAAATACCCTTCTGCACCAGTTATTCTTAGGTGTTATTTCCAATTAATTATGCTCTCGCTCCATTAGAAAACTGATGGCCAACTTTGCATCTGCCTCTTTGCTTTGTATCTTACAAAGACAGCAGTTATAAAAAATTCATAGGAGGGAATGAATAGATGGTCAGTGTGTCCGAGGAGGTGTGGCAGCTCAGGTTTTCTGTCCTGGCAGTATAAAAGTGAAGGTCACAGAAGCATCAATTGATACAGAACCACATCTTCCCAGGTAGAGGTGTAGTTTTTCTCTCACAAAAATGCATCTGCAATTTCACACAGTAGAATTATTAACAATTCCATGAAAAAATACCAGATGCATCCCCAGTTTTATGAATGCAAATAGCCCTATTGGAGCCAAGGGGAATACTCACATGTGTTTAAGTTAGACATATGCATAAGCAAAGGCAGGATCACAGCCCCAGCTATAAATATTTATGTCTGCAGTACAACACAGCCTCAAAAATGCATTCACAATACTGACTGTAATGCAAGATCCTGACAATACACATTACTCCATAGAATTTCAATGGGAGGCGCTTCTTTCTTGGGTCCCTTTGGAAACCCCATCCTCTATTATTTTAATAAAGCCACCACTGTCATTTCAGCAACCTTGGCCAACAGCACCCACAAGAAGCAAAAAGAAATAAATACAGTAAAAATATACTAAAAATAATTTGTTACTGCCAATGTAAAAATCTTTTCAAACTATGTTTTAGCCCATTTATTGATTATTAAGCAAGGTACTAAAAGGATCTGACTTTGGAGCACTAACATACATCTTCAACTAAGATTAGCACAAATCAGGCGAACTCCCACCTCTCTCTTCCTCAGAGATTTAAAATTAGATTTGGGTGACTAATGAGGATAAAAATATTCATTCACTTCAGCCATACAATCTGGTTTCCTGGCACAAGCATTTGCAGAAAACAAATGTTAAAGCAAATGCCATTATTTACTTTGGAAGAATATTTCTACACAACCAATGACAGAATAGAAACACAGCAGGTGACTTACGCAGCCAGTCAGAAAAAATATCCCTCATGTTTGAAACAGTCAATTCCCAGAGGAACAACATTTGGAAAAAATTTTATCAGGTCCATTTGAACTCGGAATACATAAAATAGAAATCAGAAAAGTACTGAAGGAGAAGATGGACTTAGTCAAAACAAATCCCTCACTCTAAACCCAAGCCTATAGACTGCTTTTTCCCTTCAGTTCAAAAGATTTTGGATCAGGCTCCTCCAGCCCAGTTCAGTTTTAAAGGCTCACACAAACCTGGAAGCATCACCCTGCAAGCAAATCTCAAGCACTTGGACTATTATAGCATTGCAGGATCAAGTCTTGTAGAGCATCAAACACAAGTTGTAATTAAAATAATTTACATGCTGCTAGCAAGTCAGCTAAAGCAAGCACATCAGGTTTCCAGCATGGATTTCAATTTGCTTTAAAATTACTCAAGGATAGGAGCTCATATTTTCAACATCATCCTAGTTAGCCTAGAAAACGCAAGACCTAAGTGACAGCTATTTGATTGGAAGAAGGTGGGGGTGGCTATTACTTGGTAGGTGTTTACTCACTGCCTGGATTCATCACGAAAGCAAACATCCAGGCTGCGTGTATGCTACCAACAAACGTGTCATCAGCTGCAAAAGAAACAGGCTGGGCTGCTTTCCCACATGGAAGTATGCACAGTGCTGCACAAGCAGAACAGCTCGGTAATTCCTAGTGGAATCTCACCTAATGGGAGTCAGTCTCAACACAAGGATCCTGTCCTCACTCTCCCTTATAATCCTCAGGAAACCCAGTCCTGAATAGAGCTGTGCTCTGCTGGCTTCTTTCTTCATCTTGATGCTGTTTCTTCACAAGCTGCAATTGCTTAGCCAGCCTTAAAAGCCAGAATGAGCCACCTAGATGGAACTTTTACCTTCTGAAATACTGAGATTAACTCCAGTGGGTCCTGGAGCAAGCAGCTATTCTTCTACAGGACCACCTCTATCTCCACAGCCACAGTGGAGGTGGAGAGAGAGTGTGAAAATGAACCAGCGTGTCAGAAATCCAATTTCTCCCTCTGTGGGTAAAGCGCCTCAGAGAAAATCAGCTGATGATGGAAAACACCCCACAGAACACCACCAATGTGACTGCAGCATTTTCTAATAGCCATGCATATTATCTACAAAATTTATATATATATATATATATATCCTGTTAGTGTATTTGGTTCAAGCATTTATAAACCATTCATCTCAGCTGAAGTATGGGTTCTTCCTTTAAGGAGAACTGGAGACAACTGGTTTTCTTTTTTTTTTTTTTTTTTTTTTTTTTACTTAGGAGCATCACAATTGCTAAACTGTCTTCGTGTTCTTTTTGGTCTGTTTGGTTTTTCCATTGTGGAAATTAATATTTTAAGGTCAGAAACAATTCCACTCCAATGTTTATCCTTGCTAATATTACGGCGCAGGTGGTGGATGTTCAGGGTGACTCCTACCCACACAAGCCAACTACCATGTCTCTGACATATAAATTGTGATATGCTTAATTGCAAACATTTGAGGAGTTACCCTACCCAGGAGCTCAACCTCCAGAGGTAACAGTGCCTGCTGCAGAATCAACAGTTTGGAACATCTCTGCTGGTGCTTCTGAGACTCCAGCACAAAGCTTGGGGTTTCCTCTTACAAGGACAACACTTAAATTTTAAAACTGAAACCCAATGCTGACTGGCAGAGACCAAAATTTTAACTTCCTAATCCTTTTCTGGATCCTCTGCTTTTGGACATTTCCAAACAGTCCATAGAGGTCTTGATAGATCTCACACCTCGCCTGCTGTGACAATTCCTCTGCTTCTCAGATCAGTAACGTAAAAGTTTGTATTTAAGGTTTTGCAGCAGAGTGGCTGGTGCATTAAGTTTCATTTATGATCTATCACTTAGTGAGCTGACAAATCATTTAATTATTGAATTTCTGAAACAGCAAAGTTTATATGTTGTCCTGAACTTACTAAGAATAACATTTAAGAAGCCTAATTCATAGGATGGCATCGGAAACCACCAGATCAGGAGAGAAAGTTATTAGCCTAGATTCAAGGCTTTAGCTGGAATAATGTGTGTTCTCGATCTCCACGGATTGTGTAGTCAGAAGGGAGATATCTGGCTAGATGGGATTTTGCACATCTGTCAGCTACATCAGAGATCCAAATGCAAAAGCCAGCATGTAAGAACATTACGTGGATTTGTGACCCTCTCCTGAGGATCTGGGGTTCATAAACCAATGAATGGATTACAAAGAAACATAGTGATAGTATTTTCATCTGTGACAGATACTGCTGCAACACCAGAGTGGCTCACAATATTTAAAGGAAAACCGTACCCATTCTCCACATAGCCCCTGAGAAAATGCAAAAGGCACTGCTCAGCATGAAGAAATTGGAAAATTCATGCTAAAATTGGTTTAGCATCTGTCTTGAAAACTCCAGAACTGGTCAGAACCAGCACAGTATGGGAGTGTTTGTCTTCATTCATATTTGTTCTGTATATGAATCCATGTAGAAGATTGAGTGGTTATATACCCTGACCCACACAGTAGACACATGAAAAGAAGCTCACCAGAGGGGCTGGAGCTCCTATTAACCCAGAATCGGATGCCCTTTAATAAGCAAATTCCATGACCCTGTTTGTGGACACTTCCTATCAATCAATCCCATACCTCTCAAACTCTGCTTCAAGTATCTTAGCACGAGAACTGCTGAGCTTCACATCTATATGAATGCTTTCAGGGAAATGCAGGAAACACCAAGAACAGATGAAACTGAACGACTAGATGTGTTAGAGATTAGAATTTCAAAATGCCCATGCCCAAATTCAGCAAATGTGCCACCTTTACCTAGGGAAAACCTGTGAAACTAAAATTCCAAGTGAGTTTAAAATACCAAAGAGTGCTAAAGCCAGAAGTGAACACAAGTGAAACCATCAATTTCTGTTTGAAAAGAGACAACTAAAAGCTAAATCTGGTACAAAGAGGTGAGTGTGACAACAGAATTCCCAAGTTCATGCTCACACAGACAGCATTGGTGACGATATTTCCTCACAAAGGTGATCCCAAAATCTCTCAGTGCTTTGCACACCAGGTCTGCTTCCAATACTCTGCACTTTGGAGAGTGAACTGCTGAGCAACACGTCTTCTCTTAGCTTCTCCAGCATGGTAACCACTAATGCAGCTCTCCATAAATACACTGAAAAATCACATTGTCCCCACTGACCACCTTTCTTTTCTGTGCAAAGACTATGTCTTTTACGGTCACAAAGGTCATGTTCGGATCAAGTTGCACCCTTTAAAGCACTTTCCTCACTTCAGTTTTCTTTTTCAAGCCCAATGGCACACACAGGCTCCTAACAAAGTACAGGGCATACCAGCCAAACAGGAATTTGCTGGAGATTTCTGAGGGTTTTACTCCCCAGAGTGACAAGCACGCCGCTGTACAGATACTTCAGACTTGGAAAGCTAGGAATGCAACACATGAATTTTTTTATTTAGCTGCACAACGTAAAAATGTTTACTTGACCCACTGGACTAGTCTGTGTATATCCTTAGTCAGAGAGTTCTTTGTTCCTGTGTGCTCATGAGGGCGGCACCATTAGAAGGAGTCCTACTTGTTTCCTTTGAATCTTGTTTGGAAAAGCAGTCATTTTAATTTGAAGCCAGGACTGACACTATTTGCACCATGACAAGACATTATCTGTTGGGTTTTCTCCTGAGTTCACCTGTTTATGTTTAATAAAAATGCTCTTTTGTAATTCGTGATGGGCTAGAGAATTCCCAAACCATTCAAAATACTTTAAAGTTCTTTTGGGACATAGCCAGATACTTAATATTGTATTACATTTTATAGTTGTCACTTAATCAAGCTATTTAATATTATAGTACATTTTAAAACTGTCACTTAATCACATTTTCTTGACCCTTTTATGTGAATTAAAGATCACTGTAGATAAAAAATGGCATGCTTTAGTTTAAATAGATTCAGTATGTCCAGTTTGACAGTTACTTCTGAGACATTAAAAGAATTTTCTGTGATTAATGTGACCCCCACACGTTAGGTAGTATAATGTTCCATTTCTTCAACCATTAGAGGAAACAGAATTAGACAGAAGGAGCCAAAACTTATCTGACTGTATGTAAAGCTAAGAAAGCCTAAAGACAATGTACAGCTCCGTGTGGTGTACTGTGAGACCAAGTTAAACCAACTGAGTATTTTCTGTTTCCTTACAATTCAAATGGAAAAAAGTTCAGTGGTGACAGAGTAAGCCTACATTCCATAACAAAAGAAAGATCTTACTGCAGCTTGCTCAGAAAAGGAATAAATGCACTTTCTGCCATGACAGGTGAGCAGGACTGTCTGCGCTTGGTATAAATGATTGATAGCCATGCATTCTAGTCTTGCAAGAATTCTTACCCACGCCTTTACTCACAAGAGCAAAAAAAGTACATAAGACATGTCCATCCTCAGAACCATTTATAATGGCAATCATCATCATCATTTTATGTGGTTGATCCAGAACTGCGTCATTGAAAGATTTTATGCTTTTAAGTCATACATAGTAAATTACCTTCTCTTATAGGCATGTTTTAAACTATTGTCTTTTACTGTAACCTTGGTCCTAAGATCCTATTTAATTTATTGAATTCTAATTGCTCTTCCTTTGTATCTTAATCTTGAATCAGATGTACCACATTTGTTAACAGCTGTGACTATAAGTGCTGCCCATTTTTGGAACATTCTGTGTGCTTTTCTTGATAGTTTAATTAGAATAAATACCCTTTTTAATCCATGAAGTGGGACATACTATAATAACATTGATCTTTCATTTGACAGCAAATTTGTTTGATAACAGAAGAGGGTTTAGTGTAACCAAATCAGCAACAGTAATTCATTTGGATAGTCAATTAAAAATAGTGTGTATACAGTACCTCTGCAAACAATGAACAGTGGGCTAAAATAATCAAGACATGAAAAGAGCCTGCACAGAAATCAGAATGTTGATGGAGAAAAATAGTTCAAACTTATTTACAAGAGTTGCCAATGAGGTGCATGTGGGCATAAAAGTGTCTCTCTCCAAAAATGTGGTCACGCTGGGAAAAGAAGTCAATTAACAGGGTCTATTCAACAGAACTGCTCATTTTTTCCAGAAGGATATTTTGTTAACCTAAATTCTGCAGACAGGACAGCCTTTGCCTTCTCCTGGGAGAAATGAACCAGCTTTTGCATTGGACTCCCAGCAGCTTGGGAAGAAGACACCTCCCCCTCCATCCAAGGGCAGACATCATCTCAAGCAGCTCCTTCCCACCAGCCGCACTGGCAATGGCCCAGGATCTGACAGCAGCAGAGCCTCAACACTTTGGGCTACAGCTTACCTGCACCCTTCTCCTATGAGACAGAATAAAGCATCTAAAAACTAAGGTACAAGCACGAGGAGCAGCAGAAAGCTAGACACACACTTCTCCCTCAATCCAAAAGAAATTCTAGCCATCCAGACTGACTGAAGAGCTCAGACAACTCAAGTTGTGCAGCCTCCGAATTAGTACACGTTGCTGCTGTAGCAGGGACGTCACAGGCATTGAGCAGTGCCTAAATGGAAGCACAGCAGTAGAGAGGACGGGTACTGTTCCTACCAGTAGGTAAATGGATATTAGCTTTTTCCCTTCATCTATTTTTTCCCTTCCTGTATATCATCAGCATTCTTGGATCTTCAATTAGATTGCAAGCTCCCTGGGACGTAAACCAGGTCATTATTGTGTCTTCAAAAAGGGATCATCACAAGGGGCCAAAACTGTGTCAATGCTGCTTGGAGCCTTTGGGCAAAATATTACTAAATTGCCCTTCAACTCCAACCCAAAATTATAGGCATGCTGCGTGCAGTATTTTGTAAGCCATTGTTTTGCAACGTGGAAATATGCAAGTGAACATGATACTTGAACAACATAATTCATTTTCCATTCATGAGCCACAATGGGTATCTCATGGCACTGTTTGCTCTTCAGTTTCAAATGTGAACTTGCATACAAAGTCAAGCAAATGAGCTTTCCTTCACGTTGTTTTATTAAGCTCTTGGACTACGCTCTAAGCCATAGAAGAAGAAATTACAGTTGCTGCTGTCTCACAAAAGCAGTGAAATTCCCAAAGAACTAAGAACTTGGCCCTAGGTTGTGTATGAAAGTGGCTTTAAGTCCTCTGCTGCTTTTTTTATCCCTCCTCGTGCCAGCACTGCATTTGTGTTCAAAAGTGAAAATTAAGTTTTACAGCAGCATTCCATAAAAAACCCTCATCTTAACTTTTGGAGGATATCCTTAATGACATTATTGGTTTGAAAAGTTTAAAGATAGCTTTGTTTTAATTTCTCTTTAGCTTTTCACTCAAATATCCCATGTATGACATTATTATAATTCTTCTGCTGGCTTTATACCTGCAAACTCCTCTCGTATTCTTTTGTTCTTGGGCTAATCTTTCCTTTTATATTAATGAAGCCCTTTGAAGTATCTCTTCAAATCTTCAACTAGATTCCTTTGTGACTCTTTTCCTCCCCCTAAACCTGATAGGGTCTTTTTATCATGAAAATTATTAATACTTCCCCCATTTCTGGCATTGTACTGTCAGCTTTAAAATGTTCTATTATTATTTCTGATCTTAAGCTGCTTTCTCCTGACCCAGGAATATTGGCAAATTACCGACCTATAGCCAAGCTTTTATAGGGAAGGTCTTGCATCAAGTGGTAGCCTTTCAAGTGCTTAACCACCTAGTAATAATCTTTATGACAAATGGCCTCCCGGTTTGCAGTTATGCCTAGAGTGCTAAGAGTCTCCCTTAAAGTGGTCAATGACTTTTTATAAAACCAAACCCTGAGTATCATGTCAGCTCTTACCCATCTTGCTATTAGCACACCTCGAGACACTGCAGATCACAGTAACCCTTTCTGACCCGAGGCCAGCTTATAAAACACAGGGGACTTTGTTCAATCTGAAGACATCAACTTGTCACTCCAGAACATCATTCATCCACATCGAGCAATATGCATCATTTTCTTGTGATCAATGCAGAGTCCACTGCTCCTGAGTGTTACTGCAGCTAATCATTAAGATAAATATAATTGTTAAGAGTACTGACACTCCTTTTAGCTGCTTTATGCAAAGAATTGATTTCTACACGTACAATTTGGCATTTTACCGTGAATCCGTCTTTTTTTTCTTTTTTCTCTTTCTGCTCCTTTATCACATTGCCCTAAGGGTAATGCAGTGGTTTAAAATTATGGTTCTTGCAACAGGAAGTGTTTGTGAGTAAAATTTTCCAGAATTTTGTTTTAGGTCATCTCCTGCAATCAAGAGCAATCCTAAAATTTACTGCAAACTAGAAATCAAGACTATTAGCTGTGAAGCAACATGAAACAAAATGTTCCTTAACAGGTTCTTTCCTGGTCACCCAGCTGAGTAGAAATTCCACAGGCAAACAACTTTTCACCTCCCAACCACAATTCAATGCTTTTAAAGATTGCCTCATTATAATCAGAGGTTTTGTCATGGCTTTCATCAGAAAAAAAATCCAGAAACAAACACAGAGGACAAGAACTGTGACAGATGCCTTTGTTTGATGCAGTGATCCTCCCTACGTGGATAAAGAACCACAGTCAAGAGTGGTGAGTATTTTTTGACAAGACTCATTTTGCTGAGATGGAAATAGTGAGGAAGGAGGTGGCTGATGAAACTTGTTCTCTTAATTAGAAAATCTTCAGTTAGTCCACAGACAATGACATCCTTCTGATTTTCTCTAACCTGGTCTCCAATTACCAAAATGATTTTTCTACCAAAAATAGCACAATCAAGCTTATAAAGTGGCTTTTTAATGTTCAGTTATATTTATCTCCATTTGGTCTCCATTTTGCAATATTTGCTGTGCTTAATCTAAAAGATGAGACAAATATCATACATGAATGACAATCATTTGGCAAATGCCCTGTTCAAAAAGTCCTGTTTTCTCATATGCCCACCAGCACAAGACCTTTTGCATATCCTCAGCATTCCCTTACACAATTCAAGTCTTTCTGCTCTCAAATTAACTCCTACCCTGATCTCACTAAAGCATAAACCAAAAGGCAGTCTTGTAGACTTCTCGAGGCTTACACAGAGAGGCTTGGGCAGAACCAAGAGTGGAATGCAGAAATCTGCTGGCCCCAGCAAAACCAACCTGAGTCAGCTGAAAGCTCCCAAGGGATGATCAAACTTCTAGGTCAGGTTGCTGGTCACTCCATTGCTTTAGTCCTCGGTCACTGAGACACATTACAGGTGACAGTTCCATTTGCACACTCAACATTATTCTGAAAGTTCCCTCTTGAAGCTGGGGGCGGGGGGCCTTCACAATTGAAATACGTTTGAAAACACACACGCGCACACACATGCAATTTTGATGCTTCAAAGCTGAACTCAGAGCATTAGATGCATACACCAAAGGACTCCAACACAAACCAACGCTTGCTCCTGGCAGAAAGCTTTTCATTGCTGAACTGGGGATTTGCCTTTAAGCTTGTCTACAGTCAATGTTGATGAGGGAGGGGAGTAAGCTGAATATTAAAAACTGCTGCCTCAAGAATAATATAATGTACAGATTTAATCATAGTAAAAAATGATCTGCAAGTAATTGTAGTCATTACTACATCTGCTCAGAGCTGTGGGTAATCATTATGTATGAGTGAGTTAAATCAAATTCCATATCATGGGCCTGATCCTAGAATTTTTGAGTAAATTCGCCTCGTATTAATAATCTCCCTGAGTGTAGAGAGTCTATTTGCTTCTATGGATACATTTCTTACATGAGTATACTTGAGACCCTTCCACATTTTACCTTTAAATTTAATTAAAACCTAACCCCAAAAACTTAAGAAGGTAGACTAAAACATCGATTTCCAATGGTGGGAAATTAACTTGTTTCACTCTGCTCTTCTCTCTGTAAAGGCACTAAAGGGGGTAGAGAGAAAGAAGTTTCAGTGTGGAGCCTGAGTAATGGAAAAGACAAAACCTTCCAAGAGAAAAAGCTGAGCTCAAATTCCTTCCTTTTGTCACTAAATCCCAGGCATTAGCATGGTACTGAAGACACAGGTGCAATTTATTGCACAGAGTGGGACTGACTCATGACGATAAGGAAAACCTGTTTACAAAAAACTGCTGAAGGGCAGAGCTGGAGCCAAACTCAACCTAGATCAATAGCCAGATGAATTATTAGTAAAAGAAATAAATTATTGGTGTAGTTTCTTCTCTGCCACTTATGCCAAATGTTAGAGACCGCATTTTAGTATATCATTGTGAAAATATATCCAAACAAGAAAGTTTTTAATCCAGTAGTCTTGTGCTGACCTCTGTGTATGTTTGAGATGAGGAGTAAGAACTGAGGCCCCAGACACACCCTCTGTGAAGAGGGCAAGTTTTAACCTTCCTAAGTGAGCCAGGCAGGCATCATAGTCTTCCAGAGATGCAGGAGAGAAATCAAACGACGTCTGAATTCTTCCTCTCATGCCTGTGGTGAGGTCACAAGAAAATATGTTATAAACTGAGTTTAGGTGACATTTTCAATGTCTTTCTCATGGTGGATATTTTAGCAAAAATAGTCTTGAGGGCAGCTGGTGCAAGGAGAGACTACAGTGGTTTGCTTCTGCACATCTCCCCCCCACCCACAGCTAGACACGTACACTCTCACTACTAACATAGGTAATAGAGTGCAGTAATGCAGAGGATCATTTTTTTTCTCCTGAAACAGAAATGAGCTGGCAAGCATAATCAAACAATGAGAATCATTTTTCCAAAGAAGAGCAAGAGCAACAACAACAACGAAAAAAATCCAGTGAGAATTATGACACCAATGTAAGAATGCAATCAGTAAAGAAATCCTGATAAATGAGGACCTTACATTTTAAATGCTTTAAAAGCAGTACAAATAAATATAAATTTGAACAGAATTCAATGCACAATTGAATTAGAAGGAAAAAATTCAACCAAATTGCTAAACTTCAACTATAGAACTTGAAAGTAGTTTATCTAGATAAAGCTATAAAATGAATAAAACAGCAATAAAAAGGATTGAACTTTTGCTGTCAGGAAGAAATCCAGATCATGGATGAGAGTATTAAGAATGCTGCGTAAAGAGCTCTGCAAAATATCCTCCAGTGAAGAGAAACTAATGATAGATGAATGTGCACACGTAATTGAACATGCAGAAAAGAAAACCAACATTCCAAGAAGGAAAGCAGAAAAGCTATCGGGAGTACTGGCTCATGTGAACATCCACAAGAATGAGATGCATAAAAGGAGAAAAGGCAAATTACCGAAAATGCAGTCTGCCCTGTAAAATAAAATACATGTTTGGGTCTACACATATTCTTCACTAGATTATCAAGGGAGCATGTGTCACACACACAGTCGTAAGGAATGCTGGCAGGAACATTCAACCACGTAAAACTCGCCCAGTTTTGGGTTTCATTACCTAAGTCAGGCCCCATGTTGTTCCCATGATGGCAAACTTCCCTTTGACTTCATGGAGAACAGAACCAGGCCCTTGCTCCGCTAAGGGTTAAAAAATAAAGTGTAGCAAAATGCTCAAAGTGCACCTCAGCTCAGAAGCAAGCCACTCCAAAGAACTGATCCCTTTTGCATTCCACACCATGGGAAATACAATTTTCCTACCTGTGTTTTGTGTTAAGTTGTTGGGCTCAGCTAAATCAAAATTCAAGCAAAGCAAACCCACCCAAACTTAAAATCAAATGAAATTTCACACTCCCCCTGCACAGTGAAGCAGCCCTACACAAAGGTACTTTCAGCAGACGAAGCCAGTGCACGTTTTAAGAGTAAGCAGAAATAGAACACATTTGTAACAGACAAATTAGAAGCGCATCAAGGTACTGGATGAAAACATTTTTTGAACATAAGCCAAGTACACAGTAGGAACAGGTTAGAAGGTTAAATCATTTCTAACCACAACTTAAAGAAGACTTCATAGTAAAAATATCCTTTTTTAACTCTTGTCTTCTACACACACACCACAACTTTTGTTTCCATTGCTTTTAGTCCCTATTTCAAAAGCAGCATTTGCTGTAACAGCTCATTTTTTCATGCAAAATACTGAATCTAATTGCGGAAATATGTCATTCCCTCCTCTCCGCCACATGGCATGAGTTAATGATGATGAATGAAAGTAATAAAACCCAAATCTTTTTCAAACTAAAGCTCCTGTTAAATTACTGGAAATTATATGCATGCGTCTACAATGAGGACACTGCAGAAGGTCAAAGATCTTGCTTCCTGCATTTGGCCAAACTATTCAACAGGCAGCTTGGCTGAACCTGCACAGACACGTTTTTACTGAGGTCTGGGGGAGCCACCTAAGAAAAGCAGCTTAGTTCAAGGCTGGTGATTTCATTAGGGCATTTCTCCCCATCCCCCTGGAACACTAAATATTGTTCACCAGAGTCTATGACCTGACTCACATGTCCATGGCAAGCTATTTTTGGATGTTCGAGACCAGGGTTTGGAAGAGCAATATATCACCTAACGTGATATACATTTTTAATGGAGGTCCCAATTTCCCTAATACAAAACTTTATTCTGTGGCATTGACATGAAGCAGAAGTAATACAGCAAATTTAGAGCCAGATGCTGCCCCTCTCATTCACTCTGAATCACACCCAATTTCTCCAGTCGGTCCACTATGAAGACAGGTAAACCATTCAGAGATTAAGGTCCGTCATGGTTTAAGACCAGACAGCAACTAAGTCCCAAATCAGCTGCTTGCTCACTCCCCCCACCAGTGGGAAGGGGAAGAGAGAAGAATCGGGGAAAGAAAAAAAAGGAAAATTCATGCGTTGAGATAACAACAGTTTAAGAATTAAAAAAAAAGTTTAAAAAAAAACCCCAAACCTAGTGTTACCACTAATAATAATAGTAATGATAATTGTAATAAAAACAGAGAGAGAAATGAAAAAACCCAAGATAGACAAGTGATGCACAGCACAATTTCTCACCACCCGCTGACCAAAGCCCAGGCAGTGATCAGCCCCTCCCAGCCAACTTCCCCCAGTTTATGTACTGGGCATGATGCTCTGTGGTATGGAATATCCCTTCGGCCAGTTCTGGTCAGCTGTCCTGGCCATGCTCCCTCACTTGTGCTGCTCCTCACTGGCTGAGCAGGAGACACTGAGAAGTCCTTGACTCAGGGCAAGCACTGCTCAGCAACATCCAAAACATCAGCACAATAACATTGTTCTCATCCTAAACCCAAAACACAGCCGTGTACTAGCTACTAAGAAGAAAATTACCTGTATTCCAGCTGAAAGCAGAACAGGGTCCTACTCAATAAAAACACAACAGGCAAAATGTATTCCATTCCTGTCTGCAAACTCTGTTTCTAATTCTGCATGCTGCAAACTGCATCAGCTTATTGCTGTTCTCCCCATTCATTCGTTTCCTCATTTTTGCTTAACTGGCCGACAGTTCTATGGCCCTTTCTTTTCCTCTGGGCATTCAGACACTATGTTCTCCTTTCTTTTCCCCCAGCTCACCCACAGCTCACTTTGGAGTCTTTTTGTCTCCCTTCCTTTCATCATCAATTCATTGAGGTTTCATTGTTTTTGTCTTCCCACTATGCTGATCTCCCACTCCCTATGCTTCCCCCTTATGGTCCATTTCACAGATGGACCACAGAAGACATGGAAAAACACATAAGGAGAGGAATTCCTAACAACCTCCCTTAATGTATTTCCTTCCCACAGATGAGTTTGAATGCTTTGAGTCTTGAACGGGTATAAATCAAGGTGTTACTTTGCACAGGTCAGCAGGGGTTATTTTTGCATTAAAAAAGCATTTGTAGGACCAGGTTTGTCAGCAGCAAAGCAATACTTACCATCCCTGCCAGTTTAATTTCTCTAGCCATGATAAACAGTTTGCGGAATTGAAATGCATAGAATTAGAAACATTGGTTTTCAGAAACAAAAGACCTAAATTCTGCCACTCATGTTCACAGTGAGGGATAACTTACTCTCTAAGCAGTATTCATTTGGAGTACTCATTTGGAGAGCTCCTTGGAAATATCAAGAAATCAAGTGGAATTCAAGTCTTTAGTCCACTCAATTGCTCATTATTTTATCTTTCACTGTATAGACAAGAACAGAGATGTTATTAGCAGGCAAATAACATAAGGGTAACAAGCTCCACATTTTCCATAAGACTCATGTAAATATGTGAGCAAGAAGTTAAAACCTTCCATTTGTTTCAGGCCTTGTCAGTGCACACTTGGCTTTTAGAAACACTGGCTTTGGGGTGGTTACCCAGAGCTCCCATTTCCCCACTACACTATTGGAAATAGCTAACTAATCTACTGCGAGGAAGTCACACACAGTTTTGATCTTGGTCATGCACAAAAGGAGGAGGAGATCTCTTAGAGCCACCTGAGGTGGTATTTCACTACTATTTTTGAATGCAATGGACAACCAGAAGTTCCAACAACCTCCATCATCTTGGGAAAAAGAAAATGTCTAAGACATGAAAGAAGACTAACTACAAAACACCTCTGCAAGCACAATCCTGACCTTAAGTGTAGAAGATTAGGTTTTTTGGTTCATCAGTTTTGCATGGAGCTTATAAATATCATACAGAATATATTGTTGTTTTCTGGCATCCTATGTCCACAAACAGAGCCATGTGCTGGAGTGGGATTAAATCCATTTGCAAGGCTGCCTGTGCAGTTTAAAAGAAGCATATTCTAAGCTCTATCTCATTGCAGGTTGAGATAAATACCCTCATCCTACAACTAGAGGCACCACTTCTGAACACAGGCCTTCAAGGGGCAAAATGACACCAACTGCAAGAAGTAGGTTTCATAACCAAAGCTGGGCCATGTGAGCTTTTACAATTTAGCTCAATATTTATAAGAACTTGTCCTCATTTACTAAGCTTCTGGGAACATTTTCACAATTAAAAACCAAAACAAAACAAATTGAAAATAATTGTCAACATACTGACTACAATTGGCAGCTTTCAGAACAACTCACAATGCCATCTCTGTGCCTTCAAAATCTCTCCCACAGTGAAATTTCGTTACCATCCCATCCAGATGCTCATGTAAAGCTTTGGAGGTTCCCTTCATTCCCATGCCCCCCTCTATCTAAATGAAGCCCTAAGTAAGAGCTGAATCACAAATCCCATGCCATGTTTAAGAGTCACACCGAGGCAGTAAAAGGAGAGTATTCCCGTTGTTTGGAGTTGCTTCAGCCTCATGTAATGGGTTATTAGCAATGTCATGGCCTGAGTAGATGCAACAATTCACACTAAGGTAAAAAACAGATTTATGGAGACATCATATTTGTGGCCACAGCTGTCAAAAAGAAACTACAGTGCAGTTATACTGAAAGCATTCCTGATTAAGGTGTAAATTACCATCAAAAAGTTCCCAGGACCAACTCAGGAGAAGTGCAGCATGCAACACCAAAACATTTTGCAACTTTATCTCACCCATACAGATACTGGCAACAGCTGCTGAGAACGAGGAACTCCAAATCCCAAAAACATCTCATCTAGAACCTCTGAAAAATGAAGTTGAGAAGCTGCCACAGAACCATGATTCAGCCTTGGCAAATTCTACAGGAGCACTAGGACTCAGAAGACCAGCACAGGGAAGATGAGATTTAATCTGAGATTTAATCTGAGATTATGGGAAAGCTCAGACCATATTTGAGGTGCTAGAGGAGACAGGCCTGATCAACCCACTTTGTATTACCTAAAGGTAAGTCCAGAAAACACTGTAGCTCTCTCAGAGCAGACGCTATTCACACAAGAAAAGTAAAACCAGAACACCTGGAATAGTGCCCTGCATCAACAAAAAAAAGCCATTTCCAAAACCACATTATGCAAATTTCACCTAGTTGCACAACATTCACTCTTTGTGCAAAAGTTTTGCATAGCTGCGATTTCACAACGTCCAGTGCATTTCAGGAAAGGAGAAGGGAGAAATAGGTGGGGCAGAAGGCTCACCTCTGGCTTCTGCACAGCCAGCATCATGGAACTGTGGAGGCATGAATCACCACTCGGCTCCAGGAGTGCTGAGTTGTGGAGTCTCTGTGACCGGCACCCACAGAGACACGATTTAGGAGGAATAGACGTCTCCAGGCAGGACCGTGGCGAGCCATGTAACACTTTTACAGATGGCACAGTCATAACCATTAAACAGTTATGACCAGCTTGAGTAAGAGAGCGAAGAATGTGCACACAGGGTGATAAAACACACCCACTAAATTGAGAAAAATACACATATTCTGATTTTAGACACATGGGTTATCAGAGGAAAGAGAGCCCTCACTACAATATGATCTGTTATCAGAAACCTAAGGCAGCTGGTTGGATTCTGAACTTTGACTCACAGATTCACATATGGTCACAGTTTTCTGGAGGTGGGGGGGGAGAAAAAAACCAGCCAAGATCTCTTTTAGCACAGTGAGTCTAGTAGAGCCAAATGGTTTCTTCTTCTCTCCATCCCTGACCCCATTTAAGTGCTATCTTAAATATTTCTAGGGTCCCACTGGTCAGTAAAGAAAAAAAGCTAAAGAAAACATAATCTTTCAAGGGCTGACATTACCTAGTTCCCAGCATAGCTACAGACTAGTTGCTGTGAAATGCAAGAACCTGGTGGGAATTGGAAAGCTCTCTTTTAACTGCCATTATTATCTCTAAAGCCTCTCTAATAGCAATCCCAGAATATAGGTTTAAAGAAAAATCATTTTAATGGAGGTCCTAGTACTACATTTTTATATTGCACCAAGTCAAGCTATTGATTAGCTTTACATTAATTTTAAAAGCACAAAGAATTTGTCATGATTTTTCTCCCTTTGATATCAGCGTCCATCAGCGATTGCATCAGTTTTCTGCTGAGCTGCCAAGCAAAGTTAAATGATGATGCGCTTCCTCTCCCTGACTTCTTATTCCAGCTTGGTTCAGCAATCTCAACCAGCCACTTCCTGTCTCCCCTATTGCACCGTCTGGCACTTACTTCAGACAAGTCAATACGTTTAAATTATACCTGTACCAGGCATAATTAATCTTAAAGCTTTCTGCTTTGTAATGTTATTTGAACTTCTGCTTGGTGTTCATAAGCAGAAAGCAAAACAAAAGTTCAGTGGTGAAACTTGTGCCATTCCTCCCCGCCTCCTCATTGAGTTGGAGCTCCTTGGATTTCAGAACAAGAGACGATTTCTCGGGAAGTCACTGCTCCCCAGTGGTTCAGAATTACGTTGTTGAACTTTAGTAGATTGACAATATGTATGGGGAAAACTCCAATAATCAGAGATATTTTGTATGGGACCAGCCTGGAAACACAGAGGCAGTTTTTTGATGTCAGTCAGAGCTTGGTGCTCAGTGTGTAAGAGAACGAAGTTAGAGGTGGCAAGCATGGGACCCACCTCTGAGTCACAGCTCTACCTTTACAGCTGCTATTCCCCAGGGCATGTAATAATTTATAGCCATTAGAGGCCAGCAGTAAATTACTCCCCCCAGTCTGGCTCCAAGTCAAGCTCTCCAACCAGCCACTGGAGACTCGGCAGGAGGGAAATGCAGAGAGCGAGAAGTGGTTGGCATCCATCCCTTGTCCATTCCACCCTTGTCTACTTCTAGAAAAGAAATCCTTGTCTACTTCTAGAAAAGAAATAAATAGACAACTTTTAAGATTCATCTGGACAGGGTGCTGGGCCACCTAGTCTAGACTGTGCTTTTGCTAAGAAAGTTTGGGCCACATGATCCTCAAGGTCCCCTTCCAACCTAGCACTCTATGATCCTATGATAAGTAATGTTTTCTCCCTCCCAGGCACTCAGCTCAAAGGTCTGGACCACCCTCCCATGGTGGGGAAACAGGAACTCTGTCCAAATTCAAACACTCATCCTACGAGGAGGGAACTCTCAGCAAGAGCTTAGCCAGCCACTGAGGTATTTCTTTTAGGTGTTTCAGGAACAAAAAGGTGTTTTTTCAGCAGAAAAGAATCTTCCATATAATCCACAGCACAGGCGCCTTTAAAACACTTCAAACAAAAAATAAAAGCAACAACAAACCCTCTTTTCTTAGAGCATCCCAAGCAATTTTACAGAGATTAATTATCCTTATTCATTTTTGTCTTTCCATATATTTCAGCTCTCCCACAGAAAACTAATCCACTGGATTTCAAATTATGGCACAATTAGCATGAAATTAATTAGCATCTGACCTATCCCCTAGTTTTCCTCCAGCTGAGACTGCCAACTTTTAATATAAGCCTAAAGCAAGAACTGTAAGACTAATACAGCAAATGGGACAAAGGGCTTTTAAATTAAAGAGTGTTTAAAAAAATGCAATTTACTGCCATAAGCATTTCCTTGACAACAACCCCAAAACTCCAGTCCTCATACAAAGTGTGGAGGAATATTTCACCTCCACCCAACACAGAGAGCTCATTTGCAAAGCCCACAATCATCCCTCCCATTTTTTAAAATTCTCATGGCCTTTCAAAAGCAGAGCCTATAGTTATCAATTAGCAATGCCTTTTAGTCCCATCATGCAAATTTTCTTTTTCACGTAACCTCTCCAGACAACTGTAAGAATTTTTAAGTCCATCGCATATATATAATCAGTCCCCCAACTGTATCTTAGCCTTCACAGTTTCCTGCATCATTTACAGACCGCTGCAGTTTTTTTGCCACTCTCTCTTTTTTCCACTGTACTTATTTTCCACATTCCTTCAGGCTCCTATCCACTATCTAGTACCCAAATTTCTCACCCTCCTTCCTCTTCAGATTTCAGCCATCATTGACCAAATGCCCCAGTTATTCTTTTTCATAGTTGCTTCGATCACTGCCATCTCTCTCTTCCACATGACGCCTGTGAGTCACAGATACTCAACAACATTTAACTCTTTTGCTTTGCCTGGCTGGAGTGGCACACAGCAGCCTGGCAGGAATCATTGCCTCCTGTGGAACACAAGTTTTAACTCAGAAAAAAAGGACTGTGCCCAAAAAATTAATCAAAAGGAACTTTCCCTCACGTCCTACCATGTTCACGTGTTGTTATAGCCTTTGTGAAATTTAGTAACAGGCTCTTCCCTACCTTGGAAGCACAAGAATTCCAGGTGCAAATTCCACTGCCTGTGGCCTAAAAAGCAATCCTGTACACACAGCTTCAACAGGAGGACTTTACAGCCCTGAGAGTGAAACATTCAGGTGTCACCACCACCACAGCAGAGAAACGAACAGATTGGATAAAGATTGCAGCAGAAATGAGACTAAATAATAAAAAAAAAAAGACATATTCAGGCACTGCAGGGAAAACAATATTAAAAAAATTGAAGGGTACAGAAGCTACATGCAGCATATAGAATAGTCTTAGAGAATCTATGCACACCCTTATAGATTCCATGTGTACAATACAGAATACACTTCATTCTCTCATCAGTAGAGGTTACATTCAAATCTACATCTTGGTCAACAGAGCTGCAATACTGTCAGTCTTTGAGAACACTGCAACTCACTCAGAAACCACAGAGAACAACAATCAGAAAGAGAGGGAAGAAAATAACATTCTATACAAACACAATATATTTTCAACATTAGATTTTCATTTCACAGGTCTTTCGTTCACCTGGGCACTTACTGATGTTGTGGTCTAACAGCTCCACTCTTACAGACTGCATGGGCTGTTCTTTCATTCCTGGTTGCTAACATTGTTTTTTCAGGGTTTTTGGTTTGGTTTTTTCCCAAAGATGAAAAGAGAGTGCTTTCCTTTTTTTTATGAGGTGTCAGCAACCAGTGCCCCAATCCACAGAACTCCAAACCATTCTGAACTTCAGTTAAACAGCCCTGGACTCTCTGCTGCTGCTGTTCTTTTTCCTTTTGGCAATACAGAATCAAAAGAATCTTCCAAACTCAGACAGATGAGGAGCCCAGTAAAAACTCGAGAAGGAAAACAGCATCAATTACCACAGCTAGTCCAAGAGCAGGGGGCACCTCTGCCTCATGGCCAGGTGTATTTTGGTCAGAGGAGGTAGGAGTGCGGTGCAGTCTAGCAGCTGAGCTCTGCAGCTGCTGAGGTCGCCTCTCATGCACACAGATGTCATCTGCTCTTCTGGACCAGGCACAAAAATAGGCAAACAGCAGGTCCTGCCCTGAACAGGTATTGCAATCCCATGTGTTGGCCTACATGTCATGTGTCAATGTATTTCCACATTGTTTGCCCAGTTCCCAGCAACAGTAGGCAATTTCAAAGACTTCTTTTATGTCAAACTGATGAACCAAAATTAGGCATCCTCTAACTTAATTTCTCTTCTCCTACCCCTAAATAGTTCTTTCAGAATGGAACTGTTTATGATAACCTGGCTCACACTAACCCTTCACCCCTCAAGAACCCATACTGTTAATTCTCATAATAAAGCCTATTTTAAATATATCTTTAATCCTCTGAGAAAACCAATTTCATCCTTGAATGTTCCATTGATCTACAGTAAATAAATAGGCATTAGGGAGAAACATTGTTTATTTATTTGCTTGCCACTTAGAATTTAATCCTGGGATTCTAAAGGGACGATTATAAATTTCTCTAACAGTCCCTAGGGTATGTTTTGAATGTAGTCATCTAAGATAGGACTCTTGCATTCCAGGATGCCAGTGCATTACAGCTTAGAAAGATTATAGCCAAACAGCACTCATTCATTATAAAGAGGGATGAGTAGTAATTCCAGGACACACACTAGATGAGATTTCAGCCCGGTCTAGTTTGTGTACAGTGTGGAATGTATCTGGAAGCTTTCCAAAGCCTGCTTACATACAGCACAGTCTCACCAAGAGACTTCCTGGCAAAATCTTACTGGTAAAGAGAGGGGTTTGGAGCTTCTTCAGTGCAAGAGGGTTTCTACCACTTATCAGGCCGAGTTTGTACAGCTGAAGATTTATGGCCAAATGGAAGGACTGTAGACATCTGAGCTCTTACACTGGAAAATCTAAGGTCAGTGGTTGCTTCACTCAAACTTTCAACCTTCTTGAAAATCAAAGGATGGGGCTTTTTTGGAAGACACAGGCCTAGGAATACTGTGCTGGAAAGCACCAGAAAAGTCACTGCAGCCAGTCACATACAATTGGAAGAATCAAGTCTGCTTGACCATGAGCTCCTACAACCACGGGCCATAAAACCCTATCCTGACTCCAGAAATTAAAAGCTTAAGTTTAAAAGACTGAAAGTGATGAAGACCTCCCCACACACCCAGGAAAGCAGTGGTTAATCACTCTTACAATTTAAGGGGGAAAAAAAGCAAACAAAACAAAATAGAAACAAAATAAAAACACCCAAACAAAATCCTCATTTCCTATTTTGTCCAGCCTTTTCCTGGGACAGGAGAAAATCATCCACTAATCAAAATGCTCTTCATTCAAAGTACATCTAGGAATCATTAGGTCATGGTGTTGGATAAACTAACTAGACTGAGCTTATGCGTGTAGGGTTTCCAGGTCTCTGATCATTCTCCTAATGTCCTTTTCTAAGCCCTTCCTGGTCTGTCAGCACAACTTCTGCAAAACTAGACAGCAAGGAATGGTAACAAAATGAGTAAACTCTACAAGCAATTTCTACTGTATTTTCAAGGAGTAGGAGGATGTAATTCAGTGGGGAGAAGTGAAAGAAATGGCTGCACCACGATACAATCTTGCTTAAACGCCTTGGAGACTCCAGATCCCCAGTGCATGTCAACACGCAGCCTGAAAGAGTAGCTGAGCCAGAGCCCTAGGTTGCATACAGCCAAACTAAATGCTCAACACAGCGAGGGTGAAGTCTGCTTTGTGTCACTGGAGAAAACTAGGCTGATATCTAACAGATGACATTTGCCAGTAAAAATGATTGTTCACATTGTGTTTGTCTTCTGGGAGAACATTCCACATGTGACATGCATCCACAACCCATGCAGGTACTGAGTGTAACCTTGCTGTAGATGGCTTCCAACCTGCTACACAGGTCCTACCAGGATACAAATTCTCAAGGTAACAGTCTTTTCCATTTAATTTATGAATCTCCTTCATGCTCATGCATGCTTCATGCTTTAATTAATATTAATTAAAGACTAATCACATTCATTGCAGCCAGGTGCTGAACAAATTTGTCATTTGTCTTTGCAGTGCAGAGCACCATGGGCCCTGGCCATGTGGAGAGAAAGGCAGGAATGGAGACCACCTCTGTTCCTGCCTTGTGTTGTCTCTGGGCTCCTTTTGCTCACGTTGGTGCTCAGAGTTACAGACTGCAGCCTCATTGCATAAGGAGTTCCATGAACACAGGACACTAAGGTGGCCTCTGCGTCAGAAATATCCATTGTACCCCGGCTCGAAGGCAAAATGCAGACAGCCTGTCTGCACCACCACTCTTATTTCCCTCCCCTGTTATGGAGACTCTGCACTACAAATGCAGCTGCAGCACCATAATGCTTAACATGTAAACCAGTCAGTGTTATCACTTCTGACTAGATTTGGGGGCAATGAAGAACAGAAAGGCCAGTGACTTGCCCCAAATCGCAGTGAAAATTGGCAACGTAATTGGAAATAGAGTCCTTGTCTGCAGAGATCTGCATGGTATCTTCACTACATGGTCAAAATTCATCAAACTGAGGATTTTGCCACTGAAAACTGCACACAGGAACGCAAGGGCTCAGTTTCCTTAAGTCATTTGCAAAGCTGAATTTGGAGAATAAATTCCTGTTTCTGTGTTAGCAGAGACTTGGTTAACACTATGAATCACATGGTATGTAGTGAGACATTCCTGTGACTTCTAGATCTTATTGAAGTCAGACACAAAGAGTTTAGCCAGGCAGATCATGCACACAACAATTACTTGAAGCCTATGAGAAAACCCTCCAAGGGCTCATCTTGCTTCTTGAAGAGCCAACACACAGAGGAGTTCCCTGCAATGCCTTTCATGATCTCTATTGTTCACAGGATACTAAAGTAATGAATAGCCTTTATTTTTCCAAGTTTCAGTCACAGAATGCGCATGCTACCATTAAAAGGAAAACAAAAGTGCAGAAATGCCAAGATACTATGTAACACACAGCCCTTCATCACTTGCATTGATGCACAGTGTTACAAATTTTATCTAATCAACTGACATTTTAAGCAGTGGAGAATTTAACAAGAATAACAATGTGGTGACAATTTAGTCTTTCTTACCCCTCCATAAAAACACTGTCTTCTGTTTGGTCTAGATTTAGGTCAAGACATTGCACTAATTTGCTAGTCATTAAAAAGATATTTTTATACCCAGCCTGTAATATTATACTCTTCAGTGATTATGATAGTTCCCAACAGAATTCCAGACTTGAAAATGAAGGCTGGGAAGCTGAGCTGCAATTATGATACTTTAAATAATTCCACAAAAGTAGAACCACTGTTAAATAATTTATAGTCTTTGATCTTGTCACAGATCTACTGAAATCTTCACATCACTCAAGCTAAATATTTTCAAACAGAAATGGGATAGGTTACTTTCCTCCACCCCCTTCTGTCACTGTGGGAGCTGAGGAAAATAACCATGCCAGGGGCCAAATTCTTCATTACTTTGGTGTAAGCTCCTTCTTGCGTGAAAATTCTTCCTCTGGGGTTCAAACACATTCAGAGATACATCTTCCATCACAGCACCTTGAAAGGTTAAGAAGGGAGCGGTTATTTTTGAATCATAGAATAGTTAAGGTTGGAAAAGACCTTAAGATCCTCAGGTCCAACCATCAACCCAGCACCACCATTATCACTCTTAAACCATGCCCTCAAAATAGATCTTCCTCCAAAGTGACATATTTCCCAATATTTTACAAAACAGAAAATGCAACCTTTCAACTCTGCACTTTGCACAGCTATAGAATCATAGAATCATAGAACATCCCGAGTTGGAAGCGACCCATCAGGATCCTCACAGTCCAACTCTTGGCCCTGCACAGGTCACCCCAGGAATCACACCACCATGTGTACAAGAGCATTGTCCTAATGACTCTTGAACTCTGTCAGGCTTGGTACTGCAATCACTTCTCTGGGAAGCCTGTTCCAGTGCCCAACCACGCTCTGGGTGAAGGATCTTTCCCTAATATTGCACCTAAACCTCCTCTGACTCAGCTTCAGGCCATTCCCTCTGGGTCCTGTCACTGGTCACCACAGAGAAGAGATCAGTGCCTGCCCCTCCTCTTCCTCTCACAAGGAAGTTGCAGACTGCTGTGAGGTCTCCCCTCAGTCTCTTCTTCAGGCTGAACAGACCAAGTGACCCCAGCCACTCCTCACAGGGCTTCCCCTCCAGACCCACCACTTTATAGGCAAGCAGAGACAAGAGAAGCTCCACACAGGACACCAGTCTGTGGGTCTGTGCCAGGAAGGTGAGGGAGCCTCACACGAGCCACACTGCCAAACCTCAGCAGACGCCCTCAGGCCTAGAGAGGCACTGAACACGGCCACTTTATTCAAGCGTCAGCTCCCAAAGGTTGGTAAACACGGGCATAGATGAAAATGCAGACCATGCTAAACTTCATGGTTAAAACAGAAAAAAAACCTCTGTAATTTGTGGTCTGTTCAGTCGCAATCCACCGCAATGTGGTCCTTAACGGGATCCTCAGCATAAGAAAGAGGTGGACCTGCTGGACTGAGTTCAGAGGAGATCACTGAAGATGATCAGAGGGACAGAACACCTCTCTTACAGAGACAGCTTGAGAGAGTTGGGGTTGTTCAGCCTGGAGAAAAGGAGGCTCCAAGGAGACCTGATTGCAACCTTCCAGTACCTTAATGGGGGCTTATGAAAAGAAGGGAAAGGGACTTTTCATATGGGAAAATAGTGACAGGACAAGGGGCAGTGGTTTTAAACTGGAAAAGAGCAGGTTTATATTAGACGTTAGGAAGAAATCCATTACTCAGAGGGTGGTGAAGCAGTGGAACAGGTTGACCAGAGAGGTTTGTGGATGCCCCATCCCTGGAAGTGTTCAAGGCCAGGTTGAATGGAGCTTTGAACAATCCAATCTAGTGGGTGGCAACCCTGTCCATGGCAGGTGGATTAGAACTAGATAACCTTTAAGGTGCCTACCTATGATTCTCATGTGCTGCTACTCAGGGATACAGACTGTTCAGCCACTATCAAGTGCAGTGGCCAAATAACCTACTCTCTAGTGAAAACTGAGGTTCTCAGTTAAAAACATCTTACAAAGTCAAATTCAGAAGCATTGGTGTAAATTAAAGGCTCACGCACAAGATCAAGCTAGGCTGTTGGAAAAAATTTACCTCTAATAAGCTGAGCCCAGTAGCTAAAACAAGACAGCACATCTTAAATGCCTTTTGCTGGAGGCAAACCCAAGTCTGCATCCCATTGCAGCCCACAATGCCTACGTGCATGTGTACATACAATTACAGCAGCTCTGCTGACTGATAACTTGTTAAATTGACATAACTTAACTGCCAGGGTCCTAAGACTAATGAAACATGTAAGGTATGCCAGAAGTAAACAGCAGCTTTCCAGGAAACACTTAATTTGCATTCTAATTAATGCAATGTGGGGCAGAAGTCATAAATAAAGGATTCAATCACAGCTCACTGTATAATAGGCAGACTAGTTTTACACACATGATATGACAGGCAAGTACTAATGTGGGGGTATGGAAGATGCCAGACCTAAACCAGCTCTTCACATCTGCAAGAGACAAAGAGGTGCAGCACCCAAAAAAAAAAAAGGTTTAATGCTGCAAATATCTTTTAAAAGTTTCCCTCCCTAGGAATAAATCACTTTTTTTTTTTTCTTAGAAGATGACAAGTGTAAAGAAAATTTCATCTAGAGAAGTCCTTGAAGGTGTGACAAACAGGATTTGAACACCACACCTTCAGGCTTATTACCACTGGTGATGAGTAGTGTTCATACCCTGAATGCCCTGGTAAAGATTGGAGTTTCACTTTTCAAACAGCTTGCAGAAGTCTTCCCAAAATAGCTGCCACCACCAAGGAACTCTGCGAATGCTCCTTGAAATGGATGGGCACCCGGTCTGAATCTTGCTATTACATTTTTCAGACCTGTCACAGATAGCATATTGCCTGCAATAGGCATTTTCTGGATTAGGTAGAGTTTGAGGATGGATTCCTGCTTTGCTCTCACCTATAGCCTCACTCTATAATGACTATGGTGTTGCAGCCACTCCCTTCTAGGACCATATTAGGCAGTTAATGCCAGCTGGTGAGCTCTGAACACAATGGGGCAGCAAAAAAGGAGGCTGGCTGCACTTAGTCACAATAAATTAATCTACATAAAATCATTCAGAAATTCAATTTTGATGTCCTTTATTTGTGGGATGGTACATGTGGTTTACGTTACTTTGAGAACACTTTGGTAAGCACTCTGTTGTATTTATTAAATGCAATCAATTCAATTCAAGAAAAAGAAATTAAGTTACTTGCTTTCTAATTACAAATAAACAAAATTATTTTAAATATCCCGCTTTTCTTCCCTGCTGAAACTACAGTAGAAAAACTAGCCTATGTAAGTGACAGAAGGTTATTGCAAACCAAGCCAATGAAATGAAAGGGAACAGTAAACATCAGCACCATAATAAAAGTAAAGTCCCTTTTCACTTTTAACTACTTCTCCTCATTTGCTTTGCATTTCCCCACTACTCCACCATAAGCAGCAACTCTTTCCATGGAACCCTCCATGCTCATTCATTTTTGTGAAAAATACTTCCTTAGTGGCTATTTGTTTTTTTGCAACCATAGCGATAAAATATATTACTGGCAGAACTCTCAGGATTATAAATAGGTATCATTCTTTGTTTAATTTCAGTAAGCCAGGACAAAATCACTGAGGTTTTTGCACACATGACTTTCATTAGGAGCAATGTACAACTGAAAACACATCAGGCTCTTGCCTCTTATTTGTTCTTATTTCTATTTGTTTATGCCTTCGTGTAATTAGAAGGCTGGAAATTTTGGGGGTGTAATAGCAAAGGTCTTGGGGAAAAAACACTGACAACAGAGGAAGGAGCAAACTCACACTAGGACAGTAACTACCAATCTGTCAGAAAAGTATTTTGTTTTGAGGTTTTTGCTTGTTTCCATTTTTGTTAAATTGTGTAGAATGTGTTACTTTGGTAAATATCCATCTAACTCCAAGTGCTACAAGTTGAGCATGCTGTCAACACTGTGCTCAGAGAAAGCCTAGTCTGAAAATTTAATACATTATTCCAGCTGAAACCTAACAGACAGTAATTTGCTTCCCAAATGCTCAGGGTCCCTCACTGAAGCCATGAGAGACCAGAGCTGACATTTCATATACCTCAAAGTCAGAAAAGCAGCACCAGAAGTAACCATAAAAAATGAGTACAAGCTTTTCTTTGGGTCAAATCTTTCAAGGATGTTCCTTAAAATTCATATAAATTATCTTTAGGTAGGACTTGGAGCTCTTTCTGGGCTTGCAAACGCTCTCTATTATGAGCAAAGACTCAGTAAAACAACGCAGAATTGATATGATACATAGAGAAAGTCCTCAACACTTCACATTTGGTACTGAACCCTGCAGCAATCCCCATCTTGCCACCATGGCCATAGACAGAGGAGCCACCACCAGGACTAGCAGACCCCCAAGGGTTAACCAGCAACGGGTGAGGGCGGGGTCATATTCCAGACCAGCAGTGGAGCTAAACCACAGTATTCACAAGGGAGCTGAAAGGATTTGCTGTTTGGGAACCATTTCATGCCACCCTCAGACAAGTCTCCCGTAGAAGTCAGCAGGACGCTCCTCTGGTTATGGACTGCAGCAGGATTTGGCTTCAGCTCTGAAGAAAAAGGATTCATAGGGGGAGCTTCTGGTAGCAGCATGTACACAAGGGAAGTTGGGCACAGCAGCATTTTTCTTTCAAAATCTCCCTGCTCCTGAAAGGCCACCCATGGGACACAGCCATCTCTCATGTAGCTATTGTTTTCCGTGGACATGTGCCATGTATTAACAGCCTCTCAGGCCTTGTGCAGAGAAGACAAAGACTGCCCTCTGCCTTTCTGCTTTCAGAGGCCACTCGCAGCACAAACAAGGCAAGGCACCAGAATACAGCTACCCTCCCAAAATAGGCTCCAGCAGCACCCAAGGTAATTCCTACAGCCAGCATGGCAGCAATGGAAGGAGCCTTCCTGGAAGAGTCGGAGCAGATCACCCCAAATCACTGATTTAGTAAGCACATACTCCAATTTAAGAGCCAAGGGCTGTATGGTAGTGAATCAGGAGAAAAAAAAAGTAACAGTTTCACACCAACATTTTATTAATTTCACCACTGCCAGGTCGAGCTTCTCTAGTACAGAGAAAATGCAAAGGGTGGGGGCTGGAATGAGAAGGCTTGACTCCAGAGCCCTTTCTCAAAACAGTGTTTTAAGGAGTGCAATTAGATTTCCTTGCAACCTTCCCCTTCATTCCCTCCTTAGCTTTTTTAGGGGGGCAGGGTAAGCATTCCCTGCAGAAGCAGGATGAAATTTAACAACCAGCAGAGTTATCAGAAGCCTCATGTGTCAAATAAACACTACATTTCTCACAAATAGAAAACATACAAGTCATAAATCAAGGGTCCAGCACCGAGAGGCTTGTCGCTGGGAAGGTGTCAGTGCACATGGATTTGGATGGCTGCTGCCCTCAGGCTGCCTGAAGGAAGTTTTGACCCAGGATATTAATACAGCTTATTTGATACAGAGTGAACCAGGCTGGGGCTCCAAGGTCTGTTTACATTACAAGACTGTGGGCCTTTGGGAGATTAACACCTAGAGAAAACGCATCTGTGTTTGTTCTGGGTGAGGCTACAATTTAAATTCTTACGTTATCACACAAACTAGACATGATAGATAATCAATGCCCTGTGATAGTTAGTACTGAGGAACTGAGCTAGTTCTTTTTTTGCAGGGTCATTATTCAGCATATCATTCTTGCCATGTTCATTTACATTTAAAGTCAAATCAGGCATTTATTTTCCTGAGGCTTTTATGAATGCCTACATACATTTTCATCTCTCAACATAAAGCAAAACTGCCTGGATTATGTCAGTTCTGTGCATTTTTTGCAGGGATATAAAATATATTATATTGTTGCAAAACATCATGTCACAGAAATCATACAGACATCAGACTAAAAGGAATCTTAAGAGGGCATCCAGTCTATCTTGTTACCTAGAAGCAGTATCAAGTTTACTTGCAGCCATGACATACGTCTATCAAACTTCTCAAAACCTTTAGAAGAGATGCTGCAGCATGCCTGGGTAACCTATTCCAGTGATTAACAATCCTATCCATATAGACAGTTTTTAAAAAACCAAAAGCCTTGTTTTGCTACTGGTGAAGCCAGTCTCTGGATTTTTTTTCACATCTTTAATCTACACCTTAGTTTAATCTACACTTTAGGGAACTCCACCCCTTTGAAAACACTGACAGGTGAATGCAAGGCTATAGACACACTGCACTTACAGATATCAAATTAAATACAGAGACATGATGGCAATCTGGGCAGAGAGAGCAATAAGCACAGATCAGGGTTGGTAGCACTGCTGAGAGCTAAGTGTGTGATACACTTTTCACATGCCTGAGCAAGGAAAGCACTGATCTGCTAAATGTGAGTTCAGTTTAGTTTTTACAGAGAGCCTTCTATTAAACACGTGTGAAAATACAGTGCTTGTGATCCTACGCTCCACAGCCACGGTGACTGATAGATCTGCATCCCCCTTCTAACAGCAGTTGCCTACAAGAATTATACCCTTCCTCAGACATACCTTTTCTAGACAAACAGACACAAATCTTTCCATCTTTCAGCACAGATCATATTTTCGAAGTCTCAAATCATTTGGGTCATTCTTCTAGATTACATCCCACTTGTCTGCATCACTTTAAAAAGAAGTGAAAAAACACAGGTCCAAAAATCCAGCTGCTGACTTCTTGCCACATGTCTTGCACACTAAGAGTTGCTCTCTTAAGATCTCATCTTTTATTCCTGTTCCACTTTCCAGGCACTAAAGCTCCATCTTTTCTCCTGCTGCCAAGCCCCCGTGCAGTTACAGATTCTCTGACACATATTACTTTGCAGTTCCATAATCTGAGTGCCTTCATACTGATATATATTTTCCCAATGTATCGTGTTCATTTGTTCTTCTAGTCCTGTGTTCTAAAGCACTTCTGTATCCTCAGTCTAAATTTTACACTTTCTATCCCATCATTCAAGCCACTAATGAAAATATTGATGGGAACCAGGCCCAAAATTAAGCCTCTTCAAGAGCAAAAGTGAATTCTCCTTTTAGCAGGTCAACACTTCTAGCTCCTTTCTCAGAGTGGGGTTTTTAAAGAATCAGGCCCTCCCCTGTTATCCACGCAAAATTTCTCCAGTTTACATGAGAGCATATAATCTCCCATAGTGTCAAAAATCCTGGCTTAAGTCAAGATGTATTACATTTACCACTTTCACCTTATCCAATAAGCCAGTTTCCCTGGGAAAGAAGGAAATTAGATTGGTTTAACATGATTTGTTCTTGACAAATATGTGTTGAATCTCTTTTATCACCTTTTTATCTGGATGGTGCTTACACATGGACTGCTTAATAATTTTTTCTAGTATCTAATACCTCTTAAGATACCAAGGTTACACTGATCAGTGCATAACTCCCAAGATGTCTCCCTTCTCCCTTTTTTATAGATAGATACTACAGTCTGTTAAGAATTCAGTGCAGAAAAACATGTATGTCTCCAGGAGAAGCAAGATTTTGTGTGCATGGTGATAGTGCCATGCGCAAATTTAGACAAGAAACACTGAACTATCTTCAAGAATGCTTGGACAAAAATGTAAGTTGAATTATCTTCTTATCGCTTTGGGATGAGACAAAAATAAAGGAAGTCTAGGGTACATGACCAGCAATGAATACTGTATAAACAGAATCATTCATTGTCACAGAAATACGATCCCTATTATGTAACCTATTCCAGCCTCCTGCCAATGAATGATCATTTCCAACAAAGTATTTTCCACTGCTTTGTTCAACAGAGATTTAAGCAAATCAGTAAATAGCTTCCCCGTACTTCCCTTGGGAAATTGTTGCACAGCTATATAATAGTCAGTTTGGTCTCACTGAAAACAATAATACAATACTGAAACATATTTAATAGCAGTTAATTGTAACAATAAATATGTAGTAGCAATACTACCCCTCCTGGCCTTGTCCCAGAGAGACAACTGTTTCCATTCACAGATATTATACCTACTTACTCTTCTGTTCCCCCTCTGATTTCCGAATACTCACACTTTTTGTGTTTTCCATTGTACACAATCACAACACACTTTAGCATCTGCAGAGGTGCCTGGAGCATCCAGGAATGCCTGACCATCTATTTTTTGGGTGCAGTTATACCACATTCTCATTGGTCTCTACTGTGGTTCTTGGTGCAGAGCCAAGCTTTTGTCAAAGAGGTGATCTTGCAAACAGGAAGAACAAGAGAGAACACTACATCAAACTCCCTTATAATGCCATATATAATGCCATATATAATGCCTCATATATAATGCCACATATATAATGCCTTGTCACAACGACTGCTGAGACTTATTTCTTTATACCAACACTTGCATCTATTGAAATGAAGTGGGGTTAGATTTGATGTTGATTTCAGATGCCCAGCATCCTGCTCTCCCTTTTGGGTAGCGGCTGGGAGTGAAGAATAGCTGCAGTACCACATGATAAACCCACTGCATGAGTAAATGCTGTTTCCCATTCTCCATGCGTTTAAATCAGAGGCAGTTGACCTGTTTAGGATATGATCTATTCAGATAATAAAACCCACATGGCACATAGTAAAACGTTTTAATCCATGATCCATGCATATACTTCTCTAGAAACAAAGATGGTTACAGACTGTAGCATATAAAATTTGCCCTGAGCTAGGAAGCCAAAGCCCTTTAGCACAGAGACATTTTTGAATTGTGAACTTTATAAAACCCAACTCATAAGTTCTGCAGATGTAGCTTATTGCTGAGAAAAACCTAAGATGTTAACTGCCAGTGTTAGCTCATATAAGCTGGTATTTGTAAGTGTACTGTATAACTTGTATTGTTTTTCTCACCTTTTCTATACAGTAAAACCAAGATATTGTAAATTAAGGCTTTGGCATGGTGGGGAGGGTGGCAGGGGTGTTCGGGAGTTTAATGGGGGTAAGGATGTGGTTTTGTCCTTTGCCATTTCTAAAACTTGTACAAATCGAAGGATATTTTTAAAGGGGATTTTACAACCTGTTTAATAACTTTTTTAAAGGTTCTAGTATTGCATCATGGGACTATGGATACAGTAGGTCTTTTCCCACACAAATGAACAAAGAACACACCCGAGCAATGCTTAGTAACGTTAATAGCAGTTGCCATCCAAAAATCCCTTCTGTATTTTAAGCAAAGGAATCCAGAAAAGCTGGTTGGCTTGAAATATTATTTAAAGACATGGGGTTTGGACACAGACCCACACAAGCTGTTTAGCAGCAGATTATCCAGACTGTATCAGTTTTCCTCAACATTATGGCTGCCTACGACTATAATTTTAAGTTGCTTTTATCCAACAGCAAAAAGGCATAGAAAGTTAATCACGGTCTTGCACAGAGGGATGCCTTAGACTGATGACCATTGGCTCTTTCCTTCATCTGGCTACAGACAAACACCACTCAATTCCATGTATCCATGGTAGAACTTAGCCAGAGGCTTTTCCTTTTGGCATTTCATGCTTTGGAGAAGCTTCTTTGCATGCCAATAAAAATGCCAGGAAGACCAGCTGCTCTTAAACAGTTTGCAGGAAGGCAGATATAATTAATTCACAAGTTGGAAGCACATTTGACAGAAAGAATTGTTTTGTTACCCCCAAACAATCAAGAAGCTTGTATGTGAAATGTACGTGCAAGTACATCTGCTCTCACTTAAATCCATGCATTTACACCACCCTAACTGAAGACACTGTAGCCATCTCTCACACCTAGCCATGAAGATGATTTGCAGAATAATCTAAATACTGCTATGCAAGGAAAAGCTTGATCAATAGGCCCCATAATTTACAAGGTATGAATTTATGTTTCTTTAATGGTATGTCCAAGAACATTAAGACCAATCAAAGTCTATCCAGCTGGCCACACTTGCCAGAGCTTTGGCTTTCTTTGGGCCATCACAATTGTGACTTCCACCAAACCAAATTTCCAAGACTTACAGCAATGAGAACAGGATTATTTAAGCATTTTTCCCTTGCATTTTCTTTTTTTTTCAACCATATTCACATAAACTTGTCACCCATTTGCATACATTTGAGCAGTCTGCCTGACTATAAGGCATCTGCACTTTTATGTTCATTTCTCTGACATCTGGAGTGCTATAAATTCAATGTTTGCCTTCATTTTTTCCCTTTCTCTCTCCCCCTATCCCCTAAAGAAGTACTGGCAGTAGCACAGATTAATCCAGTCACATTCAGATCCAAACTCACTGGAGATTTCCAAGCTTGAATCACTCAACTGGACCAAGAAGTTAAGAGTGGTGGGAAAAAAAACCATCAGTGGTGCCTCTGTAAGGAAAAAGCAGCATTGCCATCCACTGCAACAAGATTCAAAGGGAAATACTAACAATGAACAACTAAAAGGGTTCAAGTTGCCTCAGGGCACTTTGGAAGAGAACACTGAGGCAGGTATGATGAGCTCTTACCCACTTCTGCTATGTCCCTGCTGGGGAAGCAGGAGTTGATGCCAACACCCCAGGGAAAAACATGCCTCAGCTCTAGGCTGACCAACTGAGCAACTCAGCCTCCCTCTGTGTTGCCCTTGGGATGACTAGACAGGTAAGGGACCACCACACCAGTGAGTGTGGGGACACTGGACATGTACGGTGAGCATGGAAGCTGTGCACTTGTTTAGTGGGAATGTCTGGAGTAGCCAAGCACCCGAAAGGGATCCACGAGCAGCACTTTGCAAATCTCCGAGATATTGCAACACACAATACAAATGTACAATTAAGTTTTGTAAATCTGGCCAGACACCAAAGGCTTTGGAATTTGGCTGAACACAGAGTTCCCTGATTCTTCCCCTGACTCTCAGCTTTCCCTGCAGACTGAATCAAAAAGTACAGATAATACCAGGCTGCTCATTCCCCCGCTGCCCGTACAGTGATATATTTTTCTTGCTCCATTGGGACAGATGAAATAAGAGAAATGAAAGCAGGGTCAGCCTGGTGTCTGTTGAGGGATCATCTCTTACTAAGCAAGAAATGGCAAAATCCTCCTAAAGGTTCTTTGGGGAATATTTATTTTGTCCCGCGCTTTTACTGTAATTGTGTTAATCCGATAGATTTGCTAAGCAGTAAAGCGTTAACTGGCATGTCTGAGGAATGCCTGTTGGGGAATGTGTCTGCATGGGAAGAGGACTGAAAATGCAGTTTACATAAGGGTACAGACTGTATCTGACAAAGAATACATTATAGTATATGTTTCCTTCATGGTAAAATATGATGAGGTAATGGGGAGCAGGGTTAAAAGCTGAAGTGACTATATTTATGTGTCAGGTTCAAGGGGTTGTTTCAATTTCTAGACCCAATCAATGACAAACTTCAGCTCTGCTTCTGTACACTCTTCAATAGCCTGTGAGGGGTGGCTACTGTGTGTCCAGCTAGCAAACATTTCTGTGCTGGACTACTTTTATTCTCTTAAACTGGCATTTTGAGTGGTAAGTGTGGTGCCAAGCATGACAGAAAAGGCACGTAGAGCAGGGAAAGAGTGAAGTTAAATTACGTGGAATTGACCATAATGAAAAATCTGGGAACTAAATCAAACCTGCAGCTATTTTGTCTATCACTCATCTACACATCTCCCCTCCACCTAAGAAATCACCCCTTTGAACAGGTAATTGTCTTTACAAGCTGCAGGGCACATCAGGGGAACACTTTAACAGTTTCATTTTCTCTCCTACTGAGTTACGCTGCCCACAACCTCTGGGATCACACAGCATCCAAGAGCCCGCAGCCTTTTTTTGCTGTTGTTGGCTGCTCTCATTGCTAGAGCTCAAGTCCTGTCAGCAGAAGCTTCACAGCGGATGCACAGGGAACCTGCCTAACATGTTACAAACTGACACAATTCCAGCAGTAGCCAGTGGTCTCACATAATGCAGTTATTTTTTCCAGGCCTGTTTTTTTCTTCCAGCTGAGTTCCCAAAAGGCAGCAATGCTTTAATGGACCCACACAGTGAAAAAATGAACAACAACGGCATCCAAAAGGCTTTTGTTCGTTATTGCATCCAGCCCTTCTGGAGTTCTCAGATGAACTGGAGGGCGAGCTTGGCTAACACTTCCTGACTGAAGTACTGAGAAGGACTGTCCCAAAAGTTTCACATGTCAGAGCCACCCCACTTCCCACTCCGCTACTTAACTAATGAGAAATCAGAATATCACAGTACGTGAGGGGTCTCAGATACCTGCCCGCTTCCTCCCCCTTCATTTGCCTGAGGACAGCTGGTCATCTCCAAAGATGAGAGGGCATGTCTCTAGACTGTCACACATGCAAAGGCTTTTGTAAAGCATAAGGAGCACTTGGGCCACTGATACAACATGATGCAGCTTTGCCACTCTGAATAGAAGAGATATTCCAGGGCTCAGGACTGATTGTTCAATGGTTTGGGTTTTTTTAAGCAACATCCAAGGATCTTTATTTTCAGTACAATCTAAGCTGCTGGAAGTCCCAGCTGACTCTGGAAATCTTTGCCACGAGGCTTTCAAATCCACATTGACCAATGTTACAATAAGCCACTTCTACCACCTGTAGAGCTCTGGCTTACAGCAGAGCCAGCAGCTCAGGACAAAGGCTTGTTCATGATAGATGCAAGAGACAACCTGACACCAGCCCAGGTGAGAGCTTGCTTGATCCACACGAAGCCTTGTCAAATGCAAAGCCAATAATGGGAATTGCAAAAATTCACACTGGCACAGATATGCTGAAAAGCTGCCTACTCCATGCCTCTTTCCTTCTTGCCATAAGAACAAAAATGAAAAATATCCCTTAATTCCTCTGAGGCTTCATCCATGCAGTTACCTACAGGCCATGCATGCAGTCGCTCTCCCGCATCAGCCCTTCTGCCTCCCCCCACTTTGGCACAAAGCGCCAGATGAACAGTTTCAATTGCTTGAACAATGATCTTGGAAGTAAAGTATTTCCCTCCTTGCCACAAATCTTTATAAGTAGTGAAATAAACACCACAATGTGCCTTCTTCCAACAGCTGGAAAATTATGGTCTGACTGAAATGACATCATTGTGTTTTTCTATGGAATTTCTGTGCTGTGAGATTTCAGGGAGAAACTGTGTGGTGGCTTGAGGTGGGGTGAGAGAATGTGGTGAAGTGGACAAATAAAAAAGGTAAAACCGTCTTAAAGAGGCTCTACTGTGAAATAAATGTTTACACAAAAACTGGAAAGGTTCCTTAAAAACAGATCAGACAGGCTGTTCCTTGGCTCACAGTCATTCCTTGATTCCAGTCTTCAACAGCCCTAGCCACTATAGCATACGATATGAAGTTTCTCAACATCTTATATGGTTCTTCCCCTTTGTCTCATTACATCACTGAAAAAAAAAGATGTGGAAGATATACCCCAGCAAGGGAATATCTCTGTCAAAGTGACGTTGCAATTCTAGGAGCTTTTCAAATGAGACAGCACTAAATCTACACACTTAATTACATGCTCAGTTGTGGATGTCAACAGAAAGTGTGTAACCACACCAGGGGTACTGCAATTCCCTTTATTGCACAGAGGTCATGTGGAAAAGGAAGATTACTTCCTAGCAAGTTAGAATCAAGTCCCAAAATGTGCCTCTGGACTAGCACAGACAGAGTGCAAAACGTTTGGTGGTAACGAAGTTTAAAACTGAATTTGACCAGTTGGTGAGAATAGAAGCAACTGCCCACTCCTGTCAAGAAATGGCAAGTTCCATTTTTCATTGTCATTGCATTTTTTTCCCATATTTGTTTTAATTCCTTACCATGCTAGGGCCGCCCAATTTGCACTCCCTGGTCCAGCAAGCCCCAGTATCATTAAAAGGTTTGGTCACCTTCACTGAAACTCCTTTGAGCACAAGTCTCAGTAGCACTCAGTGCAACTCAGTAGTGCAGTTTGACACACTTGATAGAGGCATTAAAATTTTTTTTAAAACACCACTGGAACCTAAGAGAAATTTTGAATTGTCTTTGGTAATCAGTGTTTCACTATAAACTACCCACTTATGCCGAATCATAGCTGTAGGAAACCATCAGCAGCACTGGGGCTGACTACAGGCAGTAATCAGGCTGAACATGAAAATCGGAAATGAAACAGAGCATGCAAATAAGAGAAAGACAAAAGACATCTTTGCTGAAATTCCCTTTCCATTTTAACTCATATAGAAGGCCTTGAAACACCTTCTCAGTGCTTTGGGAAAAACCACAAACATTTTCAATAGCTCTGATTTCTATATACTTTCTCTTACTTTTTCACCCTGCCCCTCCCAAATAACTATATAAACAACCAGGATGGCATTGCTAAAAATTCAATGTGTATGTTAAAACTTTCCCCAAAACAGGGATAAAACTCAATCACCTTGTGAAGTTTTTCTACATTCCTTTTTGTTATGCAAATGTGTGAACATCATATATTCGCACCTGGAATTCCATGCTTCATTTGTTAACTTTTCTTACCATTGCTACTGTGATAAGCAGTTCCACCAAATTATTAACTTCCAATTGCTCTATTTAGTGGGGTCAAGAATGAAGAGCAACGAAGGTCTATCTTCAATACTTTGACAAAGGATGAAATTGATGTATAACTGTGCATATGATTTTAATGTATCCAGCCCTATATATAAACATAATTTTGTGTGATTTATATCCCTAATTAGATTCCCATGGCAACATTCTTCAGCTAACAATGTGTATCATAATCACCTTTTCTTCATACAAATGATTTCCTTAACTTTGCATGCATATCTTAGCAGGTTTTATTTTTAAAACTCATGTTAACAGTTTCTCTCTTGTTACCAGTAGGGGTGCTACAATAAGAAACTAATTTGCTGTAAAAATTACTCATTTGTCAAATAAGCATTAAAATAATTGTTCCCCTTTTGACTGTTACCCTGCTGTTTCCAGTCATTTTCAAAAACTAAATTATTTACTCATTTGAAAGTTCAGCTGTGCATATTTTAATTGATATTCCCTCATAGGACTCATATTGTTAATGACAATAATTAACCCGAAATGGCTGCTAAATAATTATGCTGAAAAGATACAAAGTATTTGTGCAGAAAGTAAAATCAGCATTTGAGAAACCATCAAAACGTACAACTTTCCTATTTTATGGCAAAGCATGGTAATAGTTCATAATCAAATTAAGGATGAAAAGGAAAGATGTAGATTACATGCTTTGATGCAGAATACTTTATGTTTCCAATATAGCCTGATATCCTAGCTAACAATGTGTATTCAGTCATTTTAATAAATCCCTAGTATTGCTATTCCAGATAGTAATATAATGTATTCTCATGAAGTCAGTGCAGTTAGGAACGTAGTAAACCATCCATTAATAATATTTCTCTGCCATCTATCTATTGCATTTCATTCCAAGGAATCAGAGCCCTGTAATAATTTATAGCTTATGGAATTAATGCTGAAGGCTGTCTTCTGGCAAGCATTGTTGATTTCAATGATGAGAGCTAAAAGCTATTCAGGCCCAGCTTCTTTCTCTGGACACATCCCAGGCCAGATGCATTACGGACCTATTGTTTGTGGAACCATTTATACCAGTACGAAATCATTTTTTATTTAGCTCCTCTGCTTGTCGATAGCGCAAGTTACAGATGAAGCGAGCTCTGTATGCCCTGCTAAACAGACACAGGATGGGTTTGTCTACACAGGGAACAATCTGAGTTAGCTAAGGATGTGATTTTAATGTGGGTTTCTATATACAACTATATTAAGCCCATGTGGACTCACTCATTCAGAATTAAAATAGCTCTAATTCACTTTAATCTAATTCACTTCCAAAGACCACAGAGGGGTTTAAAGTTGTTTAATCTATTTGAACAGCTCATTTGAATCCACATGCCCAAGTGTCCCCACAGACACTCACACAAGCAAACAAAAACCCAATAAAGTAGTAGAGAAGTTAAGAGAAGTTGGCAGAAAGTTTTACTTCATGGCTTTTTGGTGGAAAATTTGGTTTTCAACTACATAGACTCTTTGAAAAAGGTGTTGACATTGAGTGTTACTAAATTTCAGCTGGAAACTGAATTCCCTTTCTTTTAAAAATTAGAACTGCTGCTGCAGTATTATTTGGTTGACTATCACATATCCCCATAGTCTTCAGTCCAAGTAGTTAGCCCAGCACACTGCGGTCAGGGACAACCAGGGTGACAGATAAACCCAGGTTCATCAGAGAAATGGATCTGGAGCTAGAATACATGTTTACTATCTTAGACCAAACCATTTTTGGCCTTCGATTTGTTATTAAAATTCAAGCTTTTGAAGGCAGAAATTACTGTCTCCCCTTACCCCCTACACACCCAATCAGTCCTACCTGAAAAAGCTTTTCCAGTAGCCCATACTAACAGAGCGTCCTCCAACTGAAAGGTTAGGTAAATTGCTTGCAATAAAACCAAACACTCATCATCTATTTGGAGACCATCCACTCTGTGGTCTTGTGCTAAGCTCTTGGAGGAATACAGATGCAGCTGAAGTCACAGTTTAAAAGTCACCAAGTCCTGGCATTTTGCTCTTGTTGGAGGAAAGGGGAGGTTTGAAGGAGCAACAGGGTCTCTGTTCACAGGCTTAGGTGGGTGTTGGCAACAAGCATATTTAAAAAAAAATGCTGGTACTTTTGAAGAAGTAATTCCTAATTTTTGAATGCTGTCATTTAGTAAAATGCTTCATTACAGCAATTTAAGTACTCCTGGCCAGAGAACATTAATATGAATGCATCTGTCTTATTCACTTGAATTACCTCTGCAATTCCTGTATGTTTTCACATGCAGCTCTGGGGGTTTGCATGTGTAACCAGCAGCACTCAAAACTCAAGCATGCCTCTGTGAAAATTTGGCTCATTTAGAGCTACCTTCCACATGCTCTAAGTTATATTTTGGATTTTGACATTTAAGACAAATAGCCAACAGACAAAGAGCATATTTATGAAAAAAAAATTCTTTTAATTGCTCAACCTATTCCTGCCTGAAAAATAAGTGCAAGCTATTACTGGCACCAGACGACTCCCAGTTTTCACTGGCCAGCAAAGCTGCATCTGCAAGTTCAATGAGATCAGTAAACAGTGTAGGTTAAGTAACTGATTACTAATATTTTCCTTGAGCTACAAAACTTTTAAATAAACAACAACAACTGCGATCACAGTAACCTTCCAGAGGTTAACAGCATGCAGGTGGTCAATTGGAATTAAATGCAAACCAGACGGCTGTGGCATTATAAACTGAACATCTCAGTTCAGTTTGCTTCAGGAATTGGGTCTTCTTTCTCAAAAGCCTCAATGATACAGCACATAAATGTCAAAATGACAAAAATAAGGAAGTATGTAATAGACTAAGCATTTTAATGCCTTTTCTGGCTCACTTTGCAGGCTGAACTGTCTGTGTTGACCACATTTGATGGCATCAGTACTTAGAGTGGCTATGTGCATGAGTTTTTAACAGCTGACATAAACAGAGATGGCCCATCAACCAACTGAGCTGTGCTGTGGGCTTGTTGTAAACCACTGGTATGATACATTTTATACTTCATTTATGATGCCACTTCGCTGACCTTGAAAGACAGCTCAAAGTATTTGCAATCAGATATTGAACTGAAAGGAGGTTCAAATCCAGCTAGTGATGGTATAAGCACTGATCAGAATGGATTATTTATATCTGTAGACCTTTTTTAAAACCGGTGTCTCAGTCTGTTCCTAAGCAGAGAGGAATAGCTAATACAGTTACTGGCCACCAAGAAACTTATTTGAAAGGTCCCCCAGAATAAGCACAGATTTGAGTTACAGGAGCTGAGAACCATCTTGTCCAGGATAAATGCTTTGTCCAACATCATCAAGAGGGGCTGTGAAGGAAATCTGGATACATCATCACTGATAGGGACTCCTCTTAGAGGACTAAGCAAAAGTTACCTGTGTGGTTCCCAAACACACTTGAACTGAGCACCTGAGAAAAGTAACATAAGTTTGGCTTACAGTGGACATAGCCTGGCAGAAAAGCTCCTACTGGAAGGGAAAACAAAAACAGAGGAGAAGCATTGAAAAGGCCTTCATCCCACATCAAGCTTTGGGTAAGTTCAGAGCACAAAGCATTTGATTTAACAGCTTCCAGCAAAATGCTTTTGAAAGTTGGAATCTCCCGCCTACTCACCAGCCTGCCCCAGCAAACGAACACCCCAAACCCACAGGCCCTGCAAAGAGCAGAAGTGTAAAACATAGAACCATGACCATGTCCACATGCACCAGCCAATGCTTGGATTCTATGGAAAAGCACCAGCACTTCTGAAACTTGACACTGCTCAGAGATGCACATTCAATTTGAGTGGCTGCCAGTAAATAAATACAAATCCGTTGTCATGGTGCTTTGTAATGACTGGCTCCTTAGAGCTAGTAACACTCACCTCCTAATGAAGCAATTTGCCTCTAGGTACAGTTGTTTCTCAGGCTGCAATATCACCTCCCAATCTGCTGCCCTGTATCTTAACCCAGGCTGTGAGTCACAGGTAGCTCCTACATGCTTCTGTGAAGCAGTATGGTGCCAGTGAGGTCAGGGCACACATCCCCAGTCATCCTCCTGCAGCTGCTTCAAACCAGCCAGTGGAAATAGTGAAGCTACAGAGATCTCTAAAGTGTGTCATCACATTGTCATTTGTGCAAGGTTTACATAAAATCACTGAATTGTTAAGGTGAGAAAAGACCTCTTAAGTCATCAAGTCCAACCATCAACTCAGCACCACCACCATGTTCACCATTAAACCATGTCAAGTGCCATATCCAGTCATTTTTTGAACATTTCCAGGGATGGGCACCACTTCCCTGAGAAGCCCGTTCCAGTGCTTTATAACCCTTTCTGCAAGAAATTTTTTCCTAATGTTCAAACTAAACCTCCTCTGGCACAACTTGAGGCCATTTCCTCTCATCCTATCACTTATTACCTCGGAGAAGAGATCGACCCCCACCTGACTATGACCTCCTGTCAGGGAGTTGTAGAGAGTGATAAGGTCTCCACTGACCCTCCTTTTCTCTAGGCTAAACACCCCCAGCTGCTCCTCATCAGAACTGTGCTCCAGACCCTTCCACAGCTTTGTTGCCCTTCTCTGGACACGCTCCAGTACCTTTGTTCCTTTGTTGTGCTGCTTATGGAGGACACATTTCCTCTGCACACACATCTACTCTCTCACAGCTGATCCCTCCTCCACGGCCCTGCACGGGCAGGTATCTGCTGGCCCTAGATCAGCGCTGCACACGTGCACCACACCTCGATGTTTCTCCCAGCCAGCCAAGCTGGGTGGCCAAACCTAAGCAGGGAGCGGCTGAGCTCCAGCTGCAGCCTTTCCATTACTAGTAGCACCAGTTGTTCCCTCTTCTTTCCACTCAGCCAAAATTTTTCAGAAAATTTATAGGAATTTCATAACCTCCATAAAATCTGGTTTAAATTGGCCAGTTCAGAAGTTATTAGGGAAAACAAACACTCTGGCAAGCTTTTAACACACTAACAAGGCCTTCAACCTCAGCAAACACTTAGAAAATTGAGTGAACAATTGAACACTGAATATTTTGAACCTCTTAAAATGCAGGTTAACCTGTGCTGCAATGAATGTCCAACATTATCCCTTTCTAAAAACAGCTCTGTTCTGCTTGCCCTGTATTTGTTCTGTGTGCATTTATATCAGCTGGAAAAAAACACTGTACCAAGATGTTCCTCCAAAAACCTAGGAACACTTCTATTACTAAGAAATTAAAGGAATAAGGTTTTGTATCTTACCCGAAGCAATGGAGCCTCAATTCCTTAATGATACGATGATTCTGTTACGAACAGGTACTTTGACTTCAGCTCCGAGGCAAGAACATGCAGCAATGGACTGCATGGTGCAGAGGAGTATTTTTTAGCCTCTTCAACTTCAACCAGCATTACCTGTGAGTGATACATTACAGAATTGAATGCCAGAAAAGTGGATTTTAGAATAAAAAGTATAGTGTTTCATAATTTGATTTAAATCAATTATACCATCTCTCACTGGAATGCTCATGAGCTTCAGAAATAAAATATATAAATGAAACCAGCTGCTCTGGATACTCTTTCCTTGGGATAGATTTCACTTGAACTCAACCAGCTTTCTTCTGCAGCAAGTTATTGTAATGCAACATCAGAGTGGAGAGCACACATTGCTGTACAAATTACTGCAAGGTAAACAGTTTCGGTTAAAAAATGCAGAAGATTAAAATCCTTTCCTGCAATGGCTGGCTAAAATCTGAGGAACTATTGATTCCTCTGGGGCTGACAGGGAAACCGAGGTAGTTATTGGCACCTCAGCGAGATCCATTAATTTATAGCTATTTACTATATCACATAATCTTTCTGATTTGTCTCAGTCTGGAGCCCCTCTGTGCCCAACAGCACGGAGGTCTGCAGTGTTTAGAATGAAGTGTAATTACAACTGGAGAAGCACATGCAACCAAAGCTCCATGTTCTTTAATCTCCAAGTCTAATGCATGTGTAGATTTTGGCATCACTCTTAAAATGATTGTTTGAAACTAAATACCGTATCTCAGTGCTTAGATACCATGATGACTGAGCTTTTCATAAATCAGAATAAATATATAAGGCAAAATCCTGGCTGAACTGAACTCAATGGGAGCACTGCCAGCTACTTTAAGGGAGCCAGAGCTTCATGCAAAAGGTTTTCGGCAGCCCAAGCTGTCCAGTGTTTTGGTTGCAGTATTTTCAACTCCATCTGAAGGCCTCTTTTCCCATCCGGCATCTGCAGTAGTGTGACACTGAGAAAAAATTGCACACTCAACTCCCAGTCAAAGTAACAGGAGAATATCCTTTGTTAAAATAAGGGGCAATTCCAGCTTCAGTTGACAAAAACGACATACAAAATCCTCTGAATTTGTGCATGTGGATTCCCCCGAGCTTTTTCCATTCCTTATGGCAGACAGGCTCCTGCCCAGAATGGAAGGGAGCATCCTCACGGGGTTTCTGCTCTGAAGCATTCCAGGTGGAGTCCTCCAACACTCCTCTTACCAAGGTTAATGGTCCATTAACTTAAGCAAGGAAGTATTGCCAGCAGCAGGCAGAGAAGGATGAGGACATCAAGTACCACCACCACCAATTCTAATATTGTTTTACAGTTCATGTTATTTTAGAGTTCATTTTGAAAACATGCAGAAACAAAACAAAGGAAAACTCCACCTCTTCTCCCTTTTTGATCTTTTCTTAAAGACACAATCATCTTCTCACACAGATGCTTATGTATCTTCTCTTATCATGTCTTAAATATCTTCTGTAGTGTTACACCAGTTCCCTTCAAAGTGATTAAATGTCTCATAGGCAAAAACCCAGCTTGTAGCTGAAAACAAGATAATTTTCATAGCTACTGGGTGCTTAACTTTCCCCAACTCAAATAATTTATAACACAAAAGAAGGTGTCATATGCAATAAGTGGTGACTAAGGAGAGTCAAGTGAAATAATGACATATGCACTACACTATCAGGCTAAGAAACTCCATTTACATTGACACATTTAAAAGACTTGCATTCCTAAGAAACCAGTACCAGAAATGTGTTTGTATAGGGTTAACAATGTCAAATTAATATGCATGAAGACAGCAGCTTCTATAACAATAAAAACCAAAATTTAAAAAATTTTTAAATTACTTATAAGTCCAAATGTTCTTGTGAATGAAGAGAGAAAATAAGGAGGAGACAGAAAAAGACAGAATGAAATTAGCTTTTTCATAATGATGTAAAACAAGGTAAAAATGTGATTCCCTTCCTTTTCCTGAAAGATTGAAAATGAAGATCCTATTCCTAGAATGATTCAAAGTAATCACTAATAAACAAAATTATTATGGACAAGAAGAAGTTGTTACTGTAAATTCCAACTAAAGAATGAAAATTTTATTGAAGACCTAAAAAAATCTTTGATGAATGGGAGGATAAATGTAAATGGGTGAAATTTCAACACCAGGAAACGACTCACTTGTGAGCAGACTCATGTTCACATTCTTTGGCACACTCAGCTGATGTCCCACATGGCACAGTGACCTCAGGATCCCTCATCTCTTTACCACTATGAAAAAAAAAAAAATCTTATAAAAATGGGCTTAAGGCAAAGTGGGTCAAGGCAGCAGGTGGTGTGGTATATTTTAAGTAACATTTTCTTCAATGAGAAATGGAAGCATGAGGTTTGACCCCTAACAACATCATCACAGAGAGGGATGGGAAGGTTTTAAATTTGAAGGAAGACTCCCCTGAAATGCGCATGTGACCTGGTAACCCCTGTGAGACAAGGCAGAGCTGAGTTAAGAAGAAGAGAGGGCTCCAAGAAACAGGCTTAAGGTTTTTGGAAACAAAGAGACCACGCAAACGGGTCCTGGAAACTACCTTAAATGTAACTGCAGAGATCTACAAACTCTCTGTTGTTAAAACAACACTTTCAACAGCTGGGAGCACTACCCCATATAAAGCATATTTTAAACATGTATGTCTGTGGATAGATGGGGATGTCTCCCTCCAAAATTGCATTTAATTTCAAATTTCAACACTGGACACTTCACCTTTCACAGTATCTAAGTTAAATACCTTTCTGGCTTGACTGAAGGGTATTTAGAAGACATGCTTACCTTCAGTGGTGGAGATGGTAATTCGAGGACCACATAGAAGTAGATGATGGCCATTGAAAATACTGTATTTCCTTAAAAAACACCAGTAGAAGACTGGGGAATATGGTCAAGCACCAACTTGCAGAGGAATAACCAGTAGTAAAACCACCACATGGATTTCATATCCCCTCAGTTTCTTTAAGTGTAGTATGAGATACTAAACTTCTATTTCTTCTGGTCTGAGGCATAATAGGAATTAAGATTTCCCTCATTTTGCCAAAGGACTTGCAAGGCTGTTTACCTGGCTGTAAAAACAAGCCCACTCTGTCAGAAGACAGAGCAGTACAGAAATCAATCAGGATCAAGAGAGCATTCAGCATGACACCTAGAAATATACTGTAGATGTACCAGGAGAAGATTGGCCAGATTAGGCACAAATGAAGTCATGTTGATGAGACTATTCTCTTGTATTACCAAAGAAAGGACTAAAGCCAATGCTTAAAGGGACCTGGCACCTATAGGAAAAGCCATGAAAAAAATAAGACAGATTTAAGAATCCTGCATTCCTCCCTTCCTTCTTTTTTTTTTTTTTTTATTTACTCTTTCTTTTTCTGAGCCTCCAATTTACAGAGAAGCGAATGGACTCCTCTGAACCCCACATTTCGATGTTCACCAACCACGATGGAAAGCTGTGCAAAACATTTCTTGTGCCCTCAGGAAGCTGCTGAAATTTGGAAAGAGAAAAAGCACACAACTTTATTGAGGTCGGTGCAAGCCCAGAGATTTCCAAGTTGCATGTCTCTGTTAATCAAAGTGACTGTGCCAACACGATTAGGATACCCACAAAGCCAAGCCAATCAAGCAGCTAACTGAGGGAGACCACGAAGCAGATAGCAAATACCACTGGAGTTGTACATTGTCTCAAAAGATTATCACTGCAGTTGTTCAAACTCTTGTGACCAACAAGGGATTTCAGTGACTCATTGCTATTGTGTTTCTGCAGCTCAACATTATGTCCCATGCATATTCTGGAGCTCCATAGCACCACATGTGTATAACAATGTGCCACTCTTAATAAAATATCTTTGCGGTAAAAAGAAGTACCAAAAATATTCGCACAATAGCAGAATGCCAACCAAGCACTGAACTACATTAGAACAACTCATTGGGTGCCATTCCAAAACAGCATCTGCCATGGCCCCAGGAAGTAGCTTTAAAAAAAAATATAATAAAATAAGAGATTTTTCTGAAAGATCACAGCTTTTAACATACCAAGGAAACGTCAAGAACAAATTAACATATGACTCACCTCCCTGAGGTCTATCCCATGGTTTCATTATCAGTCAAGCAGAATCCATTGTTGCAAAAGCAGTTCAAAGCATCCATTCCATCCATGTGCCACACTGAATACGCAGCAAGTCTTCATGTATATACAGCATTGTTAAAAAAAGGAGGATGGCAGGATAACATTTAAAACGAAAACAAACAACCCCTCCCACACTGAAGTTGGAAAGGCCAGCAAAGCCCATCCACGTCAGTAAGGGCTAGGAAAGAAGATGGTTATTTTTCTGACAGTCTTAAAACTTTCCCAAGTAAATGATGGCCTGCAGCTGGGGCACACCAATCAGCTGCTCTGGCAAAGGTCACTGGAGGAAAGATCCCCTGCTAGTTCAACAGCGGTGGTTTCTTAAATAATCTTGAAACAACGAATAGCATATGAACGTGAACACTTCTTCCTCTGCAGGATTCAGGCAGGAAAACAGGGCCCACATAACTGCTGTTGTCCTCCTGAAAGTATTGCTTCCAAGCAGAGCAGAGCGTCTCCTTTGGATCAGAACAACCAGGCGTGCTGAAATGAAAACAACAGACTTAATTGACAACCTGGAAAGGAATCGTGGGGGAGTCCCATCCAAGAGACACGGTTTGGGCTCCTGCCACAACTAAAGAGGCAGATGTAACTTCTGACACTGACAAGCTCTGAGTGCCATATTAGATGAAGGTAGGAGATAACAGGGAAATCCTCGATACATCAATCATGTCACAGAGAGGTGTCATGCACAGTAAGAATCTGGCTGAGCTAAGGTTAAAAAAAAGGAATCAAGATACTAGGCTCTTACTTGGATAACTGGGGGAAGGGAGGAGGACTGTATTTTCTAATTAAAGTCCTGATAAAAAAAAATGCATGTGCAGAGGATGCTCTAACGGTAGACTTTGGCTGCTGAAGGCTGGAAGAGCAGCGGGGTGAGCCCTGCAGAGGAAGGACAAGTTTCTAGGGATGCTGCTCCTTCCTCTCCTTTCTCACAGCTGATGACAATGACACAGAAGTCTCTCCATGTCAGGTAGGGACTGAACTGAAAATATTCACATGCTTCTCTCCCCATTTTCTTTTTTCCTTTTCACAGTCCTGCACTGGGTTAGCAACAACATATGAGAACTCTTATGGATATGATGGACAACCCACACTGGCACCAAGCCATTGAATGCCATCAGACCTTCCCCTCAAAAAACAATCCTTCCTCTGCTTGCATTCCAAGCACCAACAGAAGACAGTGGTTTAGGACTTCCACTCTCCTACAGACCCACATCCCTGATGTAGTAACTACTTGCCATCACTGCACTATAAGAAAGCCTAAAATCTAGCAAATATCTTATGGTGAGAATCTGTTCTCCATGATAGGTCTTGAAATAAATTATGTAGCTGAAAGATTGGAACTTCACAGCCTCTTTGTGGTCACCCACTACCACAGAGACAGAGCATCCCACTCACAAAACTCCACAAAAACAACCAAAATATAAAAAGCTTAAAATGAACTCAAACTTTAAAGCATCACTGGAGTTTACCATGAAAGGTGCACTGTGCATATATATAGAACAGGAACCCTGCAACACACAAAGCTTTCTACAGATATTCAAGACACCCTTTCAACTTTGATTCACTTAAGCAAAACATCACTGAAGCAATGTTAATCCCCTTGTTTACAGTTACACCCACGAGAGAATGGGAATTCACAGCTCAAGATCAAACAGATACACTAAAGGGAGCTATTTAACATCACTAAGGATAGCACCCTGTAATTACTGTATCAGGGAGGTTGGATCTTTCAACACAGGTTTTGCTTTAAGAAGAAAAAAAAGAAACAGGGAGCTTTATTCAGCTCTGGTTTTGCCTCAGCCTCATATCTATTTCAAGTTAAAACTAAACAAAGTACCATTTTATCAACCATTGTTTCAGGACCCCAGATCATCAGAAAATTATATGAAAGAGGCAACACAGCTAAAGCAGCATCAAAAGCACAGAGCAATCACATGCAGCTGTGTACCCAAATATAAATATTTTTACCTTTGCACCTGCAAAGTACAACTGTTACCAAGGACATGTTGAAAATTGGAGAATCTTGAAGAGTTCAGGGCAAACGTAACCCTTGGTGGTAAGACCCTGAACAGTCTGTGTGTGAGGTCTTATTAACTTTCACAGAGTATATTTCGGGCAACATGCGTGCCTGCTTTTCTGATCCTGTATTCACATTACCATCAGGAGGTGGCTTTTCCAAGCAGCCTTAGCCTCAGGAGGTAGAGTGCCCTAGCTATATGATGTAGATGTCCAGAAATGCAGACAGTCCAAATTTGGGACCTTTTGTCATATTGACAGCATTTCAACAGAATCTAGGCTTGGTACTTCAGTTCTAGTAGCAGCTCTAGGTTCAACATGAATGCCAGACTACAGAAAATCCTCTAAACTATTGAAAAAGGAATTATTTAGTTAATATTCCTACTGAAGTTTGCAGTTCAATTCAATTATCCACAAGAATTCACCATGAAGTCCACAAGATTTTGTGAACCCCTTCAATAAGAACAGTCTAAATACAACTGTAGGATTCCTGGTAGCAGAGAATTTCTTCACATCTTGATATTTTCCATAAGGAAGAAGAAAAATAGAAGGAAGCCTGTTCCTATGAAAACAAATGGATTTTGCTATCAACTTCACTCAAATGATCCCTGTTGCATTAAAATCCTAGTAATGCAACTCCTCTGTGCCCTTGAGAAACCTCATCCACTTTTAGCAGCTGAAGCATTCAAGATCTACAACATAAAACAATTGGATTTTGAATGCAGGTTGGTTCATTTTAAAACATTACTGCTCTTTGATGTTTATCTGTTTAAGAGAGTTTATTGCAGCTAATTCACAGCAGGAGTGCCCTGTGGCATCCTCAAAAATTATATTAAAAATATAAAAGATAAGAAAGGAAAACATAATAATTATATAATCTAATTTTTTATGGCTACACAACAAAAATTAAATCCTAATTTTGTAATGTATATGCATAGAACTGTTTCTGACACATACCAAAAGCATGAAGCCATCATACACAGGCCTTTTATTGGAAAGTCTGACAAACTGAAACAGCAAGAGACTCAATACCATATTAGTTAGGTTCCAACTTTATTTAGAAAATGAGTTGCAAGGATAAGCCAGAAACATATGGATGACACGTTGTTATCCACAAACAGAGTTAATGCACAAATGGCATTTTTTGATGAACTAGTACTACAACAACTGCTGCAGTCACTCTCCTGCACCCCTTAAATTAATTAATGCCAAAAAATGGACCGCTCTGGTGCATGACCTGGTTTGCTCAAGGTGTTACTGAAGGTGCCCATAATACACTGGCAAATGTAGTCAGAATAAATCAAAGCCACTAAGACCTGAAAACTCCATTGTGCCAAGCTCAAGGCAATGTATATTTAGCAAAACACAAACATCATTACCATGCTTTTATCTTTAACTGTATCTTTTGAAGGCAGAAACTTTAGGGCTGCATCTTGAGTTGCTTCCTGAGTAGCAATTTTGGTCCATCTGCAGTATAGATCAATTTTTATGGATCAACTTATCTGTACTTTCACACACAAGAATCAGAGAGAGTTATTCTATACTAACATTGCAAGCAGAAGCAACATTTGTGGAATCACATTGCAAAGGAGTTTTCACAAAGGAAAGCCTCAACTGACAGATCTTCCACTGAGTCATCCCTTTCAAAACAACCCTTCAAAAGAGTCCTGAGATGCTTTCCAGAGGTCTATGGATTAGACTGAATTTTCTTAAAGCCTTAAAATTCTTTTGGGGTTGGTGCCTTCACAGAGCAGCCCCAACTCACTCCACATTTAACTAGAGAACTGTAATTCATGTTGTTCCACAGGACTGGTAAACCTAGAGAGTTTTTCAGAGAAGGGAAGAGTTTAAAGATTATATATCCCAGATGTAGTGGCTGGAGAAAAATGGGTGATTCCAAAGGATAAATGAGAACAGACATCCAGGTCCCTGTTGGTGCTAAAATGAATGAGGATGGATTCACCAGACATTCAAAGGTCAGCTCTGAGCTCCCAAGTTTCATAGTTTGAGATCCACATGTTGGGATCAATACAAACGCCCTTCCAGGTCAACGAGGGTTAAGGATAAAGACTAACTCTGAGGAAATACAAACAAAATCAAAAATACTCTTCCACAATGACTGAAATTTCAGATAGCAATGTAGTTCAACAGAAAAAGGGAATGTGTTTCATCACCCCTGAATGGGCTCAAGTAGATTCCCTAGGAACCAAGTTTCTTGAAAACAGACAAAAAAGTCTTGATTTAAACAACTTGGGAATGCTGGAACCCACCTGAGAATCTTATGGGATAAACAACCTAAACAAAACAAAACAAAACAAAACAAAACAAAAAAAAAGCCAAAAAACTTTTGAGTATTTCTTCATTTGAAGAGAAATTGTGCCACGGACTTCATTACATTCTCAGCGTGTCCTTTTATTCCAGTGTTGAAGACAGCTGATGCAGTAAATAAAAAAAACCAACACAGACAGGTACCTTTCAAAAGAGGCATGCACAACCCTTGTTCCAGCTATTGCACTCAACCTGTGTGCCTCCTTTTGCTGTTAATATCTAGTCTATCTCAAGAACAAGCAAAACTGAAATATTTTCTGAACTCTCAGGTATAAATCCTCTTAATTTTCATGGCCATCAACCAAAAATGAGATTCTCCACCTTGCCAGACACACTGAAAACATTGCTTTCAGACAAAAATTATCCCTTGAATACCAAAATCTTAGGCTTAAATATTTCCTTCTCCAAAATTATACTTTTATGGGAAGAAACCACAACAGCCTATATTCTGCCTAAAACTGAGTAACATTTCCTCCTGGATAGGCACCTCTGAGTGGTTAGAGTCAGCAAAAAGCGGGTGGGAGGATCTAAGGCACGTGACTCAAGCCCCAAGTGCATATTTAGCTCAACAAATTGACCAAAAGACACACTTGTTCTGCAGACGGGATCTGCAAAGGCAATTCAATTCCATTCTGCCCTTTGCAGCTGAGATATGGAGGCCTTTAACTGCCCTCTGTCACTATTTTACTAGCACCGCTCATATATACTGGCTTATTAGCAAGGGCTACCTCTGCAGAGCTGTTGCTGACCAGAAATTTCTACAGAAAATGAGAATTTAGGGAATTTACACAAGTGCAATTTAAATGTACATATTTCCTCTGCTAAAATCCAACTCAGATTTGAAAAGAGAAAGAAATAAAATTGGAGATCTGCTACACTTAACATTGTCTCCATAAACAAAAGTGTGAATGAAAGACTCCAAACCTGTATTCACCATTTTTATGTATCTTCTATTTCATGACCATCACCAAGGTACTCCTCACACATGAGAGAGGGAGGGAGAGAGGAAGAAAAAGATTTAATAAATAACAGAGAGGAAAATCCTGATGACGTTAATCTCAACCACAGTGAAACAATAGTTTGAAAGCATGCCAGGTCTCTCTCCAGTCCCAGGCTGAAGCCCAGCATCCAGCTCATTAAAGTAAATAAAATATAACGGTGAATGAAAAAGAAAAATAATAAGAAAGATCACATGAATAATAGAGAGAATCTGAGCACAAGTCCAACCAAATGATGTCAACTATTATTTAATTTTTACTTTGCTCTCTCAGAGAAAACACCAGAGAGAGCAGGGGGAGGCGGACCTGGGGAAGTAGCGTGTTAAGGAGAGAGAGGCAAGGATATCCCAGAGGGGTTTTGATAACATAATCACTAAAATAATATATATATACATTTTAAAGCTTTTTGACATTATTCCCTTCCAAAGATAATACAATGGAGAGTCAGGAGAAAAAAAAAGGTAATGTTCAGAATTGCAGGAATATTTACACTGAACAGCTCTGGGCCATTGTATCCCAAATGCACCTTCAGTCAAGGATGGAATTTGGCCCAGTGTGGACAGTTGTTTATATAATTATTATGTGGGTTAAGTCAGTTCTTGACAAAATAAAGAAGATTGACATTAGTAGGTTAAGCCATTCTTATCTAAAATTAATAGTATTCAATGAGGGATTTAAATTTGGATGTAAAAAAGATGCTACATCTTTTCTTCTGGTTTAGTAGGAAGCTAATCAGAACTGATTTGAGAAGTCTTTTATGCCCAAATTCATGGAGATCTTTTCCAAACACCTAGGACAATTTTTAATACACCTCTTCTTCCTACCAAATCTCAGGAAAACACTCTGGCTTCTAATCAACACCACTAGAACTGAGATCTTTTGGGGGCACATTCAAAGACCCAGGAGATTTAGTATGTCACAAAGGAGATAAAGGAAATCCTACTCCACAGGCTTCCATTGGCAAAGTTTTGCCAGGTATTGGCATTAAGCATATATTAAAAAATAATTTGTATTAATCAGTATTTGAGTAAAAAACTTTGGATTCTCAGAACTCAGGCTGTGCAGGTTACATAAATTTAACTATTACACAACTTTGATAATCAGTCCTTACTCTTACACCCAAGAGGAAAACAAAAATCATGATGATTGCTGTAATCTTCAGTGATGCCATATTTTTATCACTAGACACATAAAGGTCACCAAAAAACCAAAGTGTTATCAAGTACATTTTCATTTTTAAGCATTGAGCAAAACCTCGGTCACCTTTGTTATCAACCTGTGAATTAATGACAATTAAAGACTTTTATGCTGACCTGAATATGATTCCTGTAGACCCGAATAGACAGTGGCAGGTGGGAGGAATCTGTCCATGACTATGCATTTCAATGCAGCAAAGCAGATTTACTAATTTTTTTGGCTGCCTTTGCTGTCATTTTGGGTTTTGATTTGACTGACCTTTTGTATCATCCTTCCTCAGTGTAATATACACATGGAAATTGAGTGTATGAGTAGGCATTCAAATCCAAACTTTGATTCTTGGATATGAATAGCACAAGTGATCAAATATTGAAAGTACCACATTTTAAGTAAAAAAACAAACAAACAAAACAATAAAAAAAAGTCATCTCTACGCCTACCTCAATACAGAATTGCAATATTCACAAGTTACATTTATTAATCAGGAAAGCTGATTGTCCAACCAAACAGCAGGCTAAAAAAGACTAACCATTATAAAATATGAATTGCAAATTACAAGCTCACAAACCTAAGTATTTATGAACAATCTTCAAACAATGAATTATTAATTGAAGAACTTTGTGAGCAACTTCCTACAGCAAATAAATCAGAGAATTCTGCAATCTACACAAACAATTTATTGAATAAATTATTAATTGTGATTTAAGTATTCACTCAGATCTGAATCTTTCTTTTTTAGTTAATCACTATGAAGATTAACCAAAAATCTGCCTAATTCTATTGCCATAGTGCAAATTAAAATGTACCACTACCTATAGTTTCATTGGCAGTAGTCAAGCACATGACAGAAAGATATTGAGGTCATTTAAACCATAATCTAATCCAAATCTATTTTACCATAAAGTGAAATTTTGGGTGTTTTCGAGGCACAGTGGTATATGAGAGGAATTTCAGATACCTGCAATTAATGGACTCAGTGAGAAAATCTGACTATAGCTGCACATATTTATAGCCCTTACTTGTAGAAACAAATGCAAAACAGATTTGAGAATAAGATCAGCTTTTTATTCTCTTTAAAAGCTGGGATAGGAAAGAGGTGTTTGGTATGGATTTGCTTAGCATGCCCTCCAAGGCATTCCCTGCTCTCCAAAACCTTCTGGGTGAACTTGGCAACTTTGAGCTCATTTGTTCTCATTTTGCCTCAGTTGCCCAGGTCTGTAAAGAAGACAATTTCTCTGGGCTGGAGAATAAACACACTGGGCTGATCAGGGCTTAAGATGAACAGCAAATAGTAAGATTGAAAGCCAGAGTAAGGGACTTTGACTTCTAGGAATAAGCATCATGTTTATAAAAAAGGATCACAAAGAACAGCTTTTAACTTCCCTTCTTGATAAACCTACACCTTCTGCCTTTGCAGCTACTATTTATGATTACTACACTGGTTTAGAAATACCACTCTAAGCTACAGTGAACTCTCAGTGTGTTGGGTAACAGCATAGTAGAAAAGAATCCAGAAAAAGAACAGGGTTAACTGTTAATGATCCATTATTTGGGACATACAGTGAGCACTCAGCAGAGACAGAACATCTGTCATGCCGCTGACTGTGGAACGTGGGGATCCCTGAACACACCCCAAAGCCACCACCAGGCAGCACAGCAACCCACAAAACAGGGCTCTGCCACTCCCAGACCACAGGCAGGGAAAGAATCTATGGCTTATGCTCGTAACATCTCTGGCATTCCCAATAATCAAGCGTAGACTGACAATTTTTTTTTTTTTTAATGATTATGGCCCTTGAGGTTTCCAAATACTGTGGGATTTCATAGCATAATTCTCCATGAGCTGCACAGACAAGCACATCCAGAAGGGGCTTGGGGAAACCAGGAAACTAGGCAGGCACAGATGGTTTTTGTTTCACAGAGCAGACAAAACTTTTCTGAATCATCCTCTTTAACACAAAGGGGCATCTTGAGACAGAGATGTGAGAAAGGCACATAACTAATGAAGCAACAAGAAATCTCCAGCAAACTATTTCTTAATCTCACTTTAATCTCACTTTATTAAAAAAACTTCTAATGGGCACAAGTGTCTAATTCCAACAAAAGCCATCTTCACCCACCTGGGAATAGGAAATTCAAAGTGGAATTTGCCCAAGTTAGCTTTAAAACATTGTAGGACAAATGCAAAGCAAACTGCAATCTCAGTTTGACAGCAAAAATTAGAAAACAGAGTTTTAGGTATATTGCTGCTAATTATCTTTGGCCCTTAGATCTCATTACTCAGTAACCCATGGCTTTTAACTAAGGCTTTTAAAAGTGGTATTTACATTAGACCACATTAAGATCTTGCTACAAGTTTCTCCAATAATTCCTAATTTTACTGAAGTCAGCAGGGGTAGCTCTGGATTTATACTGGTACAGTTGTGGTAATAATCTGCTCACTGGCTCTGAGGGTTTAGGTTTGGTTTAAATGGTAGAGTATTAATATTATCATTAGTCACCATGAGAGAATGAGCTGACATAAGTGTCTTTCAAGAGTGAATACACACAGAAATAACTGCGTGCTGTATCGGGAGGAAGCACTTTAACAATTTTTTTTAAATAAAAAACAGAATTTGATGTTTTATTCACCTCTATTTTACACATCCCACATAACAAAACTTCATCTCAGAGCCCTGATACAGAATCCACTTCATTTATTCTCTCAGTGCCTACCACTCACCTTCACATCCTGTCTTATGTTTGATCAGAAGGGCTAAGCAGTAACAAGGAAAGGATGACCCATTTAGAGTCACATTCCTCCAAATTCTAATGCCCTGTTGGATGTTCTCTCACCTCACATCTCTCTGTTGCAGCTGCAAATGGTTTTCATGCTTATGTTGCTTGCAGAACAGCGAGAAGGATACCTGCTACAGTTACAGTGAATGCGTTCATTTTTTCACTTCATCAATATTTTTTTTAAATATTTGTTTTGCCCTTTCAGTTTTCCACAGGAATTTTAAAATAGTAAAGCCATGCTTAGAATAAATAGCTTGAATTTGCTACCTGGATTTAATTTCTGCTTGTTTCATAGGATGAGTTAATTTGCCGTAAAACTTCAACCACTGCTGATACTGGATTCCAGCATCCATAGTTCCCTACAGAATTTTATTGCTGCTAATATAATAAAATGTAGTTTAACCTTCACTACTAATTTCAGAATTAACTACTACAAACCTGACTAAACGGCCTTTTATATCCCATGGACATTATCTGCTCATCATTCACCTGAACCTGCCTTCTTTCCCCAGCTTAAAGTTCAGTCAGGGGTTCAATAGACAATTTAGAGTTACAAAGGGTATCTAACCACAGAAAAGCTTCCAGAGGAAGGATATCTAAAATATTCCTGCAGGAGAAGTCTTCCAAATCTAACACCTCTACAATGCCAAATAATCACAAATTGCTGCTAATTAGGGATCAGGTGAACTGTGCAGACTAAGTGTAATCTTACTAATAAACAGGTTTGAGTTATAGTAACACAACAGACAGATGCTATGAGCTAAACCTCTGTAAGAGGTAGAAAATGCCCAACTTCTGGCATTGATGGCCCTTAAGAAAGAGATACTCACTAGTCTAAAAATAGGCCTTTTGGAAGCCAGGTGAGACACAGCAACAAACCTTTTTATGTGTTTCCATGCGCTTCCTTTTGGCAGCACCAAAACCAAACAATCCAGCAGTATTCTCTTCATTTGGATAGGCACATCAAAAGGAATATGCTCTTTATTGAAAAGGGAATATTGCAATATCACAGTAAATTTATTTGCTTGCAGGATTAAAGAAGCAGCAATTTAATTTAAAACAGCAAAACATTTTTGGTCTCCAAAACCAAACCTGCCTCAGTCAGACTTAAAAATCCCATTAATTCACACTTCCTACTGCCAGTGCCCTGTTGCATGGAATGCCATAGGCGCTGTAATGGGCACTCACAGTGTGGATGCAGTGATGAATAAAACCCAGTTTAATCTCAGTCTAAATCTTGGACCACCTATTCAGCAGTGAAAGCACCTAAGAACTAGCAGATACCCTTAAAACCCACCAGCTTTAGTGATCCGCCATGCCTGTTATTGCAGGTTCTGTGCTGTGGCAAGACTACATTACAAAGCTGAAGTAGGGATTGAATGACACAAATCTTAATATAACCTTAAACCTCACAGCTCTCATTGCAAGTCCCAGAGTTTAGTTCAGAGAATCACTGAGTGTATGGGAAACGAAGTTGGACTGGTGGGCAATTCCACCACCACCCGATATTTTTCATTCCAGAGACATGCCAAATAGCTCCCTTTGGAGGCTGTGGCTGGCTGTGCCAGCAGCTCACACTGAAGGCTTGAGCTGACCCCCACAGGAAGAAGGTTGCTTTGACACGAGACATCTTCTCTGACCTCAGTTTGCCTGCTTTTCCCACCATGAAACATTTCAAGCCTGCCTTGACTCCCTAAAGCACATCTGTCTCCCACTTCTAATCTGGATAACACCCTCAAGTTGTCTGAACAACCCTCTACTGACACTCTTTTGTTTTCCCTTTCCCTTATTCTGCTCAATAAAGCTGGCTTTTGGCATATTAAAGCTTAATTTTTTTAAGAACAAACAGTTGAGGGCCTGCATCTCACAGACAAGAGTGACAGATCACATGAGGAAACCAAAGACTTCAGGGGCAGAAGATTTGGCAGGTTTGTGTCTCAGCGGAGATGCAGAGCTCATTGTCATGTTTCCAAAAGGCATTACACAGGGCTCCAAGGTGGAGCTGTTTACCAATACCGTGATCTCTCCCCAGATGCAGTTGCTACTGCAGCTAATTAAGAGAACAATTAAGACTAAGGCAATCAGTCAAGTACACAGATTCGAGTCATTTTCTCCACTCTCTGATGCTGCGCTGGCTCCCAGAGGGCTAAACCTTATTCACTCATTCAGAAAATGACAGGAAGAAGCTATTAAATATCTGAAAACCATAAAAATGCAATCATACTGTTCCCGAGCTAAGCCACTCACCAGAGACCAATGCCAGGCAACTTAAGAAACTTGCTGGCCCCCAGAATTCACATACTTACAAATAAGAAAATTAATCAAAAGCAGTTCAGATCAAAATTTAATTAAAAAGAAAAGGATTGCAGAAGACTTCCTGAGATTTCTCTGTTTTATGTTTATGACTGATCAATATTACGTGTTATCAGCTCAGTGTATGACAAATTCCACTGGGCATCTTTAAAGAGGAAGTAACAGATTAAATATTGAGCTAAACAATTTAATCTCTGCTTTAAAAGGTTTTCAGATATTTGTAAAGGTAAATCCTATTAGAGCATAAATGTCTCCATGTGCTAGTGCTGTAGCCTCGTCACAGAGGAATTTGTAAACACCAGGAGACAGGCCCTCATTAAAAATAAATTTCCTTCTTTTGTAGAACTATTGATGAAAAAAGAAAAAGCATTTATGTCTTCAGTGGAGAGGGGGAAAGGGTCTTAGGAGTGAGATTTAAATGTACCTATAGGTATAAGTAAATATTTATCACACTTCTAGAACAGTCAATGCCAACTGGCTCCCTAAATCCATTTAAATACAACTGAGCAAGGATCCTTCACACCTCACAGTGACTGTGGAAAAGACTCATCTCTGGGAAATAAAAACATAGTCAACTGTGCCAAGCACATACAAGAACAGAGAGCTACATGTGATAAAGAATCAAATTAAGGGAAAGGCTAAATCCAAAACATACTTCATGCCTATTATATACAGGCACTATATATTATATACACAGGCAGGCATACAATAAATATGGTATGTCATACACACCAAGGTCAGACTGACGCTGTAGATGTTAAAACCATGCAACATCAAGGGAAAAATCACAATGCACGTGCCCTCTCAGCTGCAGGGCAGAAATGTAGAAGGTGCACAAGGCCTTCAGAAGCACTGCAGCACCCACCCTCTCTTCACTGGGGAATATCTTACCCCACTGACCAACACCTGTTCTGCAATATCTGCACACGTGTATCTTCACTGGGACTTGGAGCACACACACAACCCCTGGAAGCATTGTTCCAACCATTGCTGCAGTCCAGAACCCAGTAACCTTCAGCACAGAATGCAGTCCAGAACCTGTGCTTTGGTCCCCTGCCCCAAAGACCAAACACATCTCTAATAAATCAGTGTCAATCAGTAAGTGACCAGCAGGAATACCACCAGTTCCCCAAAAGCACTTATTCAAGTATTTTACCCGCTAGGACCACCCCACCACACCACTGCTGGAGCACCAGGCCGAGCCAGTCTCCGGCATCCATCCACCCAGAGCCCTACGGGCAGCTTTTCTGTATCCGAGCCAGTGGCTTTCTTCATTTTGCATTTGGGAATTAGTCTATTTTTTTTTTCCAAATTTTATGTGAAAAGGGATTAAAGTAATTAGAGGTTTCACACAGTCCTTTCTCCTATCACCCCTCACCCCCACAACCATTAATCAGCTCCATTCAGTTTCAACACAAGACAGATAAAGAGGGAGAGGAGGAGAAGAAATGTTTTCAACATTTGTTATAGAAGGCTGGGTGACTTAAGAAGCAGAAATACAAAACAGATACAAACAAATCTATTGTATATAACATTGCTGTGACAAATAAGAACATTAATAAAATGGGACAATCTTTCTATCAGATGAGAACGAAATGACAGTAATAAGGAATTTAACAGTTTCTCAGTCAAAACTAAATAAACTCCCGAGAGCTAAATTTCAAAAACAAATGTGCTTTAAGTCACAGGAAACTTCTTTAGTACAAAAGTCCAAGTTAATAATACATAGTTACTATAGATTTCTGTAAATACAATCACTAATATTTCAAGTGATTTCAAGATAATGTCTTTTCTTCAGAACAAGCCTACATACAAAAGTGTTAAACTTGGTCCTTCCAATTCCCACTCTCCTGACATTGGCATATTTGGAAAAGGAGATAAAATTATGTCATGAAGATGATGACCAGGATGGTCAATCTTTTCCAGCCCTGAATTGAGGGATGCCAAATGAACTTCAAAGGAAGAGGTATAAGATGAAAGGGAGATTCTCACCCTGGTGGTCCTGCCCCAGGACGCCAACAACTCTAACAGCCAAAGAAGGAATGGAAAAGTTATGGGAGAGGACACAAAGGGACAAAAGCTCCCCACTGATGAGTTTTAAATGAAGGCTAGCACTTCAGCAAACCCCATCACAACAATCTGGTGTAGGCTAGGAGAACCTTTCCAGGAAATGCCTGCTCACACACTATCTCCTGCTGCCCAAGAGAAAAAGCAGCTGCACCAGGTGGAACTGAGCTATGGCCTTGTCTGACTATCATGTTTTATATAATTGATTTTGAGAAGATTATCACCATTAAGTATTTGCCTTCTAACTCCTGTTTAGCCTTAGATTCCCATATCATCTTGACATCAGGATCTAGATATTTGGGGGCCTTAGTTACATATTTTCAAGAGTAGTAGAAAAGGGAAAAAAATCCATGGCCCTGTGTGATTATGTTTCAATACAAAACAAGTAGTGCAAAGAAAAACAAATGGGTGGACGGAATCACCACTGCATTTGACTAATTATAGTTTCAGTATCAATGGCACCACAGCCAAACTGTTCATTTAACCCTTGGGATAAGAGACAAGAATACATTTCTACACGTCCTCCATCCTCTCCCCTCAGCTACATACCTGGTGCTGAACCTGAGCAGCACCTACTAGGCCAAAATCCATGGGACTCCTTGCAGGCACAGAGATCTGGGTATGCACAGCTGGTAAACCTCTGCATCCAGCTGCTCCATGCAAATTCTTACAGAGGTTTGCCTTGACTGGAATGTGTATGGGAGCTGCCATGAACAGAATGAGCCCAACCTTCTCTTTCAAGATTAACATTGGGTCTAAATTAGGATTTTTACCTTAATACACTCTAACAGTACACATGCATTACCTGCCCTTATGAATCCCCCTTCATTAGCACACTTAAGTAAACGCTGAACAAATAAGCAGTGGTATAGACGTGAAAATGGAGTTTCAGAGGACTCTCATGCCACTAGATGCTGCGAAAATGTAGAACTGGAAGAAGCAGATACTGTGCAGGTTCATCACCTGTTTCAGTTTGCTTCCCTCTGAACTATTTGTTTCTGGTTTTTGCTGGAGTATCTCTCACTCACAAGATACTGAGCAGCTTTACAAAGCAAACAAGAAGGTGCAACTTAAACAGTACATTTAGAAACGCAAGTATTCCATGTGCTGCTTTTGCAAAGAGAACAGAAAGCATCACGAATATGTTCAGTACAGCATTTGAGGACATACCAGGGCTAATCTGCCTGGAATCCCAAGAATAAAGGGGAGTTTGCCTTTTAAATGAAAACCATCTCATCTCCTTTGTTGTTTTAAAAGTGTTTGTTAAAAAGCCAATTCCTTGATATAGTCTCATATTGTGCTATTGATTATTATGTGGAACCTCCCACTCCCTTCCAGCTGAAATTTTTCAGGAGTTATGCTTTATAATCAATAGCATGCTCCACACTGAATGGACTTGCCAGTGCAGCAGCTCTCCTCCAACACCCCCAAGGACAGCTGCAAAAAATGAGCAGGCTACCTCCCGGAGCTATCTAAGGACCAGATCCAAACTTCATTGAATTCTATGGAAAAATTCCCACTGACTTCAATGGGCTTTGGATCAACCCCCTGCAGAGGAACACTTTTTAAAATAAACATTAAGAAAAAAAATCATTAGGACTATAAAGCCTTTCATATTATCTCCTGGATACATTTTAAAGCAAGAGGGTGGGAATGTGCTCTTTTCTCCTTATGAATGTGCAACTCCCGTTAATGTCAGGAAGAAGTCATTCAATTGTGAGATTGCAAAGGGGGAAAAAGAAATATGGCCTAACTTCTGCAAAATCAACCTCTGTCTAGACCTAGATTTCATTAGGAAGTTTTAAAAAATATGAGTTAGCCACACAAAATTTCAAAAATCCCTTTAGAAAAAAATAATTTAAAACCCCCTAGATTTGTAAAGCACTTTGACAGTAAATATAATCTTGGAACTATCTAAAATACAAAGGAGAAAAGGAAAAAAGTTAGAATAAATTACATTCCACATAAGCTTTTGATGAAAATGTAATATTAGGCAGGCTTAAATGTTATTAGCGGGAACATTCAGTTTGTTTCCTGTTCTTTGTGCAAATTATGCTTAGCAGTTTAGGAATAATGCCAGGGGTTTTGCCTCTCCAAATGTACTTCTACCTGGGACCTGTTCAGGCTGAGCTCACAGGCAGGTACATACACTACACCGTTCCCAAGTGTGCAAACAGAACCATTCCAAAATGCCAAGTTTCCTCCTGCTCTCAGAGGAATGCCGCCCAGGGCTGAGTCTGAAACCAGTAAGTTCTGACAGACGAGTAAGCTCTGAAACCAGTAAGCTCTGATCATTTCTAGGATCAGGATCTGAGATTTACCATCCATCTTTGCTAGTTCCTGGACAGTTCCTCCACAGCAAGACAGAGGATCTCCTGTTGGCAATCCTTCTACAAAAGTCTCATTCTGCTCAAGAGCTGCAGATGCATTTGCTGGGCTCAGTCATCCTTTTAACCTCAGCTTTTAAGTTGCCCCTGCAGACTGCACACAGAAAAAAAAGCTCAAGCTTGGTCATGAATGTTGACTCCAGTTTGAAGAGGTCACCCACAAAGAAGTGACGCTGTCAGGACCACGGGGTGGATAGGCTTCAAGGTAGATTTGGCTCAAGGTCCAGCTGGTTGCAGGCATGAACTAACAAACTGCCCTATCTGAAGGAAGCTCCATGCTGTGAGAAGCTTCTGCAGAGGCAATGTCCTCTGACTCTCCCTTTCATTCAATAATCCCCAGGATCTAACCTTGCAGATTTAACTACAGCTACATGAATATGAAAGAAAGTTTTAAAATGCATAGGCTCACGATGACCAGAAACCAAATTTTTCTCAGCAAAAGTGAATAAATAAGAAAATCTTTCTGGGGGTAGAATGAAAGCGCCACATTGCACCAAAAGTATTTTAAAAACAATATATTCTTTAAGAATGAAAATAATGTTATTAAAAGAAAGGAAAGTTTCCTTTAGATCAACATTAAAACATTTTCTTTACACTTTCCCAAGATTTTGTCCTTTTACTCAGCCCAAACTAACATTTGAATTTCATCCAGACTTGCAAATAATTTCAATAACCACAAAACTGAATTTCCATTTCTCTTTTGGGATAGCTGAGAATAATCTTGCCTGAAAAATAAAATAATTCTAACTGGAACACCAAGAAAGAATAAGTCATGCTCAGGACTGAAGTCACTGCAAGGGACTTTTCAGATGCCTGTGCAAGTCTGCATTTGAACACACGTGCAGTTTTGGTTCAGGGAATTCAGAAAGAATCCTTTCAGCTCTCTAGTTTCCAACAATTTGTGACAAACACAGCATCTTTAAGGATAGGACTATTTCTTTTACTATAATTACTTAATGACACTAGTGAAATGATCAAAGAAGTTCCAGAAGCTGAAAATTCATTCCAATGCAGACATAAAAATAATTGGGCTAAAGAGTCATGTTTTAGCACTTTCTTCTCAGTTATGCCCCAGAGATTTGCTCACAGCCCACAACAATTTCAAAACCATACTTCTGGGGAATAGTACAATATAACCATAAAATTACACTTGAGATAAGATTTAATTGTCATTCTCACCTTTCCAACACCTTTCAAGAAGTAATCCTTAAAAGCCTCACAAGAAAGAATATTGCAATTAAAATTATAGCATGCAACAATGATATTAAAAGAAAAACAAACTGCTTTGTAGGTTTTACAGGAGCTTAAGTTCAACAGCTTTATTCATAGTTATCACAAGTGACCCTGTCTGATGGATTTTAAATATTCACTTTGGGCCCGAGGATGTTAGAGCTAAATAAAACAAACTGACATTACGCCCTAAGAGATATTTTCATTTGCTCGAGCCATGAGGCTGGGAAAGCCAGTGGAACTGCAGCAGGTGAACCATCAGAGAGGGAGAATCATGTTCTCCTGTGGTTTCATTTCAGTGCTCTTGGATTCACAATAAAAGCAAATGCTACTGTGGAACAGCACTATTCCATGATACTAACTTCCACCGTCTCCCTTTATTCCTTCTCCTGCTACCCCCTCTACTCCATGTTCATGAGTCTACCAACAGCACAACAGCAAAAAAGATACTAAACCACTGCAAGATGAGGTTCACCATCAGCTAACTTGGTCTTACAGTCTTACTCAGGGCAGTAGTAGTCACACCTGAAAGATTGTATCCGGAGCAGAGCCCAACCAATTTGTGCTTGGGAGATTTCAGGCACGAAGGGAGAAAGCCTGGGAGGACAGCCAGTTCCACAAGGCTGCCAGCATCTTGGGAGGGTCGAAACCTTATGCTGTAGCTGCCATTTTGGTCTCCTATGCTCTCAGGGGATGTATAAATCATTCTCCAACTGTGTATGCAGTGCCTGTAGGCAAGACACACCTCAGCAGAAGGGAAAGGGAAGCACAGCCTCAGTCATGTATCCTGCAGCCCACATTACTTCCCCAGCTGGACCTTCCAGACAAAGGGGAGGGGTGCCCTGTAGACACCCAGCTACCTGGAAAACCAAAATGATTTTAATTGCTGCAGCAGGAAACTCTAATTTATGTTCCTAGGATGTAGCATTTCTTAGGGTGGGGAGTTCACTTGTGGCAGTTGACTGCCTGAAGCATCAGACAAGATGAAAGACAAGACTTAGAAGTTGGTGGTGAAACCCTTAAAACAACTATCTTCAGGTTCCCTGAACCAAAGGCTAAATGGCAACTTTCATTCAACTAACCTGGAAATTAACAGGGGGCAAGGGGAGAGAAAGGAATGGTCTGATCCTACTTTTTAACCAAAGGATGCAATCTCTTCATAAATATTCCCAGAAATGCTCCCAAATAGAAAGGCTGGTCCTTCACTAATGATTATGTATGGAAGGGAAGAGCTCTACTTGTTGCCTAGACCTTGAGCAGAAGAGAAAGAGCATCTTCCAATTAGATGAATACCTATGAAAAGATGGACTTCATGTTATACTCCAAATGAATTCACTGGGGTCTGTCAAACCAAGACTTCTTCCTCCCTTTCAAGAGCAAAGAAAAACCAAACCAAAACCATTGCGTTTTTTATATGCTTGCAAATAGAAACTTTCATTTTATTCTTTCTCAAGCCCAAATCCAGCTAGTAGTACTGCTTTTAAAACTCCTACAAAGCAGGTAAGACTATTGAATTCGGAAGTCAAATCACTGCAAAGAATATTTTACATTAAAGCCAAACACCACATCCTCCTGAAGCAGCACAAATGCCTTCAAGGGAAGATGGAAAATGTAAATCACTGGAAACCCTGAATACCCAATAAATCACTGGCAAGCTGGCCTGGGTTTCAGCGCTGAACAGAAGGAAAGCAAAAGAGTTCCAGAGTCCAGCAAAGATGGAAAGAAAGCGTTCATTGTATTGGGTATGTTACACGATCCGTATCGGACCTTTGTGCACCATGCTGGGGCAAAGAATTTACACGGATGCAAGGAAGTGGGAGGTGTTAAGAAGGGAACGGCACTAGAGTTTATACAAGTGTTACCAATGTTAAAATAATGTTTATCAGCTTACAGTATTTGACTTAGCATAGCTCAAGGGAGAAGGGAGAGATAACAACAGTCCAAAACACGTTCCTTTACCTGAAAAGCCGGAAGGAGGTCTAAATTCTCCATTTGAAAGGGAGCCCAATTAACTTTATCTTGTATATCTGAGCTCCTGCTGGGGAGACAAGTTCATGGGGGGTTATAATAATAATAACCCATGTGCAAACATTTTGACTACTGCATATACTGAAACATCAGAGGAGGAATATAGTATTGTGGAGAAGGTTTATTGCATCAACTCCTTTTCAGCACTGGTCTTTGGAAGATGCTTAAAATCAGGCACACTCTTAACCACTTTTATGATAGGAAACTGAGCAGTTCCCATACACATGAAAAGACTTGGCTAATCCAGCTGTACTGCTTTTCTGAAATCAACAAGGCTGTGCTGATTTATATCAGCCCAAGAGCTGACTTTCCACAATTCTTTCCTCTATGCCAGCTCAGAGCAGGAACACAACAGAAACAAAATATTCAGCTTCTCTGCAGGAGAACTGGTCAACAGCAAATGCTATGATGATGTTGAGGGAAAGAACAACAAACACTTCATTAATTCCAGAAATTAGTTGCTTGGAGTGGACAGGCATGAGAATGAATGAAACTTGGATTCAGCCACCTGCTTTGCGATAGCCTTCGTACACGGCTCAGTCATCTGCCATCCACCACAGGCAGAAAGCTAGGTTTCATCCACACACACTTTCACATTGAACAATGTGAAATACAAAACAAAATAGGCTGTGACACTTCAGTCTGGCAAGAGAAATTATTTTGGGTATGGTAAGCACCTAAAGAACTGCACATAACCTCAAGAGAACCTGGAGAACTCCTTAGCAAAGGATGCTAGGACTACATACTATTTTCAGTGGTTCAAGGTGAAAACTCCCTGTGTACATACCACACATTGATCAGGAAATCTTTTGACTGGAAAGTACTAGTGGATTAGGAGAGTATTGGTAAGGACACATTAATCTCAACACTTACACACCTAATCTTCTCCAAGCATCCATTTACAGCTATCAATGGGAACAGGACACTGGATTTGCTGAACCTTTGGTCTGAAGAAGCACAGTGGTTTTTATTCTGTTGGTATGTCCGTGGAAATTCTGATTGTTACTTAGTTTATCGTTAAATATGAAAATATAGGGACAGAAAGCTGAAAACTGGAGAAAGATAATAGATGGTGAACGATACCCGATAAAAAGGACCAGAGGATATTAACATTTAATAGGGAGCCATTACACAGAACCACAGAATCATTTAGGTTGGAAAAGACCGCTGAGATCATCAAGTCCAACCTCTGATCATCACCTTGTCAACTAGACCATGGCACTAAGTGTCATGTCCAGTAATTTCCTGAACACCTCCAGGGACAATGACTCCACCAATTCCCAGGACAGCCCATTCCAACGTTTAAAACCCCTTTCTGTGAAGAAATTTCTCCTGATGTCCAGCTTGAACCCCACCTTGAAGCAGCTTGAGACTATGNCACCGTCAGTGGTACATCCTTCTTTTCAAGTTAACCTCCCCCTGGGTCAGATCTTTGAAACACGCCCAGCTCTAAACCTTAAGGAGGCAATTTACCCACAGGTAACCAGCACTGGCTGCCGGGGTAAGAGCCCGACCCCCACCTGGACACACCCTGCTGTCAGGGAGTTGTAGAGAGTGATAAGGTCACCCCTGGGCCACCTTTTTCCCCACTAAACACCCCCAGCTCCCTCAGCCATTCCCTGTAGGACTTACCATCTAGACCCTTCACCAGCCTTGTTGGCCTTCTCTGGACTCACTCCAACACTTCCTACCTGAATTGGGGCGCCCAGAACTGGACACAGCACTCAAGTAGTGACCTCACCAGTGCTGACTACAGGGAAAGAATCACTGCCCTGGTCCTGCTGGCCACACTATTGCGGACACAGGCCAGGTGCCATTGTCCTTCTTGGCCCCCTAGGCACAGCTGGCTCATGTTCAGCTGCTGTCAACCAACACCCCCAGCTCCTTTCTGCTGGGCCCCTTTCCAGCCACTTTGCCCTCAGCCTGTGGTGCTACAGGGGGGTTATTGTGGCCAAAGAGTAGGACCAGGCACTTGGCCTTGTTGAACCTCCTACAAATGGTCTTGGCCCATGATCCAGCCTGTCCAGGTCCCTCTGCAGAGCCTTTGTGCCCTCCAGCAAACCAACACTCCCACTAAACTGGGTGTCATCCGCAAATTTACTGAGGCTGCTCTCAATCCCCTCATCCAGATCATTGATAAAGATATTAAACAGGACTGGGCCCAATACTGAGCCGTGGGGAATGCCACTAGTCACCAGACTACAGGTAAGCAATTTAATAGGAAAGATGGTGAAGGTCCCAGAAGGAATTTTAATGTGCTACGCACTGCTGAGGTTAACAGGAACTGCAAATATTCACATAGGACTTTTGGCCCTGAGCCTGTTTTCATCAATGAAAGTTAGCACCAAGTCCACAGCAATCAGAATGTAGGTCTTCGGTCATCACAGCTGCTGCAGAAAGGGGTGGGAGCTACTGAATATAAAAATAAAGGAAAGGCAATAACGAGAATTATCATATTTTCATGCACTCCAAATCATCCACTCTCATTTAGAAGTACTATTCCACAAAAATATTTCCTCACCTTTGGGTTAAACTATCTATGGAGAAAGAGATACAGTAGGACTAAACATCTCTATGCCAAATAGGTCAGTTATAAGGCCCACAAAATTTCAGAATCAAAGTTTAGAAGTTTCATTTTCAGACATTTAATCATTGGATTATGCATGTGAAAATGTGGTGTACTATCTACCTGACTGGTAAATTCATCCTTGCTGTAAATCTTTGAATCAAGGAATATTTTCCACCCTGCTACAGACGTAGCTTTATGTCCAGAAAACAAATCTGGCAGAGGTTCACTTGCCAACAGATCTTAAAAAGTTCCAGTTCTTTGATTAAACACATCTATTTCTGCAGAGTTCAGTAAATGCGTGAATGGAGCATGTGACAAGCTGTTGGCAGTGTATTTATTTCTACAACACTCTGTAAATCTTCTTGTCTAGGCTGCCTCTACCCTCTCATTTTCTTGTCTCTATTACTGTTTTTCAGTACAGCAAGTCTGTGCCCTTCTTGGGCACTGAGATGTTTGGGGGCTTCTGCCCTTAACTTCTATGTGAGATGTACAATGATTCCTCCAAAATGCACTGGGTCTTGTGTCATATTGCTTAAATATTTTTCGGTGCTCAACCAGAAACTTGCAAGGAGTACCTCTGCCATGTAGATCTCTCATGAAGTATTGACATTGCTAGAAAGGAGGACAGGAGGGGAGTGGAGGTGAAGTAAATCTCTAAACTCAAAAACGTCTGAGAAAGACAGTCAAGGGTGTGGATGAAGTTTTCTAGGGAATCACTTTTCACTGTCATATGAATTTTCTGACAGGAAGATACACCCTTAATGAAAAATGCCACAGTGTCATTATGATCTGACTTAGAAACAAATAAAACAGCAAATTAGGCAAGACAGTTTAAATGTGAAAAATTGCCCTCTGGCCCTGAAATTCCAGGTTTATTTCCCGCAGGAAGAGGTAAAGCCACCAACAAAGGAGCAAAGATTTTCCTTTAAGGTTACATGAACAATGGGACCTACAGAACAATGTATGTCAGCTGCTCATGGTATAAGAAGAATAATTATGATTTGACAGCCCAATTTAAAATCAAGGAAGAGCAAAAATTCATCTGTACAAAGTTTAGCACATTTCACAGTAGCAGAGAGCTGAAGGAAGAAGGTTCAAATGCTCTTGATAAATCACAGAAACAGACAGAAAAAAATAGGGCAAAATTAAACTAGGACCAGTAAAAAGTGATGTTGGAGTATTTAACTGCTCAAACACAGGAAGCATGTGGCTAAACAGCAGCTCTCCAGAAACATGTTTAGGGGTTACTGGATCAGAGTCAACATGGCTCTGCTGTCGAGAAAAGAGAAAACATAATGTTGGAAGAGATAAACAGAGTATCAAAACACACAGAATAACTTCCCTGCTCTCTGCAGTGTCAGTAGTGCTCCACAGGAACACTGCATCCACTTCAAGAGTGGATGCAGCTGAGCAGCAATGGGATGAAGTTTCTGGGACGTTCAAGACATATCCATGAAAGGTAAGGACTACAGAAAAGGCTGCAAAGCACCAGAAAGAAGTGCCACAAAAGAAAGAGCAGCTACATAACCTCCATCACTGATTGCCCCTCAGAATGGGTTGGGCAAACATGCCACAGGAAAGCACCCAACCATTCTACCCGGATTGCTGTAACTCCACACGCACAGCAGGGACACCTTCCAGCCCAGTTTTTAATGGATTATGTATTCTATGGAATTGGAGGAGACCCTCCTGGAAATGAGTTAAGAGGATTCACTGCTTTCTCTCCAACATTACTCACACTTCCCCCTCTTTCAGGTCATCCTTACTTTCACGTTCAGAGAATATTTTGGATTGGAAAAGATCACTGAACATCATTTTCAGTGCTCACTTTGGCTTGGCACACCTGTAGAATAGGTACATACATTTAGACCTGAATGTTGATAGCATTCTGGGGCTGCATCCCATTTGGTCTATCATCAGCACCATTCTGAGACCTTTCCTTTATTCAGGACTAATCTAGCTGTATGCTGACTTGGTTTCATAGGTACACACGAGCATCTCTGCCTTGTGCATCATTCTCCATCCCCGCACTTCCTCCCTTGGAGTTCCACTGGCATCATCCCCAGCCCTGCACCAGGCTGCTACAAACACTCTCTGCTTTACAAGCTCTCCTTTTCATAGCTGAGGCAAATACACTATTAAAAAGGATCTCTGCTGCCCTCTTTCACCACTTTCAGTCCATTTGAATACAGCAGAGCACAGAGGGAAGCCAGCACTTCGGGGAGATGAGAGAGGCAGTAATAACGTTGGAGAGACGTCAGGCACTCAAATGGAGATGGCTAGAGAGGATCAAGCAGAGAACTTATGGGGTTTATCCCTGCTGGAGAAATAAACTTGAACTGAAAACAAGCTCAGACCAAGATATCATCTATTCTACTGAACCAGATCATAGTAAAAATCTTATTGAATTCAAACTGAAGCAAAGCCAGCTTCAGTCACAGCTAGACCCAGCCCCAAAAATGAGTAGGAGCCATTACTGTTTCACTGCCCTGATATTTGATCAGTGATGTGTAAGATGAGTGCTAGAGACAATCCTACAACTAGGATCTTAGCTGGAAAACAGAGAAGTCAGGAGAATGGCAATTTCCATTGCCAAATTAAAGGAAAAGAAAAGAAGTAATGGCCACCACAGCCTAGTATGGCACTGATGTCAGTAAGAAACTCACTGACATGATTGTGCCTGAGGCTTAAGTGAAGACCCTTGCTATAACAACATCAATTAACAGGAGTAACAAACACTTACATGAAGGAACATTTTACATTCATTCTTTTGCCTTCACTGTCAACGTAGAAGGACTAACAGAAAGATCATTGTCTGCACATGAGGGCAAATATTAGGACTACCCCACCCAAAGCCCACAAGGACTTGTTCAGCACTAGGTGACTGGACAATAAAATGCCAATAAACTCAAGAAAATGCGATTATGACAAAGTCACAACACATCCAAGTCTAGAGGACTGCAGGCAGTTCTGATTGCCCCACCTGGAAAAGAATCCAACAGAACAGAGAAGGAGCGAAGAAGGAAAACCTGCTCCTGACCACAGGAGGAGACAGAGTAGGAAGACAGTAATCTTCAGGGTGGAAAATAGCTATCTAAAGGAGACATAGCAAATTTAAAATCCTGAAGGGGACACAGGAGGCAAATATGTGAGATGCTATTTTTCACAACAGAGCTTCAAAAACCCCCAAATAACACTAGGCAGGTCAAAGTCCTAGCAAAAGGAGTAAAATTTTAACAGTTCTCAATTAAATTGAGGAAGGCACTGAAAAAGGAGTCTATGAAGACAAGAGAGTGGAAAGATCAGCTTCTTCAAGAATAGTCTGTTGGTGGTTATTCAACACGACAGACTGAATGGAAACTATAAGGTCAAATTTTGCATTACACTGAGTTTTTGAGTACTCCAGAGAACACAGAGGTGAGAAAGAAACAAAAATTTTAAAAAACAAGAAGCTTGCCCTTCTGCAGGGACCACCCTAACATCTCCTCAATTTTCTTAGCCCCAACTCTAGCACTGGGGGATAGTCAAAGACTCCTCTGTATGCACCGTATTCTGTTGGTTGTGCTACAGGCTGAGACAACAGGCAGCACTGTGGTTCCACAGGGAATTCTTTGATGGGCATCTCCAGCAGTTTCAGAAGGCAGCACAAAGTGGACGAAGCAGACCAGAGAATTCAGATCCAGTAACCTAACTAACCCACCTTTGTTCTTTCTGTCACTAGCTCCCAGCACAAAACACCAGTTGGACTCAGCTGCTGGTTTTAATTTAAAACATAGACAGATTTTGCTGAACATTATCAAGTGGAGCTCTGAAAAAGAAGATGAAAAAACACCTTCTATTAGCCACATGTTAAAAGTTTGGGGTTTTTTTCTCTTGGAATAGGTCTGAAATACTGTCAGCTCCAGTGCCTAAACAACTCTTTTGGGTTAGGGCAGGTTATCAGACAGGCCGCAAGAAAGTACAGTAACTCCTAGAGTTACAGAGTCTCTCTAACACTGTGTGTTACTAAATATGATCTACCACTACAGATAGCGTACCACAATGCATGAGGTAGCTTACAGATGCAATCCAACAGTGCTTTTAGCATAAAGAAAATTTTTTTAAAATGCCTAAGGGTCTCAAGACAACCCAAAACCGTCAGTCTAACTGAACTAGAGATTTGTGTTCCCTTTGGCATGGAATAGCCAAAGACGCCCTGAGCCAGTACCCTGAGTAAAGGCAAGACAGCTCTGCTCCTGCTGGGCGGTGATGCCAGGTCACTGCCTCCCCGACCTGGCAGAAGCCAGGCACAGTGGCTCAGAGCCAGCTGTGTGCCCCCCGAGGACTTCCCTGAAAACGAGGCACACACAAAGTCACGTCTGCGGCAGTCTTTAACCCCGACAATCTGCAGCCTAAAGTTTGAGCAAGAGGGGGCTTGGCTGGGGCTGGAAGGCAGAAGGATGTGATCATCTCATTTAGGGAAATCGAACATACCCAGCAAGAAAGAACAACGCTGCAGTGCAGCCTTCAAGACAGATTTTTCAAGGGAGGAGAAGGAAAACAGCCATGAATCAGTAGGAGAAATATGACTTTAAAGCCCTAACAAAGGGGAACAGATGGGAGCATAGCAAAGTGCTCACAAACTTGAACTGGAATAGCTGTCTCTTAATAAAACCTCTCCAAATATGAAAGCTCCTCAGACATCTGCAATTAAATCCCCTATTAATCCCGACTATATTTTAAAGGCAGTTGAGCCAGGCTACTAATAGTCCTATCAACAGACTGAAAACTATACCAGGAGGACAGAGATGGCGAAACAGAAATGAGAAGAGCCAAAATACAAACTTAAAACCCAGGATGACGGGGCTGGTTTTTCCACCTCTGTCTCCACATAATTAAGATCCTCCTGTAGGTTTTATCTCTAAGTGCTGGAGGGGGTTAGGACTTCAGTATTTCTGACTCACCCTGATTTCTTACATGCTCACAGGAATGAAGACAGGGAAAATATCACCACTTCTGTATTACGGAAACCTTGCAATTAATAATTGAGAATCTTTTTATCTCTCTCTCCCTTTTTCTTTCAGAACTAGAGTGCTCTCTTCAGCTTGTTAAGCTTAGTTCACTCCCACTGATAATTCACTAGAGATCATAATTTATGGACAATTGAAGCTGCAGAAACATCTCTTAGAAGGAATAGAGCAGATCCATAGCAACAATTCTTCAGGGGAATATTAATCCCCAGCTTTATGTAGTGCTAAGTGTACAATAGTAATCAGAACTTGAGTAGAAGCTGCTAATCATTGAGGGAAAAGGCTGTATAAAGAATTCATAATGGAATTAGCCTGCGGCAAACAAAGAAAGACAAAATTAAATCAGCCATCAAATTGCACCAAGGAATTTTAATTTACAGGTTAATGTAGGATTATGTAACTAATCACAGCTAACATTTTCAATGAACAACCAATAAAATTCTGCTCTTTTTTTATTCCTGCTAATGGTATTCCAATAACACACTTTTATCACCATATAATGTGTTAAGAATGATTTTCAAAAATTCTAAAAATCTTCCAAAAAGCATTATGACTGAGCAATCAATGCAAAATGCTGGCTTTAAGTTAATTAGCATAAATATACATCTAGATGATCTACTGTTTGTTTCAATCCAATACAATAAAGTTCCTTGGAGTCTGCATGGGACAGATTTACATAACCAAATGTGCATAACTGTAGCCTTAAAATATATGCATGACTTCCAAAGAGGGAGATACAGCAATACAGAAAGCCTCCAAATTGAATAAGTCAAACAACTTCTGAGTACTAAAGTGCATCAGCTAATTCTAAATAAAACCCTTATTATAGTTTTTTCTATCAATACAGCATATATATCCTATGACATACGCACAAAGGATTGCTCTAACAGAGTTTGTGCTGTTTATAATATGAACATCATAAAAAAGAATAAGGTTTCTGGGATAAAAAGTTGATTTGCTTCCCCTAGAGAAAAAAAAGAAAGACCTTGTCTTTGACCCAGTTATATTTTGATATTGGCCAATGCAAGGAGACTAAAAAAAAGACAGAAAGAAAGGAAAACCTCTCTGTTCAAAAACACATATTAAAAGAGCACTAGTTACTGTATGCAAATACACAGAAAAGACTCACATAACTCTTTGCACATTTTTAAAGGGAAACACCGAAATTATACCGTATGCTTCAAAACACATCAGCTTAATCAAAAAGATCTTTTTTGAAACATATGGCAGCATGAAAAATTTTATAAATGGAGTAAAAAGCACTTTCATAAGCTTTACTTCACTTAAGAGGAATGCTGGGAAGAAAGGCAACAGCATTCTTCCTGCATATGTTTTTCTTGTTCTGAACAATGTGGGAAAACCTCATTTTACTTTAATCTAGCAGTTCATTTTATGGAAGCAGCAACATTCTGCCCATTTATTAGCACAGAAGGTTTGGGATTGCGGGTTGGTTTTTTTCCCCCTTCCTTTTATAAAGTCTAATTTTAAGATGCACACTTCCAAAAAACATTATGGTGTCAATTGCACTACCCTTCAGCAATCCTGTAATAACTTTATTCAACCATTTCTAATTATAATTATATTTTCAATTCCTTTTAGCTATAGAAACTCTTTATCAATCAGAGCACAAGACAGAAAATTACTTTATTACAGCTACAGCTCGTTAGTCTGAGTGCTCTTAATGAAGCAGCCTCATAATCAGATGAAAATCATGCTGAAGAAAACTTGCATCATTAGTCTGGGCCTTAATTACCAAGAAATATAGTCACTAACAATGATACTCCATTTCATGATACGGTGCATGCACCTTCTACAGTACTTGCAATTAATAATTCCGCAGACTGCTACAGAATCTTTCTATTTATTCATAACAATGGAGGGGAAAAAATTCTAAATTTAATTGAGCGGCTCCAAATGCACTCTCTCACTCTCTCCTGCTCAGATTAAAATGTCAAAAGGCTAATATTCTATCTTACAATAATTCATCATTTTAATTACATATTTTATGTATGTGGAATGTCCTTTTTATTTTTTCTCCTCTTGATCATTTAGGGCGACATTTTGGGGGGACATGCGTATGGAAAAAATCCCTCCTTGTATATTGGTGGCCCACGCCACACAGAGCTGCAATAAAGAGAAGAAAAAAGCATTTCTTTTCCTCATCAGTGAACGAGGATAAGCTTCAGACATAAGCACAAGACATTCATTTAAATTAATGATGTCCTTCACCCAGTACACTTATCAGTGAGGATGGAAAGATTCTTGAGCGAGGAATATGTTGATCCCTAAAATCCTTTATGAATATGATCCATCATAGGGTTAGTAACTTTTATACACAAGCCTCTTCTAATCCACTGCATTATCTGTATTCTTTCACACCGAATGCTCGTCTGAAGTCTCCAGTAAGCTTCCTGCACACGAGAGCATCAGGAAATGCCGTGAGTAAGAGTCCCCTTCGTCCAGCTAATGAACCCACTAAAAGATCAGATCACAGTCCTCGACACCGATCACCTGGAGGATATTTCACTCTAATTTGCAGCATAGAAAATGATTCCACAGACATCAGTGGGAGCGTTCACACTTCACAGTGGTGTCCCCGAGATTCGTACCTGCTCCAGCTTTCTCCCTCCTGTGCCTCGCCACCACTGAAGCCCGACAGGCTCCCGAGGGTGATAAGGAACACTGTTTTCCAGTGGATTAACTGAGGCGGGGAGCAGGTCTGCTGCTCTGCTGGCTGCAAAGCTGCACTTCGGAAAGTGGGGATTCCACTCCGCTTCAAAAATATTTGACATTATGATTTTTGCAAAGTGCCCAGTCCTTGGCTGCTCAGCTGCTATCTGAGTAAGTCACATTACAGCAGGAAGAGATTGCTCTGGAGTTAAGTTACTGAGCCTGTGATTAATCTCAAGGGCATAAGCTAAATAACTCCCTTGTACCATTGAATTTTCTAGCGCTCACACGGTGCTGTGCTTTCATGCAAGCACTTCAAACAACAACTAGCCATTAGACAGGCTAGATGAACTTGCTGTAAATATATTCAGCATATCCTGCTTCCCGGCACTGCGCTGCACAAGGCATCCTCGCTGTCGCCTCTGCTAAATGATCTGCTGCATCTTCCCATGATTTTTGACAAATCATTGGCATCTTTTGAAGCCTTTAATGTCCCCTTCTAACACAGAAAGTAAGCTCCCTCGTCCTGAAACAGAAAGTAAGAAGCTCCGTGCTCTGTTTTTGCTACCTCCCATATGTGGCATAGTTGAGAGCTAGTAAGCAAGAGAAGGCAAAATGAAAATCAGCTTAAAGTTCTGTAAAACAAATCTGTAAGTAGCTGGAATAAATAAATACAATAAATAGAAAGGCTTTCTGCCCAGTCTCTCCTGCAGCTCTTATTTTCCTACCCTCCTGCCACACCTCAGTATTTTTTATTTTAGGAGAACTTCTTTTACGTAGTTGCTTTAAGAATTTGCATCTGGCACCAGCAGCCGACAGAGACAGGAGACTGACAAGATGGACTGTTGTGGCAATTCCTATGTTCCTACTACATTCCTAAGCTGTGCTTTTTGGCATTGAATATGGCAAAAAAAATACAGCATATTTAGAAACGTGACAACTGGAAAAAATATTCCTAAACCTTACAGTGCCTTCTAAAATTGCAGAATAAAATTAATTTATAGTAGGACTATAGCTGGCCAAAAACCAGGGGCTCACAGTAAACCAAATGGGGTAAAAAACTGGCTCTGAAAATGATTCTGAGGTTTTGGCTCTGTCCAACAAGTACACTTATAAACTTATTGTATAACTTACTGGCAAGAGAGCAGCATCAGACTGACCTCCACTTGCATCACAGAAATTACACATTCATTGTCTTTGAGGGGAAAATGTTCCTATGGTACCATATTAATATCCTTTGTGGGTTGGGTCATGAATCAGCATTGGCAGCCACCTCTGAAGCCGTCTGCCTGCCAGCCTTCCCAGCTGGAAAACTGGTAACGCGGGAGAGATGTATACATAAGGGAAGTGATGGTTTCCCAATTCCGAATTGATTTGTACATGAATCGGCTCAAGTTTAAAGTGCCCCAACCTGCCAAAAACCTGGTCCAACGAATATATAGAATGGTGAGCGCTCCCTGCATGGGCTCGTAGTGAACGTCAGAGAGGATGACTTTGTGCACCCCCGGTCCACGAGGGCAGCCCTGCGGTCCCACGGCCGCGTGCTGGAGCGTTCCCCGCGCCTCTCCTCGCGGAGGGTGATGCTTCCACGGGGAAAAAGTTTGGTCTGGCTAAAATTGGGGGTTTTTTTCTTTTTTTTTTTCCCCCCTAGATTTTTTTTTAATTTTATTTTATTCTTCCCCCCCTCACCACCCCCTTTCTGCGCCGTGCCCACGGGGAAGGGGCGCAGGGAGAGAAGGGGGCGGTGTCCCGGAGGTCTCAGGCCGCGGGGCAGCCCCGGTGGGCTCCCCCCGCCCGGGCTCCCCCCGTGCCTGGGGGCCCGGCGCCCTCTGCCGGCCACCCGCAGCAGCGGCCCGGAGCGGGGGCCGCGGGTTCGAGCCCCGGCTCCGCGGCCCCGCCGCGCCCACGCCCCGCAGCTCTCCGCCGTCACGCAGCTGGCCCTGCGGTAGTGCTCACAGTGCAAGCCGAACCAGTGCTTCCCGAATAATTAATAACGACGAGTAATAAACCACCACGCCGTCACTCAGGGTACAACCCTCAACCCCCACCTAAAAGCATCAAGCAATTGGGACAAGCAATAATTTATATCTGCCGGTACCAATTATTAAACAGTAAAAAACCACTTTGATCGGTGCAGGCGACCGACTGTCCTCAGCCCACCTTCCCTGGCAGGAGGAGCATCACGGCTGGGTTTCAACACAAGTGGCAGAGCTGGACCCTGAAAACCCTCCCAGACCATCAGAAGCTTGGAGCAGTGGTGCCACAGCTGTCAGGTGCTATTGTAACCGCACTCACAAGCCGTCAACTGCCAGACCTTCAGGCCTTAGACCAGGAGGAGGACATGCATTCACCAGCACAGAGAAGAATTGTTGTATTTTACCTGTCCAGCTGCTTCTGTAGTCCAAGCCCCAGCTTCATAGCTCACATCCCTGAACTACAGTTTGGCGACTAGATCAGTCTAAGTCAGCATTTCTTCACGTTTTATCTTCTTAATTCTTCTTCCAAGTGACAGTTGTGTTTGCTTACTCCTCCTCTTCTACCCCCGGAAAGATTTGTCCCAATCTCAGAAACTAATCCTTCAAGGAGAAAACAGGATTAGACCGGCAAAGCCATGGTTTTGGTATAATAGCTGTATTTTCCCAAACGCTCATAAATCCAACCTGCAGGTACGAGCCATTGGTCTGAGCTGCCACCCGACTGTTCCAAATGAGCACCACGCTGCCCGTGTTCCTTGGCCATACACCCTCCTCGGCTGCATTCCCTGAGAACAGCCAGGAGAGAAGCTCCAGCAAAACACAAGGAAGCTCCAGACATGGAGCCAGACTGCTGCAGCAGTAGGAAAGACAATTTTTCCTCAAGTAAAGACATGCCAAGTCTCTTGGTTCCTGTGCCTCTCACTGAAATTGCCTGCTATAAAATCCAGGTGGAATGTAAAATGCAGTTGAAAAAAAAAAATACTAAACCAAGACAAACAGGATTTCCTGACTTTTCCTTGAGAAAGTAGGTTTAGCTGCACACAGGGTCCTTTTCTAGGCAGAGATTACAGGTGAAAGGCATGGTCCACCTAGATGGCGAGCAATAGGCAGCTAAGAGAACATGCAGCAGTGACAGTTTGCTTGGAAAAGAGGCCGGACATGAGGCATCTTGAAGAAATTGGAGTACAGCTATACTGTGTGGCAGTCTTCAGTCACTGTATAGATACAATCCACTTCGACATAACCTGTTGCACCTCTAATGAAAGTATAGCAGTAGACCCCTGTGAGATGCCTGTACTTCCCGCAGGAAGACTCTTCTCATTCCCATCCTGGTTTTGCACTTAACCTCAAGGCACCCCCGCCTGCTCTAAGACTGCAGGAGCTCACAGAGACCAGGCCAGGGGAAGGACAGGCCTGGAGAGGTCCCTAGGTCCGCCCAGGTCTGGACAAACTCCCTGCCTTCTCAGGGCAGAGGACGTGGCTGCTCTCCTCTGCCTCCTCCCAGCTGGTGGCCACAGTCACTCAGGCCAGGAGCACAAGAAGGAAGTGCAAAAGCCAATTTGCCTACACTGATCCCCAACCTGGCAAGACACCCACACCTCCCCCTCTCTCCAGCCTGCAAGAGGCATTGCACCGAGCTGTTCCAGCTGGCCACAAAGACCAGTCACCACCAACAAGGCACACAGTGCCTTCTGCTCCTACACCACCATTCCCCCACCTCCTCCCTTCCTGCATTCAGGCAAGACTCGCTATTTATTTCCCCCCCACACTGTGGGAGAAGGAAACCTCGGCAGGATTTTTTTGGTGGTGGTGAGGTATTATTTTGTTTGTATGTTTTCCAAAGCCAGTGGGCACAGGGTGAGGCAAGCCCGTGCAAGTGTGCAGCAACACTGCTGTGAGCTCCCATCAGCCCAAGTGGTACATTGCCTGGGGACAATGATGAAATACTCGGGCTTCAGCTTGATTGCACAAAATGCCCCTGAAACTGCCAGGTCAGGAGGAAAGGTGCAGTGCGGGAGGTGACAGACAGCAAAACCCTAAAAGACCAGCCAAAATCCATGACCCCTTCTGTTGCTATACCAGTGCCCACAACTGGGGATAGAGTGCACAGATAGTGAAAGTTTATCAGCTCTTCCTTCACAAGCATCCACAGAATCACCCCCAACCTCTATCTTCCAAGCACTTTTAAGACTCTTGCCATATGAAAACATTTGGGAGTTTTTTGCTGCTGTTGGACAACGTTTTTTTCCCCTTCTTAGACGATGACGTGGTTTATCTTACTTGCTCAATGGGATCACTGCCTTTCCACTGAAGAGCCTATTTTAAATATCAACACAGGTTGGTATTTTAAGAGTTATTTAAAATGTCACCAGTCACAGAATGTTTAATTATTGCAAACATCTTTCAAAAAATTCCACCGTGGGTTTCTTGCGCCAAGTGATTTATTTCGGATATAATTTCTGTTTAATTAATAGGGGATTTAGCTCTGACCTGGAGGGTGTGAGAACCAGCAGAGGAGCTGGAGTTGAGTTAACATTAAACCTGCTTGTGCCTGTTGGAGGCTGAGAAGAAAAAAAAACAACAGATTGGGCTGGCACTTATTCAGGTGCTGCTGCTACCCAGCAATATTCTCATGTTGATTGCAATGGAAAAATTGTAAAGGCAAACAGAACTTGGGGAAAAAAAATTAATCACCAGAATATGAACACTGTGCTTTGTTATTTATTTTAACTATGTATATAATTTGCTATAGAGTATAATTACCCCTAATTTCAGCTGAGATAATATCTGGGCCACTCTTTGTTATTCATATAAGCTCAGAGAGCAGTTTCTCAATCAGTCTGGCCTGAATTTCCTTACACCTTGAGAACAACTGGAATCAAGGACTAAAAGGCTATTTTGGGAGGGGCAGAAAAAAAACCCACCTACTTTAAAAAAAACCCTACAAACATGGAAAATGCCTAATCTATGCTGCTCAAAACACCAGGTTACATCAGAACCAACTTTAATATCCTGTAAAAATCTCTTAGTATGACGCACATACAGCTGTCTAATATTGCTGCTTAAAATGCCCCCGCGTTAAATAAGATTCTATGCTGTAAAATTTTGCAAGGTGATAAAACAAAAAAATGATATAATAAATATAAACCATCTGCATTTTTTAACAAGCCATTTGGAAATGGATTTAATTTATATTTAGAATTGTTTTGAAGTGTTCTCTTTTTTGAAAATGTCCCAGTTACAGTATATTAGGTTTTCAGTAGAAAGATTAAAAGAGCTGACGCACAAATAAACACCCATGCACACCCAGAGCAATTTCCAGAGCTATGAGAGCATTTGATGCTTCAAGGATACTACAGCTGGCTTTTAGTCACATAAAAAGGGTTAGTGTGTGCAATCGGCAGCTCTGGAAAATGGATTCATGAACACAAAAATGCATTAAAACAACATTAAGATTTTGGCAATAACCAACGTAAGCCAGGAAACCGAGCTTCAGGCTGAACTCGCATCCTTAACTCCTTCCACGGCGCTCACTGAAAGGGTCGGTTGCATTCTGCAGGAGGGGAAAGCCCTTCCTGGGGCTTCTAAACATCACAGCGGAGACACCGAGGGGAACCAGGACTCAACAGAGGCAGGGCAAAGGAGGGAATGATGCTTTTTGGTATGACCCAGCTCCCGTGGTATTATCTCCTTTAACAGATGCACACCTTGTGTCACAGGTCTGCTCAGCCTGGCATCTCCACTGAAACAGCTTTCCACTTAACTCCTTCGTATTACTTCTACTGCCTTAAGCTCCTACCTCCGCTGCACAGGACGCTCCCGAGTGCTTCCTGAGCATTCGTTTCCAGCAAACCTCCACAGCGAAACAGGGATGAGCCAGCACTGGTCAAGGATCTCAAAATTGCAAAGAGCTTTGCATGCCCTTTTGCATGCACCACCACTCAGCACCTTGGGCCCCCTCCCCTCTCAGCTTGCCATCAGCTGCACATTAACCCCCCAAAGCTAACTCAGTCTGTGGGAGACTGGTATTTGCCTTTTTGAACTCACTTCAGTTCAGCAATCCCAAAAGCCACAGAATGTTTTTATTCTGCTGAATCCCACACCTAGAAGAACTGATGGTTTTGGCTATTTTTGCCTCCTCTTAGTTTCTTCTCTAAAAATCCCTTCTTGAGATTAAAAATTATTTTTTCCCCCCAGTACACAGATGGTGGTATAGTACCAAAAAAAAAAAAAACCCCAACCAAATAAAAAAGGGCATTTTGTGCCAGACCAAGCAGGCAATGTATAAAAGGGATGGGGCTGTAACCACTTTATTTCTTTTGCCATTCCTTCTCCCAGTAAAGCAATATCCACTGGGAAACATTACAAAGTAGGAGAAAGTTACTTTTTAAAATAAATCAAGCACTGTATTAGAACTACAGGCATTACCATGCCTACTAATAAATATCTGAATGGTCATTTGTTTAATTTTAAATCATTCACTCTATTAATAAGCAAATGCACTATTGACTGGATATCAAAAGTAATTCTTCTGCCTGAAAACAGCTACTGAGAATGTTAAGTTCATCATCATTAAGAAAAAAAGGAGCTTTTATTGGACTTTCTCTTTCAATTTTATCATTTAATTACCTGGTGCTAACATCTGATCAATGAGATCAAAGTTTGAACAAGCCAGGGATTTTTCAAAGACACACCTCTGGACAGAAAACTGGATTTACAAGCCCAGCATTTTGCCTTTTTTGGCACCTAATTGCCTTCCTGTACCAATTAATGTACAGCTAAAAGAGATTTACATTCTTTGCTGTAGGATACACAATCCAAATTCTCTATGCCCTCTCTAGTGTGGTCCTTCACAGCTTCTCCGTCAGCATCACCACAGCTCACTCTCTGCTTGACTATTCAAACCTCTTACTCATTTTGGTTTTTTCTTTGCTTCAAGGAAACCCTTCACTGCTCATGCAACCTTAGGAATGTCAGGACTCAGAAGGAAACTTTTAAAATCTAATTATAAATTTGTATCTATATTTTCACCTTGCAGTTTTTAAACTGTGAGGGAGAGGGAGAATTCCTTCCTACCACTGAAACAGGGAAGTTCTGCCAAAAAGATTTACACAGCTGGCATCTCACCCCCAATACTTAAGGTGGGCCAGTCATCTCCAAGAAATTCCTTTTTCTCTTCCTATGTAATTCCTCTGTTCCATTTTCTTATTTCTGGGGACTTTGAGTTTGTGGTTTCTGTCCTGAACAAAATAAAACATTAGAAACAAACAGAGGAACTTCATATCTCATTTGTATCTACTTCCTCTCTCAGTCTTCATTCACCCGACCAAGGAGAAAGGAAGTGGTATTTCTGGAAGAGAGGAAGGATTTAGAGGGTAGAACATCATCCCTTGGCTGTGTCCTGGATTACTTGGTTCCAGATAAGAATGCATGCCAAAGCAAGAGTAGCTGTCCAGGGAGTTGGAGCTCTTCAAACAGAAAAGACACTGGAACAGCGAGATGGCAAGACTTTTCCAGCAGGAAGTTAGCCTTACAAACAATTTCTCATGTGTTCCCTATCCTCCTATTGTCAGCATCAAAATTCCCCAGAAGCAGTGATGTTAGGGTACCCACAATGTCAGAATAAGAATTTTAGACAAGCAACTCTACAGAAAAAAAAAAAAAAGAGAAAGTTAAAATTATAAAAGTCTGAGTAAAAACTGCTTTGGGGGAGACTGTTTTCCCCTCTGGGTTTCCCACTTCCTCCTAACAAGGACTGGAGAAGCAAGAAACTCCTATATTAGGAAACAATTTTCTCCTTTTTTTTCACATCTTCGGATGCACACAGAGAGCATGTTCCAAATAACAAACAAAATTACAGCTCTTTTAAAAAAATACAGCCACCACCATCAGGGCATGAAGCAGGCTTGGAGGTGTGTAATACCAGTGGAAATCACTGAACAGGACAACCTAAACCTATTCTGAGTAATGGACCAAAATAAGGCATAATGCTGTTTTCAAAGCAGGAATTTTTCCTTTGTCATTAAAAATAAATCAAACAAGAAAAGAGCCCAACAAAACACCAGATACAGGATTTGATCTCAGAGTTCAGCACAGAACCATTCAGCACAAGACAGCAACCCTCAGTGCAGAAAAACAAAAGCACAAGTAATTCTCATGTTGCCTAGGGTTTCTCCAACACCCCAGATCTCCTCTCTCAAGAGCACACACACTCACGCATGCACACTCGCACTCTCGCGACCCCACCAATAATCTCTATCCTAAGGATGCTTCAGGCACCACCCTGGCAGCCTTGGCTCATGTGAGTGTGGGCTCAGTGAAGATCTGGGTCTCGTTCAAAGGCCCTGGAGGGACTCCAGCAGGGTTTGCATCGGGGACACGTCTGCAAATCCCCATTGCCCATCAGAGAAATGTTGTTCATGGGAACACACGTGACTGATTCGCTCATACAGGTTGGAGTGTTTGCATGCCCAGCTCTGCAGGTGTTTGATGTTGGGACACAGGAAAAAGCCCATGCCTGCATCCACCAGTAGCCATACCTCAACAGTACAGAAACTGATATTCTTCCCTTGCTGTCCAAAAATCTCAATTCTAGAACACACACTGTGGGTCAGTTAAGCTCAGTCAAGATTGAAGTGCAGCCTTTTGTGGCCCAGCTCCAGCTCAGTACTATTTCAGTGGGGCTGCTGATATTCCACTGGACAGTCACCCAAAATTGGGACAGTCACTCAAATTCTCACAGATCCAGGCTCTGCTCAGGGAGAAGTGGGGAAGCTGCAGTCAACAAAATGGGGAAAGATTGCTTATTACTTGCCTCTACATTCTTCATTTACTGGGGATTGCATTGTAGAACACCCTAAAGTCCATGGATGGACTGTTGCAAAGGCGAGAGCAAAAAAAGGCATTTCAGAGCTTCCTCTTTTCTTGGCCAGAACCAGCACATGAAAGAAGGATGCTCTTTCACCTTTTCCCACCCCAGGCTCAGCTCCAATAATGGATTATTCCTCTTCTCCCACCCCTTTCTCCTCCTCTACATCTTCTGCTGGTGTTTTTCTCCTTCATGCTGCAGTAGAGGCAGTGGATGTTGATGAGGTGATAGTTGGGGCAATTCTAGCGAGGCAGCTTTTCAGGTAATTTCTCATGACCTGGATATTCAAACTGTTCCTTTTAATACAGAATATAGATCTACTTGCCCCCATATCAACACGTATTTTAGTAGTCACTGGAAAAGTCTGAGAGGCAGGAATATTTGACAGGAGCCCTGATTTCACTCTCTCTCACCCCTTCTCTCAAGAAAAGTTTCTTGCCATCATTACCTTTGCTCTAAGAGTGCAAATGTCTAATGGGCAGCCAAGACTGCAGCAGAAAAAACAAAAGGTAAATTTCAGTAAAAGCATTATTACAAAAATCTAGTCAAGCATTGTAAATAGAAGTGCCATATTATTATTGAGAAAAGGTGTAGTGGCCATGCAAACTACATATTTGATTAGGATCTGAACTCTTTGCTGAACCATGAATCTGAAATAATTTAGGTGATACATATAAATTTAATTTCTTTGTTCAACATTCCACATCTGAAACGATGCACTGCAAATGTGCAGCTCTCACTGAAGTCTGCAAAATGAGTCTTCTTATAACTCGCCTATACTGTGTGGAAATAATCTGAAATAATCTTAAAGGAAAAGGAATAAACCTATTTTAAAAACAGCTGAGTCCTTTAGATCGTATACCATAACCAATTTATGGAGATAAATGGAATTCAATATTAAAGAAGTACTGGGTTTTTCCCCTCCTGTGGAAAATTTAAATGCAGAAAGAAAAGGAAAGAAAAAGAAAGAAAAAAAAAAAAGAGAGAAAGAAAAAGAGGGAAAGAAAGAAGTGGTAAGATACAAGCAACACTTGGCTATTGTTTCTATATCAGTGCGTGCTAGAGGCACTGCACCTTGTTTTTCCTGGCTCAAGCTGAAGGCAAGCTGGTTGTGGAAATGACTCATTCAGTCTCTATAATGGAGATACACCAGCTATTGGACATCTTTATTTCTCATTCATTAAATGAATCCAGTGTCTACTGCTGTGATAGCCATCAACAGAGACAGATGAGGAAATAAAAAAAAAAGGGGGAAAGAGCAAGAAGGGGAATACAAATGAATATTATAGACTACTGTATGGGCCCTCTTACTAAAAATGAATACAAAATACTTTAAAAAAATACATTAAGCTGGTATTGGCTTACAATGAGGTCAATATTGTGATTCATTTAACTCAGGGGACAATAAATCTTGATATTGACTGAAAACATAAGTCAATATGCGTACTGTTGTGTGCATTCCATTATAAAAATGAGGGGGTAAGTGTAATGGAGGACACTTTTAGAAGAAAATTAGTTTTGCCAAAAGATTTTTGTCTGGTTTTTAAATTCACCACTGCAGACCACCACAGCTGAATCCTTGGTCCTCACCTGTGAGGCTGTAGGTTGGGCTGGGGCTGGTGACCATCTCATCCCAGACACGCTGGAAAGCTCCAGCACAAATGATAGCCTTAGAGGCCCAAAAAAGGTGACAGTCTGTAGAAGACAGTGACCTTTAAATGGTTGATCTGGTAACATTTAAGGCTATTCGTGCCATCTCCAGGGATAACTTCAATAAGCAGAAGTCAAATATAACCAAACCTTTCACACTAATATGGAAGAAAGGAATCAGAAGATCTGTCTAGATTCCTTTAGCTTTAAGCTGTACTGAACTGTAGGATTCCCCCACTCTACCTCTAATGATCTGAAAAAAGTATTTAAAAACAAAACAAAAACCCAAACAAACAAAAAACCCACATACATGCAAAAAGAAAACCCTGACATTTTTAAAACATCAGTTAAAAGCAGAGGCTGTATGCCTAATATCCAAGCTCCCAGGGCAGCTCCACTTCCACTCTGGACTCTACCAATGCAGCCTGGCACTGACACAAGACGAGGCAGAACAACCAAGAAGGCCTCACAGTCCTCATAGCTCTGGAAGGTTGTAATAAAAAGCCACATTTTTGCAGAAACATTTTGATGTCAGCAGACTGATGACCCAACACATTGTTCTGGTGGAAAACTCCCAGCTACAACTAAACTGTAGAGAGCGAGCTTACCTGCCTGTGCTGTCTAAGCACAGTTATCATTCTCACTTGCTACAAGTCTTCCAAAACATGTCTTAAAGACCAGCTGGGCCAAGTGCCACAGGGAACCCGGGTGCAGCTCCAGCTGATTCCGTTAGCACCTGACCTCCTGCATTCATGTACAGGCCAACCTACTCTACAAACACTGAGCCCTCACAGTGAGCACTTCCTAAAAGTCAAAGAAAAAGCCCCACATTGCTTCAAAAAGCCCTGCTCTTGTAAAACCATCCTGTTTAACTGAAAAAAGTTGTGCTACTATCAGTGAAATGCTTCAGCTGTAAAATTAAGTTTCCCACGAGCTACAGGAACAGCATGTGACATCCCAGGCAATTGTCTGGCCCCAAGTTACTGACCTCAGAAGTCAATCAAGGTAAAGAGCAAAACTGACTCAGCATGTGACCAGCTTCAGCAAGTCAGCAACTGAGTAGGATTCCCTTTCTGACCTTATATCCAAAGATGCTGAACCCTCACCATCACCGCCCAATTCCCCGGGAAAAGGATGGGCAGCACATGCAGATAAGAGGAGAAAAAGCTTCGACCCACCTGTAAAATTGCAAAAGGAAAATCACAGGACCAGTACACAAGCATGCATGAATCCAACTCTTATGCAACCAGGATGACACTTACCCCTATATGCAGTAAGTGTACACTTATATACATACACATATCTGCAAGTGACAGTACTTCAGCACACAATCAATCACATGGAGAAGAGAGCAGGAGTAGGGATACCTTCAGTCAGTGTTTTCTCCATAAAAATAGCATGGCAACACTCACAAAATAATATGAAAGAGCAGAAGACCCCTCTCACAGGACAAGCTTGATGTCACAGAGCCAGAATGTCACCCACACTCATTCACAGGCCAGCACTGCCCTCTTCAACCTGCTTTCATCCACACTGGCTCTGGGACAGGCAGCAGCGATCAATACCCACATGCTGAGCTGCAGCGACTGAGAGCACTCCTGGGTTAATGCATCTCGGAGAGAAGCCAGGAAGCTCCATGCCACTGGCATGCACAAAATTCAGAGGTTACAGAAACAGGGACCCTGCACAAGTAAGTGAAAAATGCCTGCAGTTGTTTAAGAAAGTATATATCCAGGCAGACTTAGAGACAGTGCACTTAGGCCAGGTATCACACGCCATCTAATGTCATTGTTTCACTCAAACATCTAGGAAAGAGTGGCAGACAGTAAAATTACTGTTCATTACTCCCACCACTCCTATCTGGGAATGGGTTTAGTAATGCCTGCCTCTCTCCTAGTCCAACATATTGTCCTGGTTCCAGCCAGGACAGGGTTAATTTTTGCAGTAACCAGGAGAGGACATGGCCAGGATCCAGAGGTTATTCTATTCTGCCTCATGTCATTGCCAGGGCTGGGGGAAAGGGAGTCTCTTCTAAGGAAAAGGGCTCTCTTCCAGTTGGCATAGCATGGAGAGGGAGCAGTTGGGTCTTGTCTGTTGTCAGAGGGTTTCCTTGGGAATCGTTCACCTCTTTCTTGTACCCTCTGTCATTAGTACTGTTGCTGTTTATTTTCTTATCTCACTGCTGTTTCCAGTAAATTGTTCTTTTCTCAGTCTGTGATCTTTACCTTTTGTGCCTCCAATTCTCCTTTCCATCCCACTGCAGAGGGAAGGAAAGTGGGAGGGAGCAAGTGGCTCATGGTTTGGAGATTCTCAGTGGGAGCACTAAATTGGGGAGTACCATTCCTAGACCATGACCCATATGCTTAAAGGAAAGCAAAAGAGTGCACAGGCAATGACCTCGTAAGATTTCTGGCTTTATGTGACATCCTTCTTAATATGCAACCCTGATTTGCCTATCACTGTGGTGCTCCTGACTAAGACAGCTCACAAGGACCAGGCCAGCAGCAGAAGCAGAGGGAAGGACATCTCACTAATTTTAATGGACATGTCAGCACTCCATTGTCCTGCCAACCTTGTTGAATAAGCTTTCTCTCAGCAGAGAGCACATCCTTGCTGGGAAGGACTAGTCAGAGCCTTGACCAAGCCCCATTTCAAACCTCAAGTCTGGCTATAAGCACTGTTGGACTCCAACAAGCCTAGATGCAGGTCTTGGTTACGCTACTGCTTACATCTTCCTCCCCAGCATGTCAACAGTTTACAGACATGCTACTGCAACCAAAGCTTTGCCTGAAACCCCCCTGGGAGGAAAATCAGCATGCGCCTGTGTTTGTGTCTGTACAGATATTACCTGGCTTGGCTGCTTGCAAACAAACCCTGTGCCCTTTCATGCTGAGAGTCAAGAGCCTGGTGTCTTGCACAGAAGGTGACTTACAGCTGAGAAGAGCTTCAGCTCCCCTGGGCAGCAGCCAGGTGCCCTCTGGCAGTGGGGCACTGAGTAGGCAGAGCGGGGGTGCAGCTCCACTGCGACAGCGTGCCCACACATCCCCGCATGGGCAGGAGCTCTCCTCATTGCATATGGACCTTACGGTGCCTGCTGACAACTGGGAAGGAGGCTGGGATTCTAGCTTAGCTACAGCCCAGCCACAGGACAACAGTGGGATAGGGAGGATGAAGATAGCCACTTCCAGCTTAAAGGAGACACTCCGCACACTTTGTCCAAACTTTGCTGGTTTGAGCTGGTGGTAGGTCAGAGAAAGCTGGCCACTCCCCTTCACTTAAGAAAAACAACAAACAGAAAAACAACCCCAAAGACCTCTAAAACTGAACAAAAGCATAACATACCACTGCTTTACAAATTAAAAACACTAGAATTTGTTCCCATGGAAATCTTCAGGAGCCTTTTTTCTTGTCCTAAGAAGAAATCTCTTTTATATTTTTAAAGGCACTAATTCTTTTGGCCCCAAAGCCGCAGAGAGACTCCTCGGTGTGCTCAGATTTTCTCTCCCCCAGCCCTGTCTGCCCCCACAGTGAGTGCTGAGGCAGCGCCCCAGCCCCTGCAGCCGGGCTCTCAGCTGGCTTGGAAGTCACTCCTAATTGGTGCCGTAGTAGGTTAGTTATGACAACACTCTTCCTGCTGCCCAGGTGTAAATCCACTTGTGCACCCACCACTGCTTCCATGCAGCAGAGTGTCAGCAAGCCCATGCAACAGAGGGAAGCCAAAGGTGAGCTCAAATCCAGCAGGCAGAGCCCCACCTATTAACAGATTATTATAGGGACAAACACACAGACACCTTCCTTCACACCCATGTCCAGGCTGGGACCTTAATTCCTCTCGCTGGGTTTGGCCTCCCTGCTCATACCTCCATCTCACACCAGACTGCTCCCTCCCCTCCTGGGGCTCTCCACGAGCCCAGAAACCAGGCACCCTGGCACAAAGCAGAGTGTTCACCCCCCAGACTGTGGGAGATTTGGGACTGTTACATGTACTTCACAGCTCAGACCCAGCTCAGCATAAAACATTCTGGTTTCCTCTCTCTCTTTTTTCCTTTCTCCTTTTCTTAAAGATTCCTCCAGAGATAGACAAGGAGGAAACATTTTTGCCTCCAAGAAAGAATGAAAATTACAACCCTATCTACATAGCAAAGGATACTTTACCCCTGGGTGCAGAACAAGAAGGCTGAAAGAAATGTAAGCTAACAACTTTGGATGTGGGTAGGTCTCTGGTGTGAGACCAGCATGCAATCCTTTCTTATTTCTTCCTCCTTTCTGTTTCTAAGATGCAGATAGATATTCAGATCATATAGTGGGCAAGGCAGATAAATAAATAAAGTTTTCGAGATTTCAGAATACCTACAGCTCTGTGGCTGGGACTCTAATCACACAGGTAAGGATGAAGAATAAGTCCTGCAGAACTAGTAAGAACAAGAAGATGAAATACATTCAGTGCTATGATAATTAATTAAACTACTTCAGTTAGGGACGCAGGTTGGTGCCATTTCTTGCACAATGTATTTGTAGGCATATCAGTCCAACAGCAATGGAAAGTGAGACCTTGTCTGAAATACTGCTCCTCAACAGCCAGATAAGCGCACTAGAACAGCTCTCATACATGTAAGCCAGCTCTTCTCCAGCCCTCAGTTATTCTCTGCCAGCTGTTTAGTCTTCCATAAAGAATACCTACATTTTTCCCACATTCAAACATTTTATCAAACTGCCATATAAAAGTCAATGGATATTAAAACAGAATAGAACTGTATATTCTTGCTACAGCCCCGAATTCAATTATAATCCTTCAAGACCCCAGGGAAAAGTTACAAGTGGAAACATTGTGTGCTCAAAAAAATGAGAAACAATGGCATTTGTAAGTTTCCTCAGGAAAGCAGGTACAAATAATTTGCAGTCATGATATTGCTTTTGTTTGCAATCCCTCCTTTGCTTTGCTGCTAACCACAGGTAATCTTTAGTTTAAGTTGTCTTGCTTACAAGGATACCGAAAGGTTCCCCTCCCTACCTAGACGCTTCCAAAGCATTAGGCTTGTGACTAAACAAGGCAGTAGATTCAAAACCCATAATGTTTGTCCCCCATACCAGTCACCAGCAACTACATTAGAAAAACAAAAAAAGAAAAAAAGGCTTTTTCCCTTCCCCCCCCCCCCTTTTTTTTGCGTAGATACCTTTAAAGACTTTTACTTCAAGCGAATATGGGACTCGTCACTTGATGATTAATTTGCATGTTGATAGGCAGTCAGTGTAGCAGCTTTCAGATTAGGGACATTCCGCTGCACACTAAAAGGCACAAAGAACAAAAAGTGAATTTCAATCTTGCCCTTCTTTTCCAGTCAGTGCATTCCCAGCCCATGTCTATTGATGAGCAGTTGGAACAATACCAAAATGCAGTGTAAGATCAATCCTGCTGTTTACTTCGCTGAGCTGAAGGAACAAAGGACAGAAGAAAGGACTTAAACCCAGCTATAGTAAAAGAGTGGGGATGAAGGATGAAAAATGTGCCTGATGGGCAGTAGCACAGAGTAAACTCATTTAGAAAATAGGCAGCTCCAGCTGAGATAAAACCAATGATGATTTGTATTTTGTACTGTATCTTCAGGGGATAAAAGCACTTCTATCAGATACCATTGGAGGCAAACTTGAAACACTGCGGTAAAATGCTATGTTCCCTACTAGGGAGAGAATAAAAATTCCCATAATTGCAAAGGAGTGTTAAATATCTGATTGTGCATGCCTTTTTTCTCCCATGGTGAGATAACTCAACCCGGTCCTCTTTTTAACTTCACAGGACCTGTCTAGTAGAATATTCAGCTGGATGCTTTTGTATCAAATGCAGCATGACACCACGTTTTACTTTGATAAATACTAATAATTGTAATTTGGGGGATTATTAGCCTTTAAGACCTTTTTTTTAAAAAAAAAAACAAAACAGGAAGCTATTTCAAATGAGAAGGCACTCAAGTGCCTGAACAGGAGGATGTGAAGAGAAAGGAAAAAGTTCTTTAAATGCAAATACCTTAAAAAACTGTATCTAATGAGAAGGAGAAAATAAAACACTCTCTTCTATTGCAAAACATAAATTATCCTAAATCAAAAATCTATTTATTTTTACTGGAAAGCAAGAATATCTGACACAATGAACTGCCACCATCTCAGGCAAGGACAGCACAACACAGAATAATAGAGATGGTAAAAATGAATAGCAGGAGAATTGACGGTATCCTTGTTGATATTGAAGTACAGGGGAACTTTGTTGTTTACTGATCACCATTTACAGAGTTTGTTCATCTATTTGGTTCAAAAAATTACTTCCCAGAGGCTATTACTTGCCGACAGGGATGTGTTGGCTCCTCACTTACACTGATCAATGTACATTCTTCCAGTAAGGATAAAATTTGAAGTAATTTATTTGATTTTCTATGATGCTTCAGAAGAATCTCTGACTGTCACCAAGCAGCAGATAAACAATGTTCCTGTTTGCAGGACTTAGAGACAATTATAAATTGACCTGTCTAGACACCAGCACACCAGAGTGTGAACATTGTCTTTGCACATGGGGAGCTGGTGTAGATACACATACACACACATAGATATGTGCATTGTGAGGTAGGGAACGTTATTGTTTAAGGGAATAAGAGGCAGCAATTGCAGAAAGTAAGTAGAAAAATCTGAGAGACTTGCACAAACCTCACATTCGAGAAAAGCCTCCATGGTACATCCAAATGCAGCTGAGCCAGCACAGCAGGAAGGATAAAAGGGCTAGAGTTAGGTAAAAACGTCTCTACTGCTGACTCAACAGCTGAGATTTTTCTGTGAGTTGATGAAGATCCAAAACATTTTCTCCTTTTCACCTCACTTTCCAACCCCACTGTTTACTCTAAAGTGACCTGACGTGTCTCTTTTGTCCCCGGATACAATAGCTAAGAAACTTGAGCTGTGATTCTGCAACTCTCTTCTTTCACTGTTATTCCGCAGCAGACGTCAAACCACTGCTGATTAAAAGCCAGCATATTAGAATTAGAAAGGAGGTACACTCTGTCTTGTGTTAACATCTTGTGTTAACATTCTACCAGCCCATTTCTGTGCTAGAAATTTAAACCCTCTTTCTTACTAAAATATTACACCTGTGGGTGCTCTCCTGCAGTCTAACAGCCTGCCAGAAATTAGTCCAGCCGGGCAATAACACATCCACCTTGCCCTGGTGAGAGAGAATAGCACTGTGTATGGACAAGTTCCCAGAAGAAGGAAGGGGTTTGGGTCTATTTACAGCAACTTTCTCTGAATTTAGAAGTATTTCTGTTTGGTTCTGAGTGCACCCTCTCTCTCCTTACATAACAAACAGCAGAATCAGATAAACTGCTGTTAATTTTAACTCTCTCTTCAGAACATTCATACAAGCACACCCACCCATGTTTGGAAAGAATCCTCTATATTTATCCATAAGCATAAATATTTGGTACACTGATGGATCTTAAATTTTTAACTACGTTCTTCCAAGCTTGAGAGTTCATGTTGCTTCAGAGACAACACGAGCCAGTTTATAACCCTCTAGAAACACACAGACTCTGATAAAGGTTCACAGCTGAAATAACCCGCACTACAGTGGTGAAAATACAATACCATCAGTATAAAATAAGGCAGCATTATTCTAAGCAATCCTGTGTCCATAAATAGTGCAAGATTAAAGTGCCTATAAATTGCAGAGTCTTATTTACTTCTAGATACAGTTACATTTACAACAGATAAATGTCCAAAGTCTTTGAAATCTTAAGTCCCTGGTGTGAATTTCTGGATACAAAACTATACTGCATGTATGCGTAATGCACATTCCTGTCAAGAATATAATTCATAAGGAGTCTAGTGAGAAAAAGTCTACCTGCTTCTTCTAGCTTTTTTCCCCACTGTCATTTGCCCTCTGATGGAATCCTTGACAGTTGTCTTGAATTTCTATGGGGCTGCAATTAAAAAAAAAGAAACAAACAACCCAGTGATATTCTTTTCCCTTCTAATTAAATCGTATCAGCAGATGATGCTCAGGTCTGTAAAGCTGTATATGGCCACATCTCCACATCCCTTTTCAAGGTGAGAGGAAGTTCTGTTCACCTTTTGGGAATGGCCTGCTTGCATCCCCAGCAGGGCCAGCACAGCAGCTCTCGGAAGATCTGCAGCTCAGAGCCAACAATGCAAACACAAAGCTAAATTTTCGGTAGCTGCCAGGCATTTGAGGTTCCCTGACACATCAAATGGATTCTTCAGGTCAAGGAAGTTGAATCTTTCTGCTTTTGAAAGAAATTGTCCTTTTGCAATAGAAGGGCAGGAAAATGACGTTTGAATGCTTCACCCTTGCCACTAAATGAGAGAAGAGCCTTAAAAGGATTGAGAGCTGCAAGGGGAAGCACATCCTGTGAAACATCGGCACACAGACCATCAGCCAGCACTGATAGGGAACATGTTCAGCACACCAAGGACAAGCCCTCTGCCCTCCACCCAAAGTTCCTACCTAAAAAGGCACAACTAATATTTGACCTACACACTGCAAAACAGGACTATAACAAACAAAATACACTGAGAAACATCATTCAGCCTCCCCAAAGAGTTTTTGAAATCTCACAATGTTATTTAATTCCTTAATTACTAATTACTTATATCCTAATTACTTGAATCCCACAAGCAAGATTTTTTTATGTAGCTGACACATATTTTCAGAGATTATCCAAAATTTCACAGACCTTGCCAATTCACAGACATCAAGTTAGTTCTCTGAACAATTTCCTCGAGTGAAAAAAAAGAAAAACAAAACAGACAGCCAATCAGACCCTGAAACTGCACTAATGTCTTTAGAATTTCCTCCTCTTCCTCAGCTCACCTCTTTTTTCAGTTCATGTCAACATAAGAATACAAGGGAGAATGTAGACTAACTTATCTTTTTGAGACTGGCCATGCTGGTATCCTTGTTTTAAAGGGATGAAAAGTTCCCAAAACTTTAGAGACCTATGAGCCTAGAGATGGATTGGTGGCAAGAAGTCAGGCTCAAAATCCAGACTAGGTGGCTTATCTTGGCATCTGAAGCATGAGCTCAGTTTATCCCTGAATTTAAGTACAGTAAGGGACATTTACAGGAGGAAACACTCCAACAGCCTCTGCATAGATCTTGGTGATGCCAACAACAGTGTTAGACACAACCACTTCTTGGCATCTCTTCAAGTGGCTGGTGGGCACAAAGTTAATGCCCAGATATCTGGGGAGATGTTCCATGAAATCTTACCTTTTTTGCCCAGTTCTAGTGTAGATTTTCTGAACCTTCCTTTACATTTCAACTGGCTTGGACCAAAGCCTATTTATTCTTCAAGATTTCCACTAGCATTATTCTATCATTGCCTCCCTCCAAAGAGCTCAAGTCTTGGAGCAGACACAGCTGGCCTATCCAGAGCATCCTGTCCAGAAGCATTTTGCTGTCAAAGCAGTGGGCAACATCCTCTTCTCAGTGACCTCTGTTCTTCAAGCCAGAGTAGTAGACAGACATACATGGCAGGCATGGAATTGTTTTAAAAGGCACATCATGAAAGAAAATAAAATGTCCAGTGAAAAGACAAAGAAATGAGGAAGGGGGAGGACTAAGAGTCTCTCTAATAAGTTTCTGTAATTTGCATCTAAAAAAAAAGAAAGTAAAGAGTTTCACAACTTGAGCTTTGACAAGAAACCAACTCCACAGGCTCTGTGAGGTAATTACAGCAATTTCCAAAAGAGGTTCTGGAGCACACAGATGACAGGGAGAACATGAGCTAAGAGGCTAAGAATGGGAACAGCAAGTAACAACAGGTCAGAGTGCAAGGCTTGAGCCTCTGCTTTTAAGGGGTTAGTGTGGAAATAAAATAAATAAATAAATGAAAGAAACCTGGAAGCCGGTGCTGACCTTTATCAGGGACCAGGGTCAACGCTGTGAATGACTGCTCTAAAAGGCTGGACTCCATCAGCACTTGAACCGCTGACATCTGTGGGATTTACAGATGACGGCAGCAGATCTCAGGCTGATGTACTGCACAACATGGCTCTGACCTGCAGGGACCAGCATTTCCAGAGCTTTTCATAGGACCAGCTGCCTTCCCCAAGACAAACTTAAAACTAGTCTAAGCTCCAAGCATAGCCCATGAACCTTTTCTGTGCTCCATACCACAGCAAATCACTTGGACGAGCAACAGTGGATTTCAGAGCTAAAACCAATGCAGTGGGGCACACCCCCAACAGCTGCTGTTAGAGGTTGACTGCAGACTCCAGCATCCATTATACTTGGGTGACATCCACAGTGTCCTGTAGCTATAAAGGCTGGAAACCTTTCCCAAACACACATTTCAACACCACCACCAAATGTTACTCTGATTCCTATTTCTCGATATCCCTTCCCTTGCTTTCTCAGCTTTCGCAAGCTTCTGTGTCATATGCTCCATCCCAGAATTATGGGGAAGAGAACAGAATGGAGGTGTTAAAAAGTAGCAATTTTCTAGAAGGCTAAATCATACAACGGATTAAAATCAGATGTTCAGGCTCTGCACAGCCAGTTCTCATGGAATGTCTGCTGTGCAGGAATCAAAGGCTATCACTATCTGACTGATGTGATTAAATGAAACACATCAATGGTGTGTCTGGCTCCGCATGTTCAAATGTCAAAATCTCTTTCCACCCTCCTGAAAAACCAAACCAAGAAACTTGTCTCCAATTACCACACCTTCCACTTTTCCCAGCAGTGAGGTCAGGAGCTCCACAGATAAGAAGGAATTACTCCTTATGCTCTAAGAGGTCTAGTGACTCTGATTCTGTATTTTCCAACTGAGGAAAAACTCATACAGATCCCAAAAATAAGACATCTAAGGATGTCTAGGAGGATCAGCTCAAGTCCCTAAGAGGGAATAGCATGGAGAAGTCTGCTCAGATGAACCATATACAGGCAGCAGCAATAGGAAGACCAAAAAAATCTCTATGACATCCTGCACACCTCCATATATTTACACATTTTCCTGTAGAAAAATGGTGCAAATAGCTCAAGTACAGGAAAGAATTCCCCTCAGCCCTCACACTGCAAGCAGAAAGGGGGTTTGGCCTCAGATACATTTGCTCAGTTCGGAAAGCTTCACAGTAAGTTTCACCATCATCAAAAAACAAAATCCCTGGAAAATTATAAATGTGCAGATACGGTAAGAGCAAATTTACACCTAACTACTCCTCTACCCTGTAATGAGAGCAGCCAGGGTCAAGGGGAGNGGAGAGGAGAGGAGAGGAGAGGAGAGGAGAGGAGAGAATAAATCAAGGAGCAGGGAAGAATGGATGTCTGAGCTCTTCCCCTTTTGTACTTGGGGTCACTAGCTTAATTTTCTCTTACATTTGAGTTGTTTTTAATTTCCAGGAAGTCTTCTCAGATATCTTGAAACTTTGCCAAATTATCATTAAGCCAATATTTTATCTCCTCATAAAAATGCTACAGTATCTCCCCCACTCAATACATACTGCAGGAATAGATCTTAAATCAGGGAGGATGGGAATTTGTTTTTAAAATGACTTAACTATTTCAACCATCCCAGAGGGAAGGAAAAGCTTTAAGGGGAAAAAAATCCCTTTAGTGCTGTCCTCCCCAAATATAATTATTTTCCTGTGGCTCTGTTTGAAACATCAGCACCACATATCAACATTATGATTGCTCTTCACCTTGCACAGCTGACCACAAATGAAGTATCACAAGAAAAATAGCTATTAAACTTCCATGTGTGAGGCACTTACAGACATGGGATCTACATAGAAGCTTCACAAATCCATCATTAGTCATGGTGTCCAGAAGCCCTGTAGGGCGGAAGCCTGAAAACCAACAGCACACTGAAGTACAAACACTCCTTTGTGGATCATAATAAGTTGAGAGAGAAAAGGGATGCTCAGACAGTTAACAAGTATGAGTCCAGCCCAAAATGGATGTTTGACAGCCTTTCCCTTTATTAAAACAGTGCATTTTCAGAGCAGAGATTTTTTGCTCCTGTTGTCACTACTTCAAACAGACAAACAAAAACAAACCCAGTAAATAACCCCAATTTGGCCCAGCAGAATACCTGCACCATTCAGTAAATATGGCAGTTTGGTGAGGTCCCTTGTCATCATGGAAAAGCCTAGTGAAGAGCACAATTCCAGGTAAACGATGCATTGGAAATGCAGGGACCTTATGTAGCCCATCATTAACCTCATTCTGAGACAGCCCCAGAGGCAGTTCTTTAGCCACCAGCACAGCCAGCTGTCAACTGTGTCAAACCAGTAACATGTTCGTTAGCTGGGGAGCAATCTGAAAAGCCAGCCATAGATCCAAATGCCTAAAAAATATTCTCAAATGTGGTAATTATGTCCTGCAGCTGCCAAGAATGTCCTCAGAGAGTTCACAGATATTGGTTGTACCAGTGAATCAGAGCAGAGAACCACTGTAGCCTCGGCAGGAGCATTAACAACAGACAAGGCTCCCTGAAACTTGGAGGGAGAGATTTTGAGCCATCAGCAACAACTGGCATGGTAATTGCCATGCTGCTTTAAAAACCGTCTGCTTGTAATTTTTAAAAGCATGCCAACCTAGCATCTTCATTGCTTAACACAAAATTATTTTTAAATGCAGTGTAGGACATGATAACAGAGATGAGCTACAGAGATCCTGGAAAATGAGGTTCCCTTTGCAGTCCCTAAAGTTGGACCACTAAGTGTGGATGCAGGTCACAGAGAAATCGACACCAGCTTTTGAAAATGCTCACACATTTTGAATGGGGACCAAAGGAACAGCCTGTGTGTAGCCTCCTGTATAGGGTCCAAAGGGATTTACCAACCAGCCTGAAATTAGCAGGTGTTTCATGTCCATCTTGCAGCAGAAAAAATTGCTTGTGAATGATACTTGGCAGCTAGTAGATGACAGAGCAAACTTTTGCTTATTTCAGTGATAAGCAGCTAGCTATCAGGACTGATAAGGTCTGGCAATAGTGACAGGAAAAGTAACTAATACCTCTGAGCAATTTCCAAAGGCAGAGATCAGAATAACTAGGGCACAAGGAGGAAGGAGCCACACCACAGAGCAGCCCCAAGGAAACCAAATCCCGGAGTTCAGAACCCACTGACAAAATGCAACTTTTAAACATTACTGTGCAAAGCTGTTGACTTTATGTTTTCAGTGGGGAAAAAAAATTAATGGGTTGGTTTGGGGTTTTTTTTAGTTTTTCTGTGATGTCAAAATGCTGGATTTTACTAATCTGAAAAGTTTTGATTCAGCTTTTCATTTTAAGAAATAATTCAAAACAAAATAACTCAAGTTCTTTCCTATAAATCTCATTTCTCTTTCCATCTGTGTTTCCATTCACATGCAGAATGACAATGATTGTTTCTAAGAATTTGATTTTTTTAAAGAGCTTTAAATTGTAGTTTCACTTACCACAAACCAAAGAGAAAAATCATCCAGATTTTGCCCAGAGTCCTCACATTCCTGAAGCCAGAAGAGCCAGTATAACCATATGTAAAGTTGGTCTATCATACCACAAACCAGCCACAACTTTCCTTAAAAAAGCTAAGGCAATAGAATAGAGGAAGAGAATGCAGACACATCTCAGATATAACCCAAAGTACATCCTAAAACATTAGGAAATAAGGGATCATGAAAACTAGAACTTCTGGGGAACACTCAAGTGAAGATAAAGTCTGTTCTGAGCATTTCAGAGACAGAGCCTGGAACAGCATCAAGATTTGATGGTCCCTGCTGACACACAGTCGCAACAATCCTCAAAACTAGCAGTTGTAAAAGATGGGATACAGGAAGATCAACTACAAGCAATTAAGACAGTCTGGAAAAGAAAGAGCCTGTCATTTAACATCAGCTAGATCATGTTTGCTTTCCAACTTTTCTTGGTATTTCGGCATTTAGCACTGGTTTATTCAGAAGTCCTGGAATGGAGACTCAACAAAAACACTCACAAGGCATTTCGTGATGGCCAAATGCCAACGTTACAGCATTCTCCAGAATGCAATGACCAACATTGATCCAACTTTAACTCTGAGAGGCAAAAAACAAATAAACCCTACACGCGCAGCAACTTAAGAAAATCAGGTGCATTCAGAAGGAAGTTTATGTTCCATAGGATTTTCAAAGCACATGGGAGACTTGAAGTCTACACCAGACAACAAAAAGGAGAAAAAACCCAGCAGCAATTTTAAACCAGATCTCAGAATTTGTCAGTGTGACCACCACAAATAAGTGAGGAGCAGCATCCACATATGGAGGCAACAGAATGCCCAGCACCAGCTCTAACCTTTGGAGGAGGCAGGTAGCCATCTATACCCTTTAAGGCATTTTCTCCTGCAACCATTTCTTTTCCATATCTTAATTTATCAGAAATTAAGCAGGATGCTAATCCAGGAAAGGAAGGAAGGATTGAGCATGACAAACTCAGGTAGAAGAGACCCCTAACTTTTAGTCCCTTTCATTTCTTTCTAGACCCTCTCCCTCCTCTGTAGTCACTAACATCATTTCCTCAAATTTAATCTCAGTTCCATCACCATTACAATAGCCAAAATATCTACAAACCTCTAGACATTTGCCAACACTGGAATAGCACTTCCAAAGGGTAAGCCAGAAATTTTTAATTGAGATTAAATAATGAAATGATGGTATTCCCAACGGTCAAAAATAGATTGTTCATTAAGCTGCGGCTGTTGCTCAATGGAAACAGTTGATAACATTCATCTGTTTAAAAATTCTGAGCACTTTTGTTAGGTCAAAGAGATCAGCTATTACTCCTGTTCCATTCTTAACAACATGCATATCTAAAATGTTCTTGTCAATAGACAAGATTTTCTTGTCAATATTATTTGAAAAGACAAGGCAACATTTTCAAGTCCACCCAGGTGACATTAGATTTTCAACACCTGTATTCATAAATGACTTAGAACTTTTTAGCTTATCCAAACTAAAACTGTGAAATTTACATAATTTTTATTTTCCTCTGTCCAGCTTTCATCAAGTTGGATAGATAAACAGAATTCCTGAATCTACTGTAATGGGAAAGCTTATTTTATTTAAATGCAGAAAATGTCTACCACTCTCATTGTGAAGAGGTCCCTAAAGAAGAGTGAGCACATATGGCTCTGGCTTTCTATTCCAGACACTTAGAACCTTGAAGATGACAATATGTTTTTAAAAAATCTTAATTTTAACTATTCCAGTCCTCATTATTTTAGCAGAAATGTCCTGCTACCAATAAGCCTCTTGCATGCTTTCTGCTCACAGAGGTGGGATATCAGCTGAACCATCTAACCTTTGAACACTTCACATTCTCCCTCAACAAATGGCAAAAAACTATGGCTGTGTGCTATCCTGAGAAAAATAATCAGCACGCACACCAAGTCAGGTGGCACAAAATGGAATGCTCAAGAGAAACAAATAACAAATTCCACACTTCAGTTCTCTAACCAGAATCAATGCCCTAGGCTGATTTGTTTCCTGGAAATGCTAATTTTGTATGATTTCTTACATCTTAATGTAATGTTCTTTAAACAAACTTTGTCGCTAGAAAAATTCAAATATTTTACGTCCTCAGTAGTCCTCTGATTACTTCAAAGCCCTCAGGTTCATGCAATCTTATTGCAGGGAAACAAAACAGGTTACAAAACAAGGATTTTTCTGTGTATGAAGTCCACGTGAACCTCAAGCACAGTGAACAGTGCAAAAGCAACTTGTTTAGATCTTACCTTTTAGAACACTGACAAGCCCTAGGGCATTGTGATTCAGCATTGCTGATGATAAACAGATCAGCAGCATGACAAAAGGACACCACCAACCCCTGCACCTCTCTCAGTAATCCCTTTCCCAACATTTATTGACTTATCATTTTCAAGACTCACTCCATTTCCTAGGTCATCATTTCTTCTCAGTCTCCCCAGTAACAGTCAGGAAGCCCAGGCAGCCCAGGGCTCCCTCAGGGGACACAGCAACCACACAACTTCTGTCTTGTTTACCAGGATGCCAGGGGTTCAAGTTTGGTGCATGGCTGCATTGCTTACATAAAGATGATCTATTCTACAGAACTTGCATCAACTTACTTTTCACAAGCACCAGGCATTTCTCTTTGACTCTAATACTTCAGCAGACGCTAATCCAAGGCACAAGTTTGGCTTCTGCAACTGTTCCCACTCCTCCCTCCTCCATCCCCTTTGCTGGACTTCTTGATCATGGATAAGAGATGGACACTAGTGGCTTATCATAACCCTTTTTGGAATTTACTCACCCTGTAAATCTGTCAGATAACAGTCAGCCAAAAAAAGGTCTCCTCCTCACCCATACCTTAGCCATGACATACAACATCTCATATCACATATAACTTAGTGATGACCTGCTATGGCTCTGCAAGTAAACAGCCTGTTTGCAGGAGGTCTCAATGCTTTTTAGCACTTGCTGAGTTTGGGGGTTTGTGCTAAAAGGGCACACTCTGCATTCCTGCTGGCTGGACCTGCCAGGCTGACTTACCCCATGTGCAAATGGGGGAAAACTGTTCTTAAATAGACAGACTAACTTAATAAAATTGCTGACAAACACAAATATCTTCCTGAGTCCAAAGTGCTTCATAGTTTACTGTCATTCACCAGCAAAGTACTTAGCAGCTACCACTGCCACCACCCTCACCAGGGCCCATGCTGGATCCCACCACGGGTGCTCTCTTCAGACCAGATCTGCCATCCTGCTTGGGTGGAGGGAACTGTGCCCAGGTTGACAAGCCCCCAACTGCCCCCCCAAGTCTTCACCAGTTCCCTGCCAGCAGGTAACAGCCAATTCACACCATGTGCCCTGTAAAGCACAGGCTTTGTTGCAAAGGGAGGAGTCACATGCTGGAACGTGTGCTTCAGCATTCTGCTCAATTTGTTTTTAAGAATAAAGTGCCAAGACAGCAAAGACTCCTCCACCAAAGCCAGCGGGAAGCCAAAAGAAAACTATTCTTTCACCAACAGCATTGAATGTACATCTAAAAAATATTCCACATACAGGTGAAAGTGGTCAGTGCAAAGCTGTTAACACTGCTGGAAATACTTTCATTTACAGGCTTGGCTCCCACAGCCAAATATTTAAGATAATAAAATAACTGGCCACACACTGAATTTGGCTGTGGCCGCAACAAACATTTTTCTTCTCAGTTGTAGTGCCCTTTCCCAAATGCTGCTAGAACTCATTATTTATGTCCCCAAACTGGATCCATCTCTCTCTACTTTTTCCCTGGGTTCCTAACATTATTCCAACTATTGATTGTGGGAATTCATTTTCCATGAAAAGGTAAACTCCTATACATCAAACCAGATTTTGCATCTGGTGCTCCCTATGAAAGCCACTGGCACTTATTCAAGTGTTCTGAACTGAAATCTTTGAAACTATTGAAACCTTTCACCAGGTGCAAGCACCAAATCCCAGTTTCTACGCCAAGCACTGATGTAGAAATGGAGCTCTGTGTATTGAGCGGCCACTGCAGCTCCTGCAGAGCGTTGTTTCCTACCATCTCTTCCCAAAGAGATGGAATAATTTCCTTAAACACTCGCTCTGATTGTGCAAACCAGCATTCACCTTGAGACTGAAGCAGATGACACCATGTAGGTGAAAGGAAACATGACAGAGGCCACTGCTACTCAGCACTTCACAAAGACAGAAGCGGCCTCAGGGTACACAACAGAACGAGAAACTTTTTTTTCTCTCCTTACCACTGATGTTTATTGATTTGTCCAGTTCATAGGGAGCATCCCTTAATGTTCTGCTTTCATGTTTCTGCTTTGTTGCATGGGTACAGAAAAGAATATTGCAAATTGATCTTTCTTCCCTGCCTTTGTTGGGAATGCACTCCTATTACGTTAGCTCCCCTGGCCTGTCAGCTCCTGCTCACTTTGCCGGTATATAATCAGCATGGCTAAACACTGAGGACTGAGCTGATTAATTTCCAGCCTTGGCCACTGAGCCCATTGATGCACTCCCTGTTTGATGATCTGTGCAAGAGAGGACCACTTTTGATTGCTTGACCCTTGCCCTTAAACCTCAAGCTGTCGGCTCTAGCACCTGTCTAAGTTAACAGAACACACATTGTGTTTATTTTCAGTTTAAAAGGAAACCCTAACAATGGATTAGCATTCTCAAAACACAAAGAGCCTGATTTTCTGCTCAGCACTGAACTTTTGCAACTCCCACAGATGCCAGATGATTTTGGGGTACTTGCTACCTCCACAGACATGCCTGGAATACAAGTTTAAACAAAATATATCTCACTCCATATCTGGATACAAATTTATGAGCCATATCCATTATGTAAAATCAAGATGGAGAAAAAAAGTCCACTAATTAATTCACATCTTCATGCCTAAATTATTCACCTGAACTGGTTAGGTAAGCACCAACAGTAAAATTTCCACTCACTACATTTAAAATAAAGTGTACAGCATTCATTTTTTCAATGGTGCCAGAGATGTTACCGCTGTTTATTTCAGATTAATAAACTGAGTTAGTTTATATTCCAGGAAGGAGCAGTGAGTGATTAGTGTTAAGGCTGTAAGAGTCACAATACCTTTCCTTATGCAGAAAAGAAGTTTTACTTAAAGGCCCAACATTCATTTTAAAAATATTATCTTGGAGTCCTAGGGATGTTTGGAATGAAAAAGAGGAAAAGAGAGGACAACAATGGCAAAACACTTACAGGACAGTTGGTCAGCCTGGGGTTTTTTTAATGTAAATACATGTGTATAACTCTGTATATAATTATTAAAAATTAATATTTTCAGATATGAGCATTATGTATCTTGTAAAATATAGATACACAATTTATCTGTAACAGCTTACTCTGGCAGCCACATTTTCATAGCAGCCTAGAGTAATATGCCTGGTGCAGCAGGGGTGCACCTGTGAAGCAAGAAGGAAAAAAATCTCTATTCATGAGTGCAAATTAGATAAAATTGACAGACTAGCAGTAGCGAGGTTTTCCTTCCCCTAAATCCCATCTTTACTGCTCGTCCTGCAAATGCTTTAGGTAATGGCTCTCTAGGAAGAGAATTTCTTCTGGTGTTCCAGAGGTCATCACAGTGACCAGGTCAGACTCTGCTGTCCTCATGCCAGCTGGCAGATCAGACTGGGGGAAACAGCACTTCTCTGTTGGAATGCCAAATTCAATTCCAGGTGCTGCTTTCAGATTTAGGTGTGACTTAAACCCTTTGTGGATGTTTGTAGAGAGGGTAATGAGCTCTAAGGGGACAACCCCATCCACAAGCTCAGTCCCTAGAAGTGGATAGAAAAGACTGCTGACTCCTCACAGCAGCCTCCTCACAGCAGCCTCAAGGAAACAGGAAATTTCAGAAGATATTTCACCTGCCAGACACCCATGGTAAGCAAGAGTTTCATGAAGACTTCATAGAGGATCACAGAGGTAAAAACCATACTCCCAGACTATTAGCAGCTGTTTATTCTTAACTTACTATCCTTTATCATAAATAGTTTTTCCCTATCCTGAATATTTTCCTTATTTGTTATGAAAAGGTCAGATGTCCTTGATTTTAAATGGACTAAATATATAGGCCATTGTAGCCCTCCCACGTAAAAGGAAACTCCTCCTTTCTGCACATGTTCCTGACTGAATTCTTCCTTCTTAAACATGGATGACCAAAATGGTGAACAGTATTTACACAAATTTTCACCTGTTTTTCCCACTGCAAAAATTCCACATGACATATCTGAGGCTTGTCTTACCGACAGTAAATAATAATGGCCAGAAATCTGTGATCAGGTTAACACTTAGCACAGGTAGGTCTGGTTGCACCATTATATCCAAATGCAGCATTTACCTGCTTGTGGCAGAAATTATTTCTACTTCTTAACACTTGTGACTTAAAATTTAATGTAACCATAGTATCCCATTTCTCTCCCTCCTCAACAACAAGGTTGTCCAGTTCTTTACGATGAGATGTTCATAGTCTATCTTTGCAGCATTTACAAATTTCAAGAGTAAGTTTCATCAGTTTGGGTCCTATGACTTCTGAAGACAACATTAAATATGACCAAGTTTAAAATTCCATCCCTGAGGATGACCTCTCACAGGCTCCCTCCAGTCAAGCAGCTCCCTTTCAACTTGGCATTTTCAGCCTTCTATTTGGCCCGGTTACAGTTGTTCCAATCCCCTTTCATTTCACTTGAGTAAATTCCTTTGCAGCCATAACACCATGATGGATGGAACTTGGAAATTTTCCTACTGCATTTCCTTCTTTAAAATCAAAGTTACCAACCCAAGATATGAGGTTAGTCTTGTGCAAACATGGGCAATATTTATGGATGTTATCTAATTGTCCAAAGAGAGGATAATCCAAGGTTTCACAAGAAATGCTACAACTGCAGAGCTGATTCTGAAGGAATCATCTCTTCTCCATAGCTGCAGGTCTTAGGACAGAGAAACAGTGGTCTTATATTAGACATAGAAACTTATAATGGTACTAGGAATTAGAGTGGAACAGACAGATGGGGAAGCTCATTTTCATGCCATCACACAGTTGAAGACCATGGATTTGACAGACCATTGGAAGGCCAAAATTGACTTGATTTCTTGCAAATTTTCTATTTGTTCCTTAACCTTCTATTGCCACACTGCTGAAGTCTATGCTGAACAATGTTTCTACCCCAAAACGTGTGCCTTCTTGCTTTTTCTCTTATTCTTCCTAATCCTTTGGACATGCCAAGGTAGCCATTTTCTACCCATCACTCTCTGAAAGGTGGATATATCTTCTACTGCTGGAGTTTTTCAGTTCATCTTAATTCTTACATTTGCAGAAAGCCAAAATACAGACTTTAAGGACACACTGAGACAAAAATGACACCACTGGCATCAAAATTACACTCAACCTTCCCAGGACCTACAGAAACTCTAGGATTCTTAAAGCTAATACCAAGCTCACCCTTCCTTTATTGGGGAAGAGAGTCAGACTCAAACATGAGCAAAGTCCAGAGACTGGTTGAGGATTCCTGTTTACCAGAATTCTTGATTTGAATAATCAGTAGATTTTCTTTCCCTATCCCCCTTCTGTTACTACTGTACTGTAGACTTCAAAATTTCAATAGTTATGTCAAATTACCATACAATTGGCTTTAATCCTACTTACCACTGTTTCTAATTAAATCATAATAAATAGGAAATTATATCCCTGTCAAAACTAAAACTACATTGTTTTTTAAAAATCAGTAGATACTTACAATACAGTAATTGTCTTAATGCAGCTTAATTACATCCTTACAAGAAGACAATTTGAAGAGTGACCTATTTTATGCTCTAGATTTACATAATACAGCAAGCAATCAACAGTGTCCTGGATACCTGAAGCAAATATTTTAAAGATTAAAATGACTGATGAAACAGCTACTTTTCACAGGGTTTGTTTTAATACATTGATGGGTTTTAACCTGAAAACTATTCAGGGTAAATAATGCTCTATAGTGATAATGTTTCTGAGGAAGACTGTATTTAAAGCTCTGGAGGAAAAGTCAACAAGACTTAGTGAAAGCACATAGTCAGAGACACAGCACTGACCACAGTCCTGTTTGAGACACTGAACCAAGGGTTTCGGGATGTGGGGAGAATGCCGGCAGGGAAAGCACCACAACACTTTCTCATATTGCCCCCACAAGACTGTTCTGATGCAAAAACAGCCTTGACTTAGGGATATACTCCTTTCCATGAACCACATTCCTTGGCAGTCCTCAAAACAAATCTTTAACTGCTTCTCTGGATGGGGTCCTTATTCCCAAATAACATAGCATCCCACTGCCAAAGCCATCAGGATCTCAATGTTCATCTCCTCTTTGATCCCCAAATCCCAGTTCAGAAAGGGAAGAAATCCCTTCCCCAGAGCACTTGCACATGCACTCAATTCCTTTGGATTGGATGGCACTTTATAGTGTGCTGACTGAAGCTCATTGCCCAACAAGGATGGCCTTGGATGCACCCAATGCCAGGGTGAGTTTTGGTACCAGTGAATACAGCTGGGCAAAACTGAGCTCTAAATTCACCTGCTTCTATTAGAGAAATGCTTCAGATAAACCAAACTCTCAAAGTGACTCTGCTGTCTGAACAGTTCAGCCCTCAAGTGTCTTCTCAGGGACGTTTATATATTTGTATTGGAACAGGAAAAATGCCCAGTTTTATCTACATTGATATGAAACCAAAGTCATGGAGATTTCAAATGGCTTTTAATGCAGTAAATGCAATATGCACCCAAAACTCTCACCCAGCAGAAATCAACAGGCAAGAGAAGGCAATATGACCATAACTATCCAAGTACATCCCAGGGAATTGCTCATATTTTTCCCAGAAGATCTAGGGTGAGGCAAAGTTACATTTAGGTAGCCCACCAGAAAAACGACATGTGTCGCTCAAAGAGAATTTGCATCCCGCATCAAAAGAAATTACTGAGGCATGTTTACCCCAGTTTTGACACATCAGAGGAGTAACCTCATTCAGCCAAAATCTGAACTCCACAGTGCTCCTAGAAGCAGTAGTATAAAACATGAAGAAACTATTGAATATTCTTTATGCATTGAAAAGGAGTCATACTGCTTCCCGTTCTTTTCTAGGAAGAAAATCCATAAAAACAAAAGAACTGACGTTGCTACACAATCTTTGAACGGATCACTGGACCAAGGTCTATATTCAGTCTAGATGCAGAAAGTGGCTTTCTAGACTGACAACTGATTAGTATACAAGGATGATTATATGCAAATCTCCAATTTCTATTGACTTAATTGTGATCTGATGTAACATGTATAATTAACACATGCATTTAAAATAAATGTATATTTAATTAACATGCATATTTATAAAATGAATATTTATATTTAGCATATAATTTTGGGGGAATTTAGGTGGCACAAAATTGAGGGGTTATCATTACTGATGAGAGCTAGTCATAGCAAAACAGCTTTCACACCTCAGGCTCTCCCTGGGGATTTCAGTCCCAATTTATCTCATCTCTGGCAGGCCAGCCTTGGGCCTTCCTCCACTAAACAAAGTCTGCAAGTCACACCAGACAGATGCAACTTTGGTAAACATCTTCATTAAGGCTGGGGGAGGGGAGTCACTTAAATCATAGTTTGAATGGGAAACTACGACAGTATGACAAGCTGAGTCCAAATAAATCTGAACCAAAGGTCAGGAAGTTGGGCATCAGATCACCCAAAAGTGTTTTGGATTTCCATTATGGATGCAAGCTGCTGTGTGACTCCAGCAATTCAGGTAAGTTTCTTCCCATTAAATCCTCTTCTGCAAAACAGAAAATGTAAAGCTTTTATAAATAAATTTGAGACACTGTTTTCATAGCAATGCAAAGATTTGATGCCTTAAACACACTGGAAAGACCAGTGCACCAAACTCCAGCCGTGAGTTGGAAATGCTGATCTGGAGAGTCCATCCAAGCAGCCTTGCTTCTCACTACTCTCATGAACGACTGGATCATGATGCTTATCACCAGGGCACTCACTGCCATGAGTACATGGCACCAAAAGCACAGGCCGTTTCAAAATATTTATGTGGGACAAAATATCAAAGATGACTTCTTTACTTAAGAATGTGTCTGCTGCAAGCAAGACTTTCTACAATCAAGACAAGGCTGTCATTCTCAGGTGTTCCCCACGGAATTAGCAGAGAAAAAAAAAAAGCAAGAGAAATTCCATTGCTTTCCACAAACATACAAAAAAAACCCCAAACAGAAAATGAACGACACTCTCATGGCTCTGTGTCTATATTTCATATCATCTCTTCTCTCCTTGAGGAAGAACTACTGAACAAGTACCTTAATACACTGCTGAGAGGTGCTCAGTTGTGCTGGTGATCAGCATCAAATGCAAACTTATGTGAAACCCAACCCAGAAATTCAGTCATGGGCTCAAGCAGCATTCTGAGGCAGGGCTCATGTCAAGCAACCGTTTGTTTCCTATCAGCCAGAGTCAGTACTTGTATGAAGACAATTATAAAATACCTAGTTTCCTTGGGAAAATCAGGGGGAGAGTAATAGCACATCTCCAACTGAGTAGTCATCCGTTCCCCCACAGGGAGAACAGAAATACATTTTCATCTTCACTGTCCAGGGAAGGTAGAAATCCTGACAGTGGTTGCAAGGTTCAAAAATACCCTAGTGGGTCCCCCTTCTCCAATATGATGGAGCATATCTTCTTTTATAAAGGATATATAACATAAACATAACATAAACAGTTCTACCATGCTATTCCTGCAGTATTCTGATCAAATGCCACCTAATTCTAGAAAAATACTTCTTCCTGATATATTTAAAAATCAGGTTTAATGGTTTGCATACAGCTGATGCAATCACATTAGTTTCAGAAATGTACTGACGAAGGGGAACATTCTGACCAGAAAGACACTGTGCCTTCCAGCACCTTGCAATGGCAGAGCTTACACAGCCAAAATGACACAGTGCTGCAAACACCGGGTTTGGCAGTGATGTACTTAGACAAAAATCAAAACTTACAAATGAAAAAAAAAGGATTAATCAAACTATGCATTTCTTCATTAGTAGGATGTGATCTTTCTTCTATTGCACCAGATCTATCAAATCCCAGATTTTGTAGTTAATCATTTGGATTGCACATCTCCAGGAAGCCAAGGAATCAATTTACAGTCGCTTTTGTCCATTTCTTCTTCTGCCCCACTCCCCACACTTTTCTTATGTGGTTTTATTGCCTGTCCCCTCAGACAAATCTCTTCCCTGCTGCCATGAGTCTCCCATTCTGCAGCCTCTGTTCCCCAGAATGGTTTTCATTTCTCTCCCTGAATGCTCAACTTTCCCTTCTATTCTTTTCATCTTTGCCTACGTCTCTTAACTCAAAGCAATAAAAAAGAACAGATTTAACAACTGTCAGGATGCCTTTGATAGGAGAGCATGTACACAAAATGAGTCTGCATTGTGCTAAGGAAGGAAGACCCACAAAACAGTGTTAATATTTCTGTTGGTATCAACAGGTGAATCAAAGCTTTGTAAAATGGAAGGCAATATCATTCCGTCATTGCCATGGTTAGTAAATAAAGCTTGTATCCATAATGGAACTGAATTTGGATGCTTTAGGAATAACACTTTTTGCTGGCCTGGATATAATTTCAAATCATGGTCAAGGCTATTCTTATTCTCAAAGATTTCCTGAATGTTCATTAAAAATGGGCATTTCCAATGCATGTGTAAATTTATAACATACATACTCCTCTTCAAATAGATCTAACTCATTTGTAAAATGGCCCTTCAGTCACAGTGACAAAGAACACACCAAGTTCTATGCAGAGAACGAAGTTGCTACAGGGCAAATTCTCTACTAATACATATGTATGGTTCACCATGAGAACAACTACACATTGAAATATGGTTGCCCTAAGAGGTGGTGGAATCTCCCTTGCTGGAAACAGTCAAGACTCAGTTTGACAGGATCCTGGAAAAGGTTTTCAGCAGGAGGGCAGACGAAGGTGATCAACAGAATTCCCTTCCAACATCTTTTTCATACAGTTTTCCACTTCTGCTACACAGTTGAGGTACACTTTCTGAGGTACACACAGATTTGCTTTCATTTACTACAGGCAAGTATCATAGAAGAGGCAGGGCTTAAACTGACAAGGAGAGAAACTCTGAACCCCCGTTTATGCCTCCGGCACAGCCCAGCTGCCTGCTACATCCTAACACCCTGCACTCCTGTTTGACTTATGTTTTATGTTTAACAAAATTATTTTTAAAGAACCACCTGGGAAAGGAAAAAACCCACAACAAATATGCACGCGTTGAATGTCTCCCCAACAAGAATATCTTCCATCCCATATAACACTTGGAAAGAAGGTGTATTTACACAAAATCACTGTTTACTAGTTTAAATGCATCCCAAAAGGATCCCAGAAAACATCTACAAAGGCTTCAAAGGATCACAGCAAGATACATCAGGTGGTGTGCTGTGCTAAAGAGATGCTTCTGAGGGCTTGAAGATGCAGAGCTTTTCCTTTTGTGTACCAGACTCCTCAGAACATCTGCTGATCCAGCAGGTATTCTTTTGGTATTTCAGGTTGGTTTTATGGGGGTTATAATAGCTGTCCCTCAAAAAAATCACTATTTGTTCACATGAAATTACAGGCTACAAATTCCCATGATTCATTTTCTAATTAATGAAGTCTTCCCTTTCTTTTCTCTCCTCCCTGCCTCCCTCAAAAAAAAACCAAAAAACACCTTATTTATTATATAATAAATAACTTGAGTTGAGCACTAACTTCATTTTACTTCAAATTAGTTGGTACCTCTCCCAGTACTCAATATTGCATGGAAAACTGTTCTTTGCCAATGCCCCAGTGAAATTGCCTCTGCTCTGGCAGGAGAGGAGGTAGCAGACACAGCCTCTGACACACAGTGTATCTGTGATTGGATTGCTTTGTTTGTACATAAGATTACTGGATTTTACTGCAGTTTGGTACTTTCTGAGCACAGGAAACACTTTTTATGTGCAGGATGAGTAAATGAAACTATACAATGTGGTAATTAGTTCTCGCACTTGGAAAACAGAGTTATAAATAAAGGGAAGAAGAGAATTTCTAAATAAAGGGATGGGTAGGGGGAAAGAGCCATTTAGTTTCAGATATAGCCCAGTGTTCAGTGCTATCATTTGTGCCAATACCCTGTAAACCATTTTCCTCTCTCCCTTCTTCATTGGTATCACTGCTGGTGGTGAATACAGCAGGAACCTTGCCTTGTTTGTCACTTGTGAGAAGAAATGGACAGGACAAGTGACCCAATAAGGATAGAGAAGGCTCATCTAATTAGATAAGACAGAAGATGGATGTTCCTGGGTATTTCTTTAGTGAGGAAATCACAAGATAGGGAGGAGGAAAGTGAAAATACAGACCAACACCTTCTAAAGCAATTGCCCAAGAGCAATTTTGGTGGGTTTAGGAAGCTGAGTAACTGATGCTGCGTTCAGGAGAGTGTGGGCTAAGCAATCTTCCACCAGAGCCCTTGGACTTGTTCTGAGTGCCCACACCCACAAGGCAAGCCTGCACACTGAGAACAACACTGTATATTTGCTTAAGAATGAGCACAGGCATTTTTACACAACAGGAAGATTAAAGCCAGCATGACCTTACCGAGGAAAAAATTCCAAGACAATCTCATATGAAAATCTGTACTGAACAAAATGTGATTTTATGATTTCTAATGTAAAATATGTTTTTAAACATATTTTACACAAGCAGAACTGCACTGCAGCACCCTAAACCCATGCTGCTGGTCCATGGGAACAAGGCCTTGAGCAGCCTGCAGGGCAGGAGGTGACTGAGAAGAGCCTTTAAGCATGTCAGGTCTGCCTTGGGAATCTCAGGTGTTGGCACAAGAGTCCTTAGCTACAGACACATACTTGCATTAAGTGTCAGAAAAATCCAAATTCAGCCCAAATGGTATGAAGTGCAAAAACTCCTTCTATAATAAGTTGGCAGCAGAAAACATCATTAATAATTAAATAGGAGGCACAGAACTACGGCCTGATCTTGCAACACCGATTACAGATTGTAATGCTGATTTGGACACTAAAAACTAATGGACGGTATATTTTAAAAAGTTCTGGTTTACTTCTTTATCCTTACTGCTACTGTGCTGTTGACCCTGTTTTCTGCTGGTGTTACTTCCTGGGTGGAGATACTAAATGCATATTAAAAGAACATCAGTGCTTTTTAGGCACGAGGGACATTTAGCCCAAATACAAATCTATTGGTATACATAAGAATCCTCTGCTTCTAGAAACATCTTGTTTAATTATGAAACTTAAGCCTAGCTTAGACTGAAATTTGGATTTAAGGAGACCAAACAAACAGCACCTATTATTGTTACCCTTAGAGAAACACAAGAGGGGAAATCCACCCCACGTCTACAAGCTTGATCTCTCCTGTTTGAAGATGACACGCAGCTTTACCCATCTGGATGGCTTTCCAGATATTGCTGGTAACATGTCACAGAGAAAGTAACACCTTATTGCTTTTATCTGCATTCCAATCCTGTAGTCGGGACTAATTATAGGGAATACGGACAAGCAATAAGCAATGAACACGCGGTCTCTGGGGAAAGTATTAACAGCAGCAAGATCATATCAACAGTGACTTGGGAGGCATGACAAGAGCCAGTCAATGAAGGATCGTGCAACTGGAAGCCCCTTCTTGAGACAACCTTCTCCCTTGCTATCAGTCATTACCTGAGCCAAAGGTCAGCAGCTTGTTGCTTGTTGGAGGCAGACTTCAAACACTGCATGAAAAAACCCAGAGCTGTGAGCAGGATTAGTGCAAAATGAACACTGTGGAGAGGCAGCTCTGAGCATCCCAGGGCTCCCGCATCTGAATTTCAAGAGCTGATTCTTTCCCCAAAGGCAAGATACTGCTCTGAGGCCCAGGGTACAGCAAAATGCTTCTCGGAGAAGGACCATCTCCCGGCCTGCCCTGGGGTCCCAGCTTCAAGCTTCATCTCAAAACAGAGAAAGGCATCTGTCAGAATTCCCTTCCAAAGACTGCACATCTCCGGACTACGGGACCTCACAATACATCACTACAAGTCACGAAGAACACATTTCTGAGCAGTCCCTTTCCCAAACTGAAACAGGACGTCAAGACTGAACAAATGCAGTAAGTGACCCTAAGCAGGAAAATTTAATTTACAAAGGTTACTTCCCCCACTTCTGAGAGTACCACCTCTTGTTCTAATTAGTATCCAGAATCACAGGTTACACACATCCTTTGCAGGCTGGGAAAGGGAGCCGACTATGCTTGTTCAACATTACAGAACTGATTCAATTTTGCAGATGCGATTTAAAATTCTTACATAAAAAAAAAAAAATTTAGACTATCAGTCCTGAATTACACTGATTGGGTGGGTCTGGCAACCTATTCTAGGCTAGAAAGGACACATTTTACAATATGCAAAAAGTGAAATTTACGCCTTACAAAAGTCAGCAGCAAAATTCCCATTGACTACCCAAAGGATAGAATATCAGCCAGATTGTCTTCCATAACCAAAGGTTTATTACATCAATTATTTTCTACTATTTGTTTTCAGTCTAAATTTATAGACAATCTTCTATACCACACTACACAAACTTTCAGAGCTGAATTCCAACTGTTTATCCAATAAGAGCCACCATATTTTAAATAATAGGAAATTGGCTGAGAGAAACACCTGCCCCGGGCTCTACTCTGCTTCAAAAAATTCAACCAAAAATTGTGTGCCTTTATTTTTTCATGTTTTTGCCACAGTGTAAAACCATACAGCAGGACTGTTAATAATCATTCCTTCTCTCACACACCCACCCCTTGACCAGCTGGCTGCACAATCTTCTTTCATCCCTTCTCTCCAGGGTGTTGCAGGAGTCAGACCATATATAGTAGTTGCCAGTGTTCCCTTATAAGCATAGGTGTAGGTGCACTGGATCTACTAGGGTTCTGGACAGGAACAAACATGATCCTGTTTTTTAAAATACTTTGGAAAACTGGAAAGAAAGTGTGTTAAAATGCCTAGGAATCAGGGTGATTCTCTAATGCTTATACCACAAATACAGTGTTTTTCCAACAACTACATCTGGTTTATAAATGTTGTTTTTAGAGATGAGCATGTGTCGAATCCTTTTAGTATTCTTAGTGCAATGCTTACTGCAACATTTCTTCAACTTGGATGTTTCTAAAATAATTTGGAGATCACTCTTCTCTGATCAGAATTTCACACTGCTTTTACATGAACAAATTAGATGAAAACTGAAGCCTGAAGAAGATCTATCAAAGCTCACAATGCAGGGAAAAATATTTCCTAAAACTGTGATTCTGGTGAGGCTGCTCATGCATCTAACCTTTGGTTTTTTCTGGGTTTTTTTTAATCTGAACAAGTCAGGTTTTGGGCACACAGCTCCATGGCTAAGGTGGTTTAAGAACTCCCTAAGGCCAGCAGGCTGGGACCAGCCTCTATGTAACCTCACCAATTTAAGATCTGCTTTCAGCAGGAGCTGCAGCACACAAGGCAGGAATTCACCCAGACATTTGGAACACACAGACCATCTCCTCCAACAGTATGACTTGTCTGTCCTTCTTATTGCTCTGCATCCAAAATTTCTGCTTGATTTTTTTTTTCCCAGAGAAAATGATGCCACAACACAGTTCCAATCGATACTTGACACGGTATCAGATTCCTTGCAGTTAAAAATACTGGCTGAAAGTCTCGTACATGTTTTCTCCAAGAAGCCTATGGTAGCACGCCTTGCCTCAGCAAACCATCAATTTAAATGATTGGGAAAAAAACAACACATAATAAGTGACAGATTTTTCAAATCAGATAAAGATGGGAACCAGATTATCTGTCTGTGGGTGATAGATTGCAGCAATAATAAATTCACTTTAAGACACTGGATCAATTTTTAATCAAGCCAAGAATTATTATTGCAGAAAGATAAAATGACCCATGAGGAGATGCCTTAATTTTCCACCAATCAAATTATAGCCTTTCTAAATAAGATGTAATGAGATCCATGGAATATCCAGGTTACACAGCCTACCTAATTACCCATGTTGCCTGTCATGTTGTGATATAGTAGTGGTAAACTGACCTCTGAATTTACCAAGATGAAAAGGTAATTAGTTTTTCCACAAGGCTGTAGTGAAAACAACAGCAATGACACATGTCACCTCCTTCCACCAAGTCACGATCTCAGAGGTGTTTGTTCTTGAAATATATACAGGATATGACCTACTGGGTAATAAACTACGGTCATTAAGTGAAGCATACATCTGACAGAAAAACAACCACTATCTCCAAGTTGAGAATACAGGGTCTGAAGGTAAAGCAAATCAACCCATATTCCACATGAAACTTTATCAGTGTATTACCACAGAGGGGCTCAGGAGATAGCAGAGTGTTTTCTAACTAAAGAGGTCACAATGCCATATATAAAGGAAGCTTTCCTGAGACACAGGCACCACAAGTATAATTTTCCTTCCTATTGTCCTTAACCATATACGCACTTGTTTCTGCAAATTGCAGCATGGCATCATTGGAAAGCATTCCTGAACACATCCTGAGAACGTGAAGGCACACCAAGATCAAACTCGGAAATTGTCATCATCATCCTGAATTGGTAATTATTTCAGACAGGAGATTCCAGTTTTGTACACACTCAACAAGACTAATCATCTCTTCATCCAGACTTTGAAGGTAGGATTAAGAACCACATTTGCAACAGCTTTTGAGGCCTGATATCTCCACCAAAGCTATTAGTAAGAATAGAGACTGAATTTTCTCTGGCAGCCTCAGAAAGCAGGAAATCCCCTCAATGATTTGTCCCTGTCTATGTGCCCTTTCCTTTGGGCACCACTGCAGTTTAGAGATACAATGACAGATGTAATTGGCTCATGCAAAGAAAGCCATCATAAAATTAATGAACTACAACAATTCATTCCATCTGCTGCCTCTTTCTTGCTAATTTATTAATAACACTTACACAAAAAAAAGGTATGGATTATAAATTTCAATTTCTCCTCTTTACCTGAAAATTTAGTTTGAGAGTCTTAAAAAATTATTTCATATTATACCAAATAGATTTATGTCTTATTACTAGTAATGTGGCAGTACCCAATTGACCATAAAAGCTAACTATTTAAAAGTAACTCAAATTACCCCTTCTGAGCAAATTGGATATTTGGTTTACATAGCTTGAGCTGCTTTTACAAGTGCCCCTCTTCAGTCACCAACCCATCATATTGCTCTGCTTGGATCTTCTTCAGCTTGTCATAGACATCATACAGTGCAACAGCTTTGCAAGCCACAAGCCCAACCATAAGTACACAAGTTTTCCTGCAATGGCAAAATATAGCGATACATGCAGAATAGGAAACATGGAATGGGTTTTCCAGGGGTTCAGATCAATTCTATCCCTTATAAGACTGTCAGGCATGGACTTCCAAGGAATAAAGCACATGAAGACCAAGCACTGCAGAATGGCTCTTTTGTGAGTGAACGTAGAGGTAGAAGTCAATGAACAGATGCCATTGGTGTTCATGATTCAGGAAGCAGGAACTTCACAAAAACCTGTGGAATTATCCTGCTGGGCATCCCCCAACTATGAGTGTGCACGTGCTAAGCAGGCATCCACCACTGCTGCCTCTCTGTTTTGTACTGAACCATGTGAAAAAGCCCACAAAACGCTGACAAGGCCCTTCAGGCTGGGTTAGGACATGCAGGAAACCCTGACTCCCTTGTATCAGGGCAGAACTGCTATTTCACTCAGCTGGATTAGAGCTTCCCCTGAAGTCTGATCCCCACACCAATACTGCAGGAATATAACTGCTTCGATACTAAGGGGTTTTTACTTGTTTTTCCAGTTGTTCTCCTACTGTTAATGCAGTTCTATTGATATAAAACCCATGATACATAGAAATGCATCCCTTTTACTGCAGAGGAACAGCCGTATCAATACAACGTCTCTCTGCATCAAGGTAAAGATCTATGCAATAGGCAAATTCCATGGCTTTTGCGGGACCAGGCAGTAGGGCAATCAAACTTGAAGGGAATTACACATCCTAGACTGATTTGCAAACACTACGGAAAGTTTGTTTTAAGTGGGATCACTGTGTATTACCTAATACATGATGAGGTAATGCTAAAATACTAAAAAACCCTCAACACTTTTTCCAGTAGAGATTACAGCTGCTGTGGGGGGAACCTATTGCTCAGAAGGAGTTCAACAGTATCAGAGGGCTATCTGTTAGGATAGTTTCGCTTTGCATCAATGTTCCTATTTAAATGTTTTGATCAAAACACATCAGTAAATTACAAGCAAAGGCTATATGTTGATTAGAACAAAAGATACATTACACTAAGATTAAAGTCTTGGTATTTAAGTAAAATATCTGAGCACTAATTCCTAGTTCTGTAATATTTCCATCAATACTATTATCTCCACTTAATTAGGACATAAAAGTAAGTAAAGTTAATTTAAAAGGAAATTTCAAACAGCGTTCTCATTTGATTTTCTAGTAAATTAACACTTTAAAACCTCTAATGGGCATCTTCAAAAGAAAATGTTATTAACAAAATATGTGATAATTAACATAATTAAAATTCTCTAAAGTATACATTTTTTAATGGCAATTGTTCTGCTAAAAAATATGCAAGAGTAGTGAATCCCACTCCCCACATAATGTAGACATGCATTAGATAGCATAAACATTGGACAATTCCTCGTGGATATCCATTAACCTAGAAATTGGTAGCATTAACTCATAACAAGATTACCTTTTGTGGGACTGGATTAACTCTTACACACTCCCTGACTCCCAAAAGAAGCTCAGCGAATGGCTGCGAGTGCTCCAATATTTCAAATTATGCAGTTATTAATTTAAAGTAGGCGTATTTTCTCTGATCTTATCCCAAACATTTTTGTCCCCTCTTACTCGTTCTGTTTGCTAACACCTATTCTGGCACACCAAAAATTATTAGTTATCTCACACATAAGATCAAACTGGCAAAATAAGATAATTTTTACCCTGTTGAAGTCCCTGAATTAAAAGATTTTATGATTTTCAACAGTTATGACATCAAGCTTTGTAAGGAGCAAATCTTTTGTTCATCCTTGGGCTGGGAACAAACTCAATGACATCAAGTACATCTTTTATGCCTTTTGTACTCTCAAGAGATTTATCTGCTCCAACCAGATGGGATAAAAGCATGAAAAACTTTAGTTACTTATCAGAGCTGTTCAAACCTTTAGAGTCTGCCCAGGGAGTGAGATATCTGTGGAGAGGGGCTGTGCTTCCTGCTCCCAATCGGCTGAGAATTACCTCATGAGCTGGCACTCACGTCACTTCACACAGGATGCAGCAATGTCCTTTCATGTGGGTAAGCTCAGCACCAGGTGCAGCAGCACTGCTGATAAGACAGAATAAAGACAACCTTCTTCATGTTTGGCTTCCTCCCACATTTCTTGGGAGGAAAAAAAAAAAAAAAAAGATAGAGGAAAGCATGTGAACCTACCCCACTAATACTTCCTATTTTATGCTCACTCCACGGACACAGAAGGGCTCAGATAAACCTAACAATTTTAATGAGCAGGATTAGTGGGGCCCACACCACATGGGTCAGTTTCTCCCCAAGGGACAGGGAGCCAGGACCTGAGGGGAATCCCATGGCTGAGGCCCTACCAGCAAAAACCCAGCCCCCCACGCACACCTTGGCAAGGTGGGTAAAGCAGTCCCAGGATGGCACCCAGGGTCATCTCAGAGCTCACGGAGAGGAGGCAGGACCAAGAACAGGCTGGGAGCACAAGTCAGAGCCAGGATCAGACCTGCTGAGGGCAACCGAATCAGACAGCGCCCAAGGGTCACCAGGGACATCCATGGTGGCAAGACAGGCCCGAGAGAGCAGGTGAGCCCCCAGATCAAGGGCATCTACAGCCAGAGAGGGGCACAGCTGCAGCTGAACTGGAGACTAAAGCTCCTTTAACAAAGCTCAGCTCTCAAAGGCAAGGACAGAGCTTAACTAACATGGGAAGGGGGTGTGGTGGACACTCCTGGTGATGTTGACCATTAAGGCCTGATGGTGCACTTGGGACACTGGCAACCAAAATGCACTTTCTTCTGAGACTATAGTGATAGTGATAGGTGTCCCACAAACCCATCACTTCCTTGATCCCAGGGGACAAGGTCACATCCCTGCACTCCAATGTCAAATCCATTTACATCAAGCTCTCATGTGCAGGTGCCTGCATCCCCCACCTCACACCACTGCTCAAGAGGAAAGTTCAGCTCTATTGAGCTCCTGAGGAAAAAAAATGTGTTGTGTGGCCCTGCCTTTTGAGCAGGCTCAGTGCCCTTGCCCTGGACAAACCTGTACAGATGACAGTTGGGAGCAGAATGGGAGCAGAAGGCAGCACTGGATTCAGCAAGGCCCTTATGAAACATCACCCCTTAGACCCCTGTGATGGGGGACACATCAGCAGTCCTGCTCATGCTGAGGCCTCGCTTTCTGGGCAGGTGGGAGTCCTGCAGGGCTACAGGAATTCTCACACTCAAGTAGGAAAGGAGGATATGAGAGAGTTAACACAAAAAAAAAAAATTATTAAAAAAAAATCTCGTTTCTCCAAAGAAAAAACATTTGCTCCAAGAGCAAGAACTGGCTGAGTATTTGGTTTATTTTCTATTTCACTTGAGCCTTGCCAGCCACAGCTAATAGATATTACCACCTGAATCATGAGCTGATTTACTAAATAACAGCCATGACACTCTACTAGTGTAACCTTACAATAAGGCAAATATTTGCCACCATCTGCAGTAAATTTAAAGCATCTGCTGTAACTTTTTTTGATGAAAGTAAAGTAGTATACCCCACTGTAAATTCTTTTGATATTGTTATTACAATATTCTGTGATAAATAAAACAAATGCACAAATACAGCTCAGGCTAACAAAATAAATCAGCAAAGCTTAGCAACTGCTTTAACAATTTGGCATTTTTCTTACCTGTCACCTTACAGAACTATTTTACTCACCACTAAAAGAAAAGCTTTTTCTACTCTTTGAATACCTAAAAAAATTTTTTTGAACAAAATCTCAGTGTTTGTTTTAACTGAATTTTTTCAAAATAACTCAGAAGCTACTCAATCTCTGCTTCCACTGAAATCTACATAGCTTCTCCCACTGCCTGTATAGGTAGAAGCCAGAATGATGTGCTTTACAAAAATTCCAGCTCTAGGTATCAACACTGTGTTTATCACCACATTATCCAGGAAACTATCGCTCTTGCACTAAGTGTAAGAGTTTCTCTCTGTCCACCCACTAATGGCAGCTTGGTTGATTGTGGGAAAGCCAGCAAATCTTGCTTTCTTGCTCTGTGGATGGATGAATTCCCGGGCATTTTTATCTCTTGTGGAAGGGGTTCAGTTACAGCTGACTGGCCTTCATCCAGGTACTGATCTTTCCCAGGCAAGGCAGAAAGCAGGAGAGGGAGTCAATTGCCTCTGGTATAAAGATGATGTGCATGTTGCTGGAGGTCCAGTTGTCACACAGACTCCACCAGATGTTTAAGAAAGATGCTGAGTAAGATGACATCAGACCCAAAAGAAAAAAAAAACCAAAACCAAAAAAGAGCACTATTGGAAAGACGAACAGAATTAAATTACCCATTACAAATCTTCTAGCTTTCTTGGAGTTTTTTTGAAAGAATAAGAAGTACCATCTCAAAAATCTTCATCCAACTTCATAGTAAAAAAGGCACATTTAAAACCAGTAGTGGTAACAGGAACAGTTGACGCAGCCACAGGACCATAAATGACCATAAAAGGACCATAAAATGTCAGCCAACAGCCAAAAAAAGACTAGACCACTCATGAACATAAATGTCATCATTTTGGATTACATCATTGCAGAAGAAGGATTCAAGACACCTGCAATAACCAGATGGAGTCGGAGTTAGCCATTTATTAGCTTTTTAGCTAAAAAAGATGAAAGCACTGCACTGTTTTCAAAGTTTGGGATACATGGACATAGGAATTTCATCCTTACAGATTATACTGGAGGCCTTGAAGCAGGCACAGAGCCAAGAAGGAACATCCTGCTCTTGCTAAATCTGCTTCAGGGAAACAGCCTTTTCCATGCCTAGTAACTACCTTCTTCTTTTCAGACTAAATGCATTCTATATCTGCTCACCTTCCACTGGGTATTTAAACCCATATTTTTAAGTTCTTCCAGGTTTGTTTCATGGTGGTGGTTTTTTAACTCTCACTTCATACATGGCATTTTCCTACCTTTTACTTGTGATTTTAGAACAATATTATTCCCTTTCAGCCTTGTTTTCTCTAGGCTAAACAAATTATACTCCCACAGGAGATAAACCCAGAGTATCTAGGAACCCCTCTCCAAACTCCTCTTCTTGAACACGGTTTGCTCGTATTAGCACATGGGAATCTTTACAGAGGGGAGATCTTTTTCTCATCCAAGAACACCGTTTATGGAAATACTTCACATATTTCAATCATCTCATAGCAAGTACTACATTCCAGTCTCCCTCCTACTTACATACTTCTAAATTATGAGTTTTCAATGGGAATAGGATATTTATGAGAGTGGCTTTACATTTTTCACTAGTGCATTTAATGCCTTTTCTTTCACTCGCTTTCTCAGGGTTATCTTAATTTTCCCATGGGAGATTTAAGGGCTCCTCTGTATTGCCAGTGCATCTCATTTTTCCCTATCAATGCAAGCATGCTCCAATTTTCATGCCAGAATCATTAAAGAAAAATCTTCAACCAAATCCAGTGCCAAAACTCACTCAGGAGACCTTCTTTTCGTAACTTGCTTTCAGCATAGTAATATTTCTTTTAGTGTAACCGCTTAGTCTCTTACCAGTTCCACTCCACATTACAGTTCTAGCAGCTGCCTCCTTAACATTTTAAATTAAGAATTGCCTGTGCAACACCATAGAGACTCTGAAGATGCTATACAGCAGATCAAGCTCATTTCTTTAGTTTGAGAAATTGGTTATAAAGAGGAATTGATCCGAAGACACTTAGATAAAATACTTTCGGTAAAGTTGTATTTCTCTTTTACTGATCCTTCCTTCTAAATATTCTTTCTTTGTTTATTACTGTCCTAGTTTCTTAAAACCACGAGAATAACTGAGTTTGGAATTTGGGATACTCAGAACCTTCTCTGAGCAAACAAATTTAAAAAAAAACAACAACTGTGTAGATATTGTGTCTCCAACTCCTGCTGACCTTGGTGTTTGATCATGAGTTCCTCATCCTCAGTCACTACTCTCAAGCAGTTTTTGAGACTGTATGACACTGAAATTCCTGGAGTCTAGAACATGCTTCAACAGTAAAAAGCCCTCCCAGAAATAATTTGCCATTAGCAAAGGATTTAAAGGAAGGTATTTTGGGTTGCCAGCAAGATTTTCAGCTCAGACTACTACTGAGGGATGTGATTTAATGGCTCACATGCGGACAATGACACAAAGCGGTCAGGTCCACCCCACAATTGGGCTTATATGACTTTTGCCCTAAAAACCTTTCTATTCATATTTCTTCACCTCTAATGTTACAGTTTCCCTTATTTTTAGCTCAGATCACAACGACAACTAAAAGCTGGGGACTTTTACAACATAAAGCTTCCAAGTACTCTGTGAGTCTACAGGAACCATTGCTAAAACTCCTCTGGGCATTTGTTAAATTATTAAGAATTAACACTAATAAAAGTGATAGGTCCTCAGCTTCTGGGACCTGGACTTTACATCTATGTAAAAGAAAAACCAATGTTTTGAAAAAGCCTCCTAAACAGAAAGGCAAACATGGAACATGTATTATTTTCTCTTCCAAATTTAATCTGTCTCTAAAGCCCAAACTTCTTCAAACTATTTTCATTACACTGTTATCTTTAGATACTTAATTAATTTGCACCAAAGTCCCCAGTATTTTTGTTCCTTAGCATCATGCTCAGTGTGGCCCCAGAGTAAAGAATACATATTCACTCTCTTAGAAGCTAGAGATCTTACCATATTTAACAAGAAGCATCTCTGACAGTAATTGGAGTTTTGTATCAAGGTAAATAAATGGTAAGATCATAAGAACGTACTCTAGTGGCCACATGCATCCGGCAAAGAGTAACATCAGAGAGCGAATTTAACATACAGTCTCGGTGGATACGAATTTTCTGTAAACAAACAGTCTGAAGAAAGCCTCACTTTTGTCATCTGTTATTCCCATTGAAGAAAAATGAATATTCTGTTTCATACTTTTCCTACCAGGTGGCTTCATTATTTACCACTAGTCTTTTCTCCCTCATCATGTGTGCAATACTGTAATACCCTCAATGACAACAGATTAACTTTCTTTCTTCAACAGTAGCATTCAATGCAAATTACCCAAATTATCCAATATGCCAGAATGATGGTACTTCACAAGGGTACATTGGAAGGCCAGTTTCTCATATTGCTGGGGAAAAAAGCTCACTTCTATCAAGATGCAAAGGCCCCTCCATGCAGCATGTATTCCCACAAGTACAGGGCACGGAGTGGAACAGCAGTCAAGGATGAGCCACAGAGGCTCCAATCTTCCCAGTCACTGAGCACGTGAGGAGCACCGGGCAAGTCACTTACTCTCCCTGTACACCGGCTATCCCTGTGCAATACAGAGATAACACTGCTTCCTCCCTTCAAACAAAGTGCTGGAGGCATAAAAATTCCTAGACTGAGAGGTGTAAAATCCCTTGATGATGAGGTAAGTGCCTTGAGCAAATAGTGGCTGGATAATTCAGACTGAAGTTTGAGCACTGTGTTTAAAGAGTTAAGTTCAGAGCAGAGAAGGCAAAGACAGGCATGAAGGGCTCCCCTCTACATACCTAGAAATCAGTGACTTCAGCAAACACAGGACTGGCCTCTAAATGCTGGAGCTGTGCTAAGATGTCTGCTATAGAGAAAGAAATACTTATTCTGACCTGGAAAAAAAAAAGAAAGGCAAATGCCATGGCTTTGAAATAAAAGAGCAAAAAGCAAGAATAGGCTCAAGAGGGTTTATAAATCCTCTTAGGCAGCCTCTCAATATTCTCTTCCCTACAACTTTAGAGCAGGGCTTTAGAAAATTTCAAGGAGGATGGTCAGACACTATGATTATAGCCATTTCTGGCTTCATCCTGATTAGAATGGCAGTCAAGTTTGATGGGGTTAACTCATCAGGTCCAAACAAACCTCAGCATAAATATAGCCTTATTGTAGTACCTCTGCTTTGGAATAGCCTTAGTTTGCTTTAAGCTTATTCAGTTATAGCTTTCCTGAGCATTTGAGAAAACAAAGTAAAAACAGATTTATACTGACACCACGAAAGGGTCAGGGGGCAATATTCAGATGAGCCTCATAATCAAGGTGAAACCCCTAAAATATTTTTAGAATAAATTGTTGCTATCAAATATTCTAGTACAAGGCAAAAAAATCAAAACTTTTGGAAGGATTTTGAAGTGTTGAACCAGCAGGGCAAAACTGGGGATATTCCCTTTGTACAATTCTGGGATATGAAAGGGTCAAAAGCGTTCTTTCAAGGAAAAAGACAATTGTGAAGGAAAGAACAGGCTAGAATTGTTGAAGCTGCTCCACCTTGTTGTAGGGGGCCGACACGATCCCCAGGCAGCTGTCAGGAATGAAACAGGGCAGTGACAAATCACAACTACATTTGCCCCCTTCCTCCCTCAGACCTTTAACACTGCATGCCTAACCCCAAGCACTCTCCACAGCACTGCTGTTAACTCGCAGCAACCCATCCCCTGTTTATAAGATTCCAACAGCTTCCCAGCTGGGGAGCGCTCTTTCCCCCCAGCTACACAGCCTAGTTTGCAGTAGCTGCACTACCAATGGCTTTACCCTCGTCAAAGCCCACTCAACCTTTCCACAGCCATATCACAAAGGCAGGAGATGCTCTTGTATGACCAGACGTGACAACGCCCCAGGCTATATTTCCCCCTTCAAACACCCACCACAGACCGATGGCCAGCCCTTGTAGCCTCCAGGTATCCCCGGCAGGGCAGGCGTTTCTATTAACTCAACATTCAAGAGGTGCATGACTGAGGAGCGGGGAGAGCAATCAAAGCATTTGACATGCCAGAGTCCCGCCAAGTTGCCTGTGCTGGGCTGTGCCCTGCTACATTAGTTACAACTGCAAGTAGCTACTATCAGCGACTGATTGTCCAAAAAGCTACTTTGGAGCTTTAGAAAATTAAGACACTCTCGACACACAGATAGAATTCAAGTGTGAAAGTCTGTCCCTGTCTGCTCCTCTCCATTTTAGGATCCTAGCTCCTTACAATCCCGATAGGATGCTGAAGTCTCTAAACTACGGTGTGCAAAGAGTGGGAAAAAAGCGCCACAAATCCCTAGTTCCTGTTGCAAGTGTTCCAATATTTCTAGGAAGCTGACAAAAACTTCTGTTTAGCTGGGCTATCACTTATCTTGTCATTTAGATTGTCACTTAGATTGCCTTTGTTACTGGTGATGTCCAAAGGCTTTCCATGTAGAGCTGCCAGAGAAGCCATTGCTGAACAACTCCACATCTTGGGCTGTGACAGGAGTGCGCCAGATGCACATTTTAAAAAGCAGAGCATGTATCAGCCTCCTTATAGAGCCCTGTCAGAAAATTTGATTAATGGTAACGTGCTACAAATCCTAAGCAAAAAACACAGCCCCTCATAAGCGTTCTACCCAGATCAAAGCCATGTGGCCATGGATACTCAGCACCAAATGTAGTTCCTGAAGCTCTTTTGCCACTCAGAATGTTTCAAACCAAAAAAGATTCCAGGCTAACAGAAGGTTTGGGAATCATGTTTTCATAGCCTCTGAAGTTTCAGAGTAAAAAGCGTCACACTAGGCTCCAGTGATTTGAAAAACCTGAAACCTTCAATGAACACTATTTTTAAATTATTTGGGATAGAAGGAAGAAAAGGCTTTCCACTTCTGCTCCATGATCTACAGGTTAATGGACTAATGAGATAAAACAATAGGTTATCATAGGAGTCTCAATACAATTACAATCTTAAAACTAATGGTGATCTGTTTCAGATGAAGCCACGGATGAAAATAAGGGATTAAATATTTTTCCCCACTTATTAAGTACACTGAAGATTTAAGCCATGTAAAAGTGTGATTTACATGTATGCACTTGCACACACACAGGCAAATCTATGTAAAGAGATCCATTTAGTCATCAAACCTTGTACTACCAGATTTCACTCACTCATACTGAGGAATTCTACTAATTTCTACACCAAGAGGATTATTTTAGAAGCATCTTAATATAGGTATCTAACAGAAGAAAATACCTGCTGAAATAGACTGTGGCATGCTAGAGAGGGGTGTAAGAGGAGTGAAAAAACTGAATAAATGACACACTACTGAGAAATGCTATTTGTCTCAGCAGACTTCACTAAGGGCAGCAACACAACTGCATGCAGTTGGTCATTTCCAGCTAGGCTTCCTACTTTTGGAAATAAGCTTTAATTAAAATGTGGGAAGTCAGTGGTGCTATCCCTCACGGATCCTCAGGATCCTCATGAGTCCCATTTTACCTCTAAAATGAAATTATATGAAGAATTTTCCCATGACAAGACATATGTCTTGCCACTGTGTTTTGAATACATTTCTCCAGTATCTAACACAGCAAATCCTCATCCGCTGTTTCTTGAAAGAGTGTGATCTAAACAGACAGATTTGTAAAGAGAAAAGGAGACCAAGCTTCAGCTGGAATTTATATTTAGGAAGACACCTGCTGTTGAGATGAAACAAATACAAGAAGTCAAGCATTTCAAAGGTCTTTATTACTCTGTCAAGTCATTTTCGAATCCTTTCCTGTAAAAAGTCTACCCCTATGCAAGAAAAGCAGGCGACCCACAAACACCTTCTCCTTCTCCTTCTCCAGTATGTTGGACCAGCATTGAGGGGGCCATAAATCAGTTATGGATTAGAAAGATTGCAATGCAGGTCCAACACAGAAGTACCTGTTCCAAAGGCTTATTGTGGATACGGAAAGCATGCAGCAGAGAGATATCTCAGCTTTCTGCCAGTGCTTTCCGTATCCACAGCTTATTCCCTGCAGTTGACATTACAGCTGGCCCTCAATAATTGGTATGAATGGTTCGTATGACAGTAAGACTGAGAGATCAACTGAGGAGCCATGGGATATAAAATCCATTGTAAAGGAAGGAAAGAGCTTGCAATCTTAGCAACAGAGCAGGAGAAACGGATTTACGTTCAGGCTGCAGATTGAGAAGAACACCACAGCCAGAATGGAGTGACTTGCTGAAAAGGAACTAAACCAGGAACTGGTTTAAACTAAACACAGATTTCTCATGTCTTTGTCCGTTCCCTGAACCATAGCTGATCATTTCCCATACAGCCTTGGAAGACTTTCACTTCTAAGTTCCTTTGAGGCTGCTGCACTTTGGCCCCATCCCACACAATCCAGTGTGCTTTTCATTTCCCTTCATCTGAGCTGGCTGCAACAAATGTTCCTTCTGTGGCCTCTCTGAAGCAGTCTGTGGACAGGCATCTGTTATCCTGTCAAAGACACAGGGCCCTGAAGCCCAGCTACTTTCTGCTCCTCACACCAATGCTGACACCCCTGGTGTCCCATCAGTAGAGGAACACTCTTTTCCAGCCTCACAGATGCTCCAGCTGAACAGCTCTCCTCCCGAGGAATGTGCAGCCCAAGCAAGTTAGAAACGCTCATTTGTAATGGCTGCAAGAGCCACGTGCCTCTCCACTTTATCTGGAGACTCTGGCAAAACAATTCACACCTATACATACTCCTGGGTCTCTAATACTGTTCAGGCATAGGTCAAAGTCATCTCACTTCAAGAACCTCCTCCCTTATACAAGTTGTCTTCTCTGACTCCCTCTCCAGCCAGTTCCCTTCTTCCTTAGCCAGTCTTAGAGTGACACCAAAGCTGTTACCGAAGCACACCCCTCCATTCCTCCTTCCTGCCCACAATCTCTTCATCTCTGCATGTGCCTCTGAGATCCCTTCCCCTTCTCCCACAGCCTTTGAAGCTCAAAATGCCCCATTAGCACTCAATGTCTTTGCCTCCGCTTCTGGGGAAGTTCCACAGCTCCAAACACCTTTTCCGCCAGCAGATTCAGCTGGATTGATTTCCCTTGCCTTCAGCTCTCCCACTGTCCACAAGGGATCCCACTTGAACGCAAGCCAGACCCCCTGCTCCGGGAGCTGCACAGGCCATATGCTGTTCAGCCTGTGCATCTTGCTCAAAGTGTGATACTCAGCCACGCACCGAGACTTCAGAGTCACAGTCAGAATTAATAAAGTACATGGGGACACCTTCTTCCTCCTCACCTTTGATTATCACACTTGCATAATGTGTGGTTATGCAGCTATTTTCTTGATACTGACTGAGATATAAGCAGCCTAATAACACTGCAGTATATTATTTTTCAACATTTGTTTCCATGCTGGAAAAAAAGCCGTAAAAAGTGTGAGTAAAATTAAGAACAGATCCTTTCAGCTAGTGTAAATCTAGATACCTCCATTGATTTTTGGTGGATTTATGCCAGTTTCAAAGTGAAGATTCAACCCTTAAAATAACAAGTCACATGTTTTAAACATCTTCCATATTCTTAATAAATTATCTAACAGGTTTTCATTTAATTGACTGAGATATTTTTGTATGGAAGGATATTAATGGAGATCTTACTAATCCTGGACAAGTTGCTTTGCATCTGACACTGATGAAACACTTGGAAATTAGAGTGGAAGGATAGTATGGTCCCACACAAGTAACTGCCCCACTAACTTGAGCTTTACCCCAAAAATGAGCAGATGAGGTCACACTCTATTAAATTACTATGTGCTGATTCCCTGCCTTGCTTTTTAAAAGTAAGGTGACAAAGATCACTGTAATCTACATTTAATGAAACATCATATCTCCTGTGTATTCTCATTGATCATATCTTTTTTTTTTTAATCATTCTTAAGAGAATATTGGGCTTTTGAAATGAGAGAGGCTCCTTTCCTTGAAGAAACTCTCACTGTCTGCCAGTGATCCTGTTATATGCTTTGCAAGTCTGCTCCGTTTGTAATTAGAGTCAAACTATCAGGGAGTTTTTGAACCACAGAATATCCTTCCAGCAGCAAAATCCAGTCAACATAATGCAACTTGCACTGCTTTCTTTAAGTGTCAGACTGCTGGGATTGTTGTTTTGCCAGAGATGCACTTTGAAAATAGTAACAACAACAACAACAAAAAAGGGGGGGTGCTGAAAAAACCTTTGTGAGAACCTGACAAAAAATGGCCAAAATTGCAGGCAAGCTGAACCACCCTTCCAGGTAGCACTCCTGAGTAACACAAGTATAGTTATTGAAGCAGGCATTCCAAATATTGATCACAGGATCCCCATTCAGGACAGGCTTTTGCCCAAGACCTTTTCTGAACAGGGCCAGCAGCAGGATATCACAGAACCACCTTCTTTAAAGATTCTCCTACATCAGGAAAATGCTGAATTCTGCATTTTCTGATTTAGAAACGTGTTCAGAATCTCCCGATTTAGAATTGTCAACATTGTAACTCTTCTGTATGCCACCACTGCTGCTTTCGCAAATACAATGATTGTATTTGGTTGCTTGTTTCAGAAATACATTGGTATTTCTTGCAAGTTTTGGAAATGGGAAGAGATACTGCAAACTCCCCAAGGTATTTTGCATGTCAGAATTTAACCAGCCCCCAGTGAAACTGCTGAATTGTGCTTTGACAAGTGTTATTTAATGCTGTGCTCAGAGGACACGATGCTTGCAATGTTGTCCTGGAGGGCATCAGGTTCTAAGAGGACCGACAGTTCTTGATTTGCTTTCCATTTTTTTAATGCTCACTAGTAAACAGTTATTTTTCTTCAAGTTTTCTGCACCTCACCCCTAAATCAATGGAAGCCAAAATCCTCACCCTTTTTTTGGAATAAAGGGGATATCCAAAACAAAACATCTCGACACCTGACTTCAGGAGCTGGTGCTTTATGGAAAATACTAAACAGCAGATTTCTCAGCCCTTTTTATCATTAGCTAAATACAACCAACCCAAAAAGTGACCTTAGCAGTCATACCTAAACAATAAGAAGTCTTCCTTTCTACACATAAACAAAGAAGGACTAAGGACCATTGAAACAAAATCACTTGTGTCAGTAAAGAATCATTGACATTGTTCACTGCTTTTGGGAAGAGGCAAATACAGCAAGAATAAAGTGTTCAATTATGTCAGTTCTGGTATTTGCCAAGCACTTGGGATCGGGTGAATCAGATGAGGCACAGATTAGAGCAGCTAAACATGAATCTCACTCATATAATCACAGAACATCCCCAGTTAGAAAGGACCCATCAGGATCATCAAGTCCAACTCCTGGCCCTACACAGGACAGTTCCAAGAGTCACACCTTGTGCACAAGAGCACTTCTGAACTCAGACAGGCTCAGTGCTGTGACTGCTTCCTTGGGGCACCTGTTCAGTGCCCAAGCACCCTCTGGATGAAGAAATTTTTTCTAATACTGAACCTAACCCTTCCCCAACTCTGTTTCATGCTGTTCCCTGGGGTCCTATTAATGGTCACCACAGAGAAGAGATCAGTGTCTGCCCCTCCTCTTCCCCTCACAAGGAAATTGTGACTGCAATGAGATCTCCCCTCAGTCTCTTCTCCAGGCTGAACAGACCAAGTGACCTCAACCACGCCTCACGGGGCTTCCTCTCAAGGTCCTTCACCATCTTAATATCTCTCCTTTGAGTTGTCACTAACAGCTCTATATCTTTCTTATATTGTGGCGCCCAAAACTGCCCCCAGGATTTGAGGTGAGGCTGCCCCAGTGCAGAGCAGAACAGGACAATCCCCTCCCCTGAGCAGCCGACAATGCTCTGCCTGATGCCCCCCAGGGCACTCTGTGCTGGTTTTTCAGGCTCTGAGAAACAAGTAACAAGATAAAAGGGTCCAAGTCTAAAAACAGAAACATACTCTAAGCCTCTGAAATTTCATCCAGGTGGAAATAAGATTTGATGCTTACACAAATCTCTCCATAATGTCCCCTAAGGCTCTAAACTAACAAATGCCTGCACACCTCCTCAGACCTGACATTTGGTCCCAAGCTCTTCAATTGAAAGCCATCTTGACCACTGCTCTAATCTGTCTTCCCCTAGCCGGGGAGAGAACAGCAGGAACCATCAGTTTGTTTTCTACACTTTATTTCTGGTTTATAGGCTGGTTTCCTCTGAAAGGTCTTTGTAGGCGTTGCCAGGACTTTGAGCATTGAGTCTCTCTAGACCAACACCTACAGAGACAGAAAAGGATTAGCCCCAGGGCTGACTGGACAGGAGAGATCTTTCATTCTCTGTAACAAGCCTCAGGCAAACAATCACTGCTTCTGGATCTAGCAATGGAGTCTTCCCCTAAAGCACACTATGGTGCTCCCATCTTATGACCCCATATGATGGGGCTAAATGCAACAGCAACCTTTTGCTTCTCTTTTCCTAGGAGTACCAGATACTACAAAGACCTTTTCCTCTGTGCTGTACTTACACCTACCTGATCTTTCAGAAAGGATCCAGTGCACACCTTTGACAAGCAGAGTTATTAATCTTAATGCAAAGTCTGCACAGGGATTCTAAAATTATTTCAAAATTGTAAGTATACGCAAAACCTGGAACATTTAAACTTTTGCACCTATGCCTTCACCCAAAAGGCTCCTGAAGTACTTTCCCATGGTATTTTTGTTTCTTTTCTTGGTAACTACATCCTGACAGAAATATGAAATGGAATATTGGTAACTTTCATTTATGAGTTGATTATAGCTAATGGACTCATCAAAATCGTAGGATTTTTCTTCTTTTTTACTTCACATTATCCAATCACAGACTGCAACAGCACAAAATACAGCTTTTATTCTTTATTTCATTCAATCTAGTAAGTATTCTGAGTAGCCCTTACTGACAATCTGATTTCTCACAAAGGAGTATTTGCAAAGTGAAAGATGGATATTCTGTGAAATATTTTACTTGTCATCAGTTTTGTGTTCTTATATCTCGGACTGAGACATCCTCTGACAGATAAGTTCAGTCATCAGAGGAAAGACTAGCAGTTCCTTTCTCAAAGGCTGGACCACACTGCTCCCGTGTGGTTTCTGAGGAAAACAGAACAGGCTGGAATGACTCCGTTCAACAGAGAAACTCCTCGTCCCCTGCTTGTATAAATCAGGCCCTTCATATGTTTCTTAGATGGCACTATGCATTCTCTTGACACCTGACAAAATAAAAATGGCAGTGGCAAATTTCAAGCAGAGGGGTTTTGGGGTTTTTTAAGTCCACTGTAGTATCAGTGCCAGTACAAAGTTCCTTTGAGTAGCTCAACTCCTGGTTCTTAGCATGTGGCTAAACGTTTCACACCAAAAAGAAGAAAGCTGCACCTGCTGAGAAGATCTCCTCAGACACTAAAATCAGAGGTCTGGGCTGCTTCACCCACAGGATAGAGACCCACGTCACAGGGGCTGCAGTGAGGAAACACCAGTTTCTGAGAGAAATGCTGCACATTGGCACCCAGAGACACAGAACCATTAAATATCCTGAGTCGGAAAGGACCCACAAGGACCATCAAAGTCCAACTCCTGGCCCTGCACAGGACCACACCAGGAATGGTGGTGACATTGGTCTCTGTCAGGCACCATTTGCCATTTGGCTGCTATTCTTGCACATCAGACAGGGGGAAAGATTCTTGCAAGGATTCAATCCCAAATGCAGCAAATGTTTTTAGTAAGAGTGCAAATATTCCTCTCCTGAGAAGTCTGAGAAGTCAAATGCTATTGATGACCAAATATAACCCCAGCAGAAAGCATTGCCAGGATCAGGTCCTTCATTTGCAAAGTATCTAATCCATAATACACAACTACATCAAATGAGGTAACAGATACAGGTATTCTGGAATCTGAACCCTTAACACCAACCACAATAGAAAATTTACCTGAAAAATAATTGTATGCTGAATAGACCTGTTCCTCGAATATGTGTTAAGACCAGCAGCATTTTCTGTAAAGAGATGACATTTTCCTTTGATTATTACACAGCTAATTTTACATTAATTCTTTTCCCATTGAATCTAAATTGTTCCTTCATACTCAAACTATATCTGCAAATAGATGGTGAAAACAGCTGTTGTTTTTCAGAGTAAAAGTATTCTTTGACCTGTTTCATCAAAAAGGCTTGCTTTCCTCAAAGCCAAACACAAAAGCTGCTTACACTTATCTGGGGAACATGCAGGCAGAAGAGGTGGGATAGGGGGAGTGAAAGAGACCTAAAAGAAATAATTCCATAGAGAAACAAGCCTTACAGAAGAAACCTCAAAGAAACCCCAAAAGCTAATTCTACTCAACTCCCCCTTTTCCCTTTCTATGGAAAACCAGCAGACTGACAGCTCATATAAATAGAGCAAGTGAGTTCAGCATGAAAGCAAGAAGGAACAGAAATTCCAACTGGATTGTGGAAACAACACCTATCCCAGAGCCTTTTACTATATCATCTCAGATTGCTTGCAGGCTTCATTTCAATTAAAAAATATATTTGTGAATCAGACAGAAATGTGGTATCTTAGAACAGAATCAGAGGATCTGTCAGTGTTCTGGAGAGTTTACTTTTAACGCGTACCAGGCTTTAACCATGTGCACACAGAGGACAGAGCATAATGAACACAGACTTAAAAGTTCCAATGGTTCATAGACCCTCAAAAGGGATGAACGGCTCTGAAGAAGATGTTATGGTGCATCAAGCAAATCCTCCTTAGTTCACACAGTTATTGACCCGAGACATCACAATTATTCCTTCAGAGCCATTAAGGGTCAAATGTGTTAATCCCATTGCCACCACAGATTATTTGTTACACAGTTTAGTGAGTAGGATAAGGAGGATGTTATATGGGAACCGCACACACTCATCGTTTGGAGGCTACATCTCCTCCCTGTGCCACATTTCAGTCTTGATACCCAGGGCCTTCCATTACTGACATGACACAACAAGGAGCAGAACAGGAAATCAGGGCAGCAGGGAAAGGTACAAAGTCACCAGAAGGCAACATGTCCTGTTGGGACAACCCAGCTGCTCTCCTCCCTGGGTTCAGCTGTGTGCTGACTGGCACAGAGCTGGAGAAGAGACATTTTCCTTTCAAGTGCAATATGCCCACAAAGCACATAGAAACAGCTGCACCCCTTCATTCCCTCTGGTACAGGCAATCACTGCCACCAAACTTCCCACTAGATTGCAAAGAAGAGTTTTTGTATCCTTCTACACCTGCAAAAGCCAGTGGCAAGCAGAGGCTCAAGCAGAGACAAACCTAGAACTGTACCAGCTGAGGGAAGGAGTCGCCTGGAATACTCAGCAACCCTTGGTACAGCACTGCCAAACAGCCAAATCCACAAAAGTTAGCATTTAACTGCAGGATGTTTCCATGTGCCTTTCAGACCTCTTGGATGAGCACACAAATCTCTCAGCTGCCTATTCCAAAAGCTTTGTGCACATTTTTTGTCAAGAGACACACTTGCACCCTCTTTTGTGGGCAACACCTTAAGGAAGCAGGTCATTCCAATTCCAGGAGCAAAACACACAGTGAAGAAATCATCAGCGCCTGACAAAAAAGTGCTGATGTGTAGTATCTGTGACACAGATCACATAAATCGGCATTTCTGAAGTGACTCCTTTCTTCCCTGTGCCAAAATTGTCATAACTAGCTATTTCAGACTTATTAAATCTCAATATTGGAGCTCTCTGCCTTTTCTTAAAAAAAAAAAAAAAAAAAAAAAAAAAAAAAAAAACCAAAAAAAACCCCAAAAAAAAAAAAAAAACCCACAAAAAAAACCCACAACCAAGAACAAGGATAGTCAAGGTAGGAATTGCTTGAAATGCCTAAAAATAGTTTAAAGCTATTGTTTAGGTCTCCCAGATTTATCTATGATTAATAATCTGCTAAAAAGCTATGCAGAAACTAAACAAATTCAGGCTCCATTGGGCTGATGATTTTCTACTGAACTTGCCATGGTATTCTTCCTGAAAGCAAGGACACAAAGCGGGCTATGAAGCAGTGGAGGCACCTCAGCGGAGGTAAACGGGAACTGTGCCTAACCCCACAGTCCACCAGCTGTGGAACTCTGCCACTGGATGCAATATGCAAAATATTGGAGGCAGTGAAAGAAAGGGTCCCCTAACACCCTAACAATATGCTTGTAACACCACGTAACTCAATCTATCATGGCTGCAGTCTTCTGCATCATTCCTGTGGCATTCAGATACACTTTCAATCATGGAATAAGCAAAGAGGATATATATAAAAATAGCACACAACATGAAGATGAATATAAACCATTTACTGCATCATCTCTCAGAAGATGCAGTAAAGAAGTACAGAAGACTACCCTGAGGTTCCTGCTTTGCTTTGCTACTTGTAAGCTGCAATTCCTCATTCCACAGCAATGCCATTTGCTACCCCCACTCATGTTGTACATTACTCTATCTGGTGGGATGTATACACATATATGCTAATATATTATTAACATGATAACACAGGGCCTCATTTTTTAATTGCAATTTTTTAATACTCAGTTGGTAACAGCTGCACTGCAGCTTCTGTTAAATTGTTTTCCAATAGCAGAATACTTCCATGGAGCAAGACAAAGGGAAAAAAAGTGTCTTCATTTGGGGCTTAAATTGGCCTCAAAAATGTCATCAAAATATTGCTTAAAATATGCATTTTTGCAAAATGTGGGAAAACTCTTCAGTCTTCTGGTTATTCATTTGGGGGAAGGAAAACAGATTTTGGCTATGTGCAACCTCAAATTGCATGCAGGCCAAACATTTATAATTTCCTTCACAGATAACTGAATATTACAGAGACTGTGAGGGAGATGGGAGGAAAATGAAGAGAAAAATACAGGAAGACAATATTTTTAGTGTACACCATACAAAATTTTACAAGTACTTAGTTTTGCATATCTCTAAGGGAATGTCAAGCAAGTACTGCAAGCCTGTAAGTAGGCTATTGACCTGTAAAGTCAAATTTTATAGCAGCACCAAAACATTTCACAGCTCCTTAACAGTGTAAGTGGAGAAACTGGATTCTCCATTTCCAGTTCTTTTTGTGAAGACAGTGAAGCTCAGATTCAGCAAACTACTTAAACTACTTAAGTGTTAAGCAAGAGCATTATCTCAACTAACATGCATGCAAGAAGTCAGAAGATTTGAATAAGGCATGCCTTGAAAATATTTTTTTAACAAATATCACTCAATTGACTGAGAGCAGATGTGAAAAATGAATAAATACTAATATGGGGGCTATCATCTGTTTTCCCCACAAACCCACAAATCCATAACTGTACCCAGCCACACTGGGCAAACAGAGATTTTCTACTCACTTGTTATGAACAAGAAATTCAAAGCCATCTTTTTTTGTGTAACTGCTCTCCTGTGATGGGAGGAAAATTCTTTTATGCTTTTATCTTGAATTCAGTAAGTCCTGTGAGAGGGGATTGTTTACATTTGGCCAAATGTTTTCATATTTGTGCCAATTTTAAAACCACAGATTTGTTCTTTGCAGCTATTATCTATGCTGAGATGATGACCATGTTTTGTGTTATTCTCATCTATTTACAAGTATAGCTAAGGTTTCTACCAAAAAATTTCCTTTAAAACCTGCACATCTTTCACATACAACCCAAACTGAATATAAACAGAGGTGCTTGGTAAAGGTCTTCCTCTGTGACTACCATTATTCACAATAAATGTTTTCAGTTTACCCTAAATGACAAAACTGAAATAAGATCTCAGCTTTATATTCAAAAGCTGGTCAAGCTCATGCCACTGTTCATAAAGTAATATGAACATCAGTCCCAGGTACATGCTGTTGGGAATGCTCAATAAAGATCGACACTTCAGATGCATTTTTACTTGGTGAAATTACTGTAGGGGCAGGACAATCAGAAAGGGCTGCTCTATGACTCCCATTCCCTATTTCCTCTTGGGAAACTGAGTCATCACACCATTTTTCCCTTCCCTTCACTTTCTAACTATTTCAGGTTCTGCAGCACAGACTGATTCACACTGATGCCCAGGTCTAATCTTAGCACCACAGTACCAACTGCAGGAGGTGAAGTATCCCAGCAGCTACAAACATGCCAGGGCAGCAGACACTTCAGCATGAGCAGAAACCAAAGCCTGTGAGCAGCCCCCTTTACTTCAAAGGGAAGTGGCCCGAAGTAGCAGGGCTATAATGGCCATAGCTGTCTTCAGGATACAGGTAAAACTATGACACAGACAAGTGAAAATTAAGTAGTGTAACGGCTCCCTCAGACATCACTCAGTCACTTTCCATTGCTAGAAGGAGCTTCTTGCTGCTCTTACCTACAGAACTGTTTCCTGGTCATGAACCTTTATCGTGAAGTAGCTGCTTTAATGCTGTTGGTCACTGAAATCACCTCTTGGGTGTTTATTTATTTAAAAATGCTGGTCAGTAAGTTCTGTTTTCAGACACTAACATCTAACCACATCATTAGCATTATACACCCTCATCTCCCTCCTGGTGAGTAAAGGACACATTAAACTGCTGCCACAATGACCTCATTCTTCAGAGCTTCTATATCACAAGAAGTCTCTTCCGTAGTTTTGTCAGATGTTGTGGGCAGGCTGTCTCCCCAGGACACTCACTTCTCTGGGCTGAGCACCAAAAATAGCTTGATTTGAGAGCTTCTCCTCCTTTCTCAGTTGGTCAGAAATTCAAAACAATGCATGCTGCTCCAATAACCTAGTCCATTTTCCCTTTTATTCTTCAAGAAGTCACAAGAAAAAAAAAATACCAAGAAAGCAGAAACTCTGCACAGCAAATCAGCAAATAAAGCATTGTGTGCATAAGGGCATAAGGCCTCAGAATAAATGTTTCTTTATAAAATGCCCCCAAAGAAAGTAGACTTCTCAAGTAATCTCTGCATCAAGAGATTTTCTGCAGGATTTTCTGCTTATCACTCCTTTTGCCAGCCAGCCCAAGTGGTTTTAATCTCCCTTTTCTCCCTGTCACAGGACATAAATGTTTCCATTGCAAGTTCTGAGACTTGAGTGTCACTCTGAGCTGCACAAAGCAGATGCTGAACTGACAAGTTCACTGAAATTTCTACCAAATTTCTGTGAAATGCACCCATAAATATAGTCTGTCAACACTTGCTGTTCTACGCTGATTGCCAGCATCTCACTGTTCTCAAAATAAGTACCTCCTACAGATACTTTTAGTTGCCTAGAGTACTAGATGTTTAAATAGAAGTTAAAAAACACAATTTCAAATGTGGATTGATGATCTTTACTCATTCTTAAAGAACTGAAATCCATCAAACAGATATGAAAGATCAAATCAAAGTCAGTTTCTATCTGTTTCCACCACTGGGTCTCAATGGCCTTCAAACAGCCACCCATTCTGCCTCAAGTTATTTATGACAGCTGCTTTATCATGCAGTTATGCACTCAGTAGTGCATTTCCAGGTTTTCTTAAATCCTAGGCAGAGAATAACTCTCCCATTATTCCTTGTTTCTAAACGTCTGACAATCAGAAGCATTCAAAAACTAACTCAGGTTACATAAAAGCACTGCTTGAGCAAAATTCAAGCATTTGGAACAGAATATATATTCCATTTCAATGCAATCTTTTTTTACAGTTTTTAATTATTTTTTCTTAAGAAGTGAATAAGGAAGAGTTTAAAGGAACAGCGGCATTCGCTGTTAGTTATAAACCAGTTGGCAGGTTATAAAATTCTCAGGGAAAGCACACTTACACCCCCAAACATCAGTTCATGTCTCAAACCAGGTATCAAGTGTCCTGACACTGTACAGGCACAGCGATACTGAGTTATCACTCTGAGGAGCTGTATGTCACTAAAGGTGAGTAACTCTGCAGTGCAGGACTGCCCTTACCCAACTATCACTCAGTCAATGGTACTTGTGTTACTAATCACCTGAAGGACCTACCCAAGGTTTGTAATGAAGGAGACAAGCATCAAAATAGTCAAGAGTTCACATTTTCTCTGTCTATGGTCTCATCATACATAGCATAGTCCACCCCCTTCCTATTACCAGAGCTGTAGAGGTAAGTGCTTGCAAAATCTTCTATGACAGCAGGTCTATATAGAAAGAGGTAATTTCTGCCAGCCAACTTTTTAATTTAAAGTATTACAGACTTTAAATTGGGCTCAGGCTATGCATCTGTTGGCTGGACACTGACTATATAACAGCCTGAGCAGCCACATAACCATTTCAGAGAGACTCCTCAGCACAAGGAGAAAGGCTTCTACAGTACAATGCCACATTCTAAACCCAACCACAAAAAGGCTAAAGCTAAAAGACACAATTCCAGATCAGCTACTGATAGACAAATAGGTCCTTTTAGATTAATCAGTCTCACTCGATTGCCCCAGTATTACCTCTAAAGCCAAACCGAGCACTAGCACAAGCAAATGAAATTGCCACAGATTGCGCCATTCCCAGTCCTCAACCCAAAGCTCAGAGGCCAAAATCCCATCTCCAGCAAGAGAGGCACAAATCTTCAGATTCAAATTCTTATCCTTCCACTCTTATCCCTCCATTTAATAAAGCACAGAACATCATTACAGTCATCTTTTCAATGATAGGGAACATTTATTTCAGACATGCAAAACCAGGCAACTCAATTATGACCCTTCTGATGAGACAGTTCCTAGATTTTCTATCAACATGTTCCCAAGCCCATTCCCAGGGGAACTCAGTGGTAACATGAAGAGCGTGACCGTTTATTTGGCTTAAGGAACACATTAATTTATCTGGCTTATAGAATTTAAACATCTGACGAATGACAGTGTGGTTGATTTTATTCATCAGCTAATTGCTTTGCCACCTGGAGCTGCAGCTTTATATATTCAGCTTATAAAAGATCTGAAAAGGATCTCAATTATTCTTTAATTTGTTCCTTGAATTTAAAGTAGGAAAATCTGGCTTAATCAAACATTGTCTCAATTCTATTGGGATATGTCTAGTTACCTTATAACAAGGTAAGCTTTCATTTAATCATATGATATGATAATTCCCCACTTTCAAGCCAAGTATCCTCTTAGTTACAATCAATTTTCCACTGAAAAAATAAACATTGTCTCTTTACTGAAATCCCTGTAGAGGAAGATAGTCCTTTTAAAGCAACTTGCTGTTAGTACAACCACCCTAGGAATTTTTGTGTTGGAATTCATTAAACCCCCTTATTTGGCCCTGACGGGTAAATTGTGATATCCTGATTTTTCAGAAATTACTGTTCACACACAGGACGATTTTTGGCATAGTTGAAAAAGTCTGATAATGAGCATTTGGGCAGAATGGTGGGATAAGCAAAATCCGCGGGTTAGCTTTTATTTTGCTGTATAAAACAATTTTATGTAGCATCCCCTGAAAATTGACTGCCTGATAGTCCTTGTACTTATTTTGATAGCAAGTAACAAAGGGGTAAGAAGACATACTGAGCCCAGAGTAGCTTTTCTCCAACGCACAGTTAAAATGCAGTGTTTTCATAAGATAGCACTAAAAATTATACAACTGGGTCAGAGCCCTGCACAGTCACGTAACATTTTCCCACAACTGCACACCCCAACAAAACACTTGCCAACACTAGTCCCTTTTCACACTTTACCAGAGAAAGCCTAGATCTACAATGAATTTTAGAAAGAGTGCAGGAGAGATCACTTGGCAGCCTGAGTGTCTGGGTGAGGGCAGTACTATGGAGTTTGCTACTTGGAAATAGCAGCTTAAATTAGGAAGCTTAAGATGCCACCACATGGAATGTGTAACAAACCTAAGTGTGCGTTTGCATAGGAATAACTGAGAGGAAAAAGAAAATGAGGAAAAAGAAAAAAAGAAAACTTGCAGAGAAATCGTAATGAATTTGAATGGATGGAGTGCTGAGCTAGACATCAGACTTAAAACATGAGGAGTCCAAAGGCTACTCTTGCTGGAAGAAACACCCTACTCTTGCTGGAAGAAACACCCTTCTGATGAAAACAGCATGGCAGGCTCTGGAGAAATAATTAGACAATGAGACAATATGAGGAGAAACAGTGAAACTACTTAAAAGCAAAATTATTTGTACCAAGTCCCAAAACACTGTCGAGCCAGAGGCAAGAAGGGATAAACCAGCCCTGCTAGTGCTTCTACAGACACTGAGAACAACTCGTGCTGTAGCCAGAGCACTGAGGACCACGCCAGGCCACAGAAAGGCCACTGGCAATAGCAGTGCAGGAGAAGGAGTTTGAATGAGGGAGTAAAGCAGCTGACGCAGCTCCATCAGGGTGGTGGAATGGTCTGGCCAGGTAAACATGCTTAGGAAAGCTCTCTGATGAGGAAGACAAGAAGAAAGTCATCCAATAGAGGAAGCAAGTGCAGATCTACCTAATATGATAGCTATTTTGCATCTCTGGCTTTGGTAACATACGGCTCAGCTCCAATTGCCTTTCATTTGCATAGGAAGCTGCTGATTTTGCTTTTCTGGAATTTCATAGCTCTCTAATGCCCACTAATGGCATTAGCAATAGTGTTTTGTAGTATAAACATTAGACTATATATTAATAGTTTTCGCCTATTCTTTTTATTTTTAAATTGGTACTTAGGTTTGAGCAATTGGAGCAACTGAGATGCACTAAGTGGGAGCAAACACTGGTGAAGTATTTGTAGGACAGGATTTACTTCCCCTGAAAGTAACTTCTCCAGAAATTCAGATTCTCATTCTCTCTGGAAGACTTAACATGCAGATAGAGATCTGCAGGACATGACATGAATATAAACACACAATGGCACTTGGAATTCAAAGGCCATCAACTTGAGTAAATACTCTAGAAAAAACTTTGGATTTTTGTCATGAGACAAGTGTTTCTGTATCCAAATGTTTTGCTCTGGATTCATGAGGCAGAGTGGAAGCATTCAGGGAAGGAGCCTGGTATTTGGCAACACTTCCTTGAGATCTCCCTGGAGCTCTCTTCTGTGGGAATGTCAACTTTGTTCTCCTCTAGCATCTGACACACATATGAGGTTGAAGCAACAGCTGACTTCTCAATCAGCTTTGTTCAGTGAATTCAGGCAAAAATGCCTAGATTTTTAGCACCGAAAAAATCTTTTAATCAGGCCCATTATGGCCTCAAACAAAGCTGGATCTTGGATGCACTCAAGCTACTGTGAATTCCCAGTCTGTTTACTCAGAGAATTCTGAAAAAGGGGCATATTTCTAAAAAGAAAAAAAAAATATTTCCAAGGCTAACACCCATATTTTTTGCCTTACAAATATCAAAGACCAAAATATGTTTCCTCAATATAAATTATGATTTATGTGTCATGCAACCCATAAACCAATCTAGAAAATGGCAAAGTCTGAATTCAAACAGGTGGAAAAGTCACAAGAAGAATTAAGACTTATGCAGTCTGCAAAAGCTACATTTCAAGGCAATATCTGAATAATAAAAAAATTGCAGCATGGGTATACCACCAGCCAAATATTCATTCTTGCTTCCCAATGAACTTGCCTTTTCTGCCAAGTAGAGTGATGCAATGTGACCTACAAAGCATCGCAGAGAAGAAGAGAAAGTGATAAGGTCTGCCCTGGCTTTTATACAGTGCCAGCATAAGAACAGAGGGGGTTTTTAAGAGATTTGTAAGAGTATAAAAGCACTGTATCCAATAGAATGACTTCTGCACATATCAGAAATACCCACCAGACACTTACAACTGGAGTCACTCCAAAGAACAGAAATGAAGTATCCTTTGCTACAGCTTTTAGATCATCTACTAGTGCTCCCTCCACATTTTGAAAAACTGCCAGGAGCCAATCCTGAGAGTCATATCTATGTCATGAGGGTTCATATGCTTGCATATGCTCAGCAAATACAGCTATCACATTTGGAACTCAAGTGTGCTCCTTTGGCCTATTCCTATTCTCTGGTTATGAAAATAGCAAGGGCCAACAGTAGCCCCGCTAGGGTTTGGCTAACATCGGAGAGGCTGTCCTGGCCAGCAAGGAGCATGCACTTCATTCTCTCAAACACATGTCAGCAATCAAGTGGAGCACTCAATTAGAGCTATTCAGAGCTCTCCCAACTTCCCTTTTTTCAAAGAATATTTTTTTCTTTTGTTAAAGAAATACCGACCCATGAAAAACACATTTTTAATAGGGATTTGGGACAGCATTTCCCTTATTAAAAAATAATATTATTTTCATCTTCTAGCTCGTGTTCCTCTTTTTCTTCTCCTCCTTTATCTCTTGCCTACAACAACTAATAAAAGTAAATGAGTCCCACCCTCCCCAATTTTTAGAAACTGAAAAGCCTTGAAAGAGTTTCATTAAAGCAAAAAACAAAAAGAAAACTTCAGGGGTGGGGGAAAGGGGTAGAGAATTAATATCAAAATAACTTGCGGAACAGATCTTTTTCCCAAGTTTCCAAGCTCCAAGCACTGCCAGAGTGAGCAGTACTTCCCAGGCTCAAATTAAACACCACTGCCAGTGGTGAGCTCCTCTCCCACTGATCCGCTTGCCAGGGAGCAGCCAGCTCAGCCTTAGAGATCCTGACAGTGCTGGCAGGAGACGCTGTGAGCTGAAAGCCCATGGAGCTTGAACATTTTTTTTAAAACAACTGCTCCACATAAAAGTAGAGACTCAGTAGAGGGATGCAACTGCATCCCTCTGTTCTCTGAACTGGCTGTTTTCTGACTGAACAAACTGTACTCTTAAGAACATCCCTTAACTTTAGTATAGCCCAATAATATCAAAAGTCTAATTGTCAGGGGTAATAATAAGCTAACAGTATGAGAACGACCTCATCAGTATCTGTTTAAGCTCAGAGTTCCTGTCTGTTCACCTACTTCTCACACGGAAGACATGAGAAAAGATAAGGAGAGAGGAAGAAAAAACAACTGGGAAAAAATATCCAAATTTTCTCTGCCAACCTACTACCACAGCACGTACAGGCAGCTTTCCTACCAGCAGTGGCTCATAACTTTAATTCCTTGCACAGCAGTCTCATTAAAATGGATGTGCCCTGAATGGACACCACAGCTAGAATTTTACTCATGAATTCAGGTATACAGAGCTCAGCACCAGATTCAGCTGGGCTGATCAGAGGAATTTATAATTCTTTCAGCACCTCTCTTTTGATAGATACTATTATTTCAAGCTTAACAAACCTGTCTTTCACAAGAATTTAGTACCTTCCCACTCCTACAGAGGAACGGATTTATCCCTGAAATAAAGCAGCACAGGCAAAAAAAAAAGACATTATCAAAAGAGTTATTTCCGGTAGAGGAACACAGTCCAATGAATTCAAAAATCTCCTGAAAAAGCAAATGTTTATTTTATGTCTACCTTACTGTGGATCTTTGTCAGAAACCTTGTTTCCCCTTGACAAGGTAAGGCTGAAGAATTTGGAGGGAACATAATCTAAAAAATGACCTGTACGTGGAGAGAAGAAATCCAAGAAAGACTAATAAGACCATCTCAGCTAAAGCAATAGAAAGCAGAGAGTTGGAAAGGCAATGTTAGCGCATGCACACAAGTAAAGCCAATATTTTGTAGCAGACAATATTCCAGCAGAGAGTACGAAACTCATAATCCTCATGCTATACAGCTCACATCCACGATCACTGGGTGTGATATTATGAGGATAGTTACTAATTAAGAGGAACAGAGAACTGGTCAGAGAATGAAGGAGTTAATAAGACTAGAACCTGCACAAGCTACAAATGGATAAAATGGATAAAAATTAATCCAAGTCTGATTTATTCTCAACAACAAACTACATTTTAAAGATAGCTGAAATGCAGCAAATCCTACCCTAAGATAAAATGTAAAAAGAGCTTTTGTTTTTGTTGTTGGGTGCTCACAATATAAGCCAAGGAAAGTAAGAGTTGTGACCAACTCTTAGACAATAATCTCAAAGACAGAATACTGCCACATGCTGGAAGCATCTAAATAGCTACTTTTACATGAGGTGATCTGAAGACCTCCCACCTCCCAAAGCAAAGGCATCTGTCCTCTGGGGTAATTGCACCTCCTCTGTTGACTATGTTCCATTTTGCACGCCCTGTTTGAATACTCAGAGATTTAAAAAAAAAAATTTAAAAAATTAAACATCAGCATTTAGAGAAGGTGATGGAATGGCTGGGTACCTGGTTTCATCTTTTTTTCAGTCCTCTCAGAGAAGACATCTCAATAAAAGAATTCCAGCTTCTTTCCACTGTGATCTAAGATCACTTGGATTTCATCCCACAAACACGGGAAACTAAGCTATCATTTCAGCAATCCACACGAGCCTACTCTTGCAAGAGAGAGCTCCCTGAGATCTGTCTTGCCCTAACCCCACTCAGTCTAGTACCCACACCGTCTTTAACCTTGCTTTGTTTTCCATCACTGCAATCCCCTTTCCAAATACCCATATTAAAATACTTCCAGGCATGGGATTACTCAGTTGTGGAGCTCTCTGTTATGGTAAGCAACCACAGTCATACTACATGAAGGCTTTAATAAAAGACTGGAAAGATACTGTAGGGAAAAAATCTCACCTCTAGGAAAGGTAAGTAAGTCAGACAGCCCTCAAATACACTGCTGAAAATGATTGTTGCATTCTGTAACATCGAGATTTAATTTCACACAGGCCCACTGGTTTCCCCTGTTGTGGATCTACTCTTCAAACTATCTGTTGATTAAGTTAGGATGAAAACCATTACTTCTCCTTAATCTCTGTATACACAGAGAACATTAAGACAAATGTCATGTTTCAGCCCTTTCCTTAATTTCTACAGGTTGTAACCAAAGTCAGAGAGCCCAATTTTCCTCCAGCACATGGGCATTAAAAAAAAAATCTAAGGTGGTCACACTTAAGTTAATGGAATTGTACCCATATAAAACTGGTAAAAATAAACTGAGCCCTGAATCAGATTTTCAAGCGTAAACAGACTAGCAAAAAGTTCATGCAAATCAGAGTCCATGGAATGTATGCAGTAGCTGCCTCATCAAACCAGGATGCTATGTAGAGATAATATGACACTACAACCATGTACTCGGTTACAACAATATAGGCAGCACTGTAATTACAATAATGACCTCCCAGAGCTATTGTGTCTTTAATTAAGCCTTTAAGAGTAGGCACTTGCCACTTAATCCTAGCTCAGTGTAACTACTGCAGCATATCATCTACATTTTCACAAAGAATTACTGTGTCATATTTCTGTCAGAAAGATGAAAGGGAATATTTTAGTTCAAGTGGCATTTACAAATGAAACCGTATGAAATAAGTGGGCCATAGATGTCCTTTTAACAGCACTTCAGACCAAGTAAATGCTTCTGTTCCCTTTCTTTCTCCTACTACTCTGCTTCTTCCCAGTGTAAACTGGGAGAAAGCAGGCAGGAGGGGCTACACAGAGCCAATATGACACCTGATTACATGGATGATAAAGCTGTGACAACAGATTTTAACCAGAATACAGCACGCAGCAGCAATTCCACAAACTAACAGTTTTCCAGTTTCTTTTATCACTCATCACAAACAAACCAGCAAATAGCTCCTGGTGCCCACCAACTCTCTCTCTGCTTTCTTTGACTAGGAAAGCTTTCCTGAGATCCCTTTCTATTCAAAAGTATTCTCAGCTAAAGTAATATACAGTGCCAAGGGGTGTAGTTATGTTATTTTCAACATTATTAACAAATTGTTAGGGGTATTTTTCTAATAATTGTTCTGCAAAAGTGAGGAATTCTTTCCAAAAATATGCATGTGAGTATACAGAAGAGTTTGAAGAGTTTCTGTCTGTTGTGTGAATGGCACCACTGTTAACTCAAACATAGGGACACTGAGTAGCTCTGTTGGTTCTACTTGACTTTAACAGACTCAAAGGCACCAGAGATGAGAACAATTTTCTGCTTGTTTATTTGAGGGATTCTTATTCCAACTATGGAAATCTGACTCGGCCCAATTTCCACATCTTTTCAGTGTCTTCCTTGATATGAGTATTTTCACTCCACTATACTATTTGCCTCCATCAACTCAAATATCACATCCAAATACTTTGATGAATGAGAAGAATTAAATCAAAAACTATAGAAGTAGTAGGGGAACTTAAAAGTGATCATCAGCCCCTTGTGTATTTCTGTATCATCACAAGATACTTTCAACACTGCCTTGCCATTGCACACCAGAGAAGAAACAAAAACAAGATTATTTTAAATTTTCTCCATAAACAAGGCAGACTTGGATGACTTCTCAAAAAACAAAAAATCTTCTTTATCTCCAGAAACATTAATTTCTCTTCCACAAAATCCTATTTTGTTATTGTCTTTTGTCTTTCAGACCTTTGTCATGCTTGCTCTACCCTTTTACAAGATTTTTCATGAGCCTGAACAATGCTCACTGTTCACATCACAGGATAGATGTCAACTGCTGCCTGAAGTTTCTTTCTTCCTTTCTCCTTTCTCTCCCTTTCCTACCCTTTGCTGGAGTGTTAAAATCATATTACCTTCCCAAGCTGATCTCCATAATAATCCACAATGGATTACTAGAGCATGAGAGAAACTGACGCTGAGTGGCTCTTTTCTGCCACTTCAGGTGTAAGTAATACTACTATATCAGGTACACAGAGGCAACCTCTTAGCAAATTCTAATCTCCTGCCCACACACCATGCAAGTCTAGTGAAGTAATCAAGGCTGACACTGAGTGGTAAAAAACTGAACAAAGTTATTTTGCCTTATAGTGCCCAATGCTTTATTCATACTACAAATTTTGCACACACAAGTGGAAAGACTTACTGATAAATACCTGTTGGCATGGACAAGCTACCTGTAGAAAAATAGGTGTTTGAATGGTTAAAGGTGTTTGAAATGGTTGACGAGCACGTGTGGTTCTTTTCTGCCACTTCAGGAGTAAGTAATTACTGTATCAGGTACACAAATGCAACCTCTTCTCTTTGTAAGGAAGTCATTCAAGCTTTTCTAAGGAATTCAGAAGGGTCTACAAGATTGGCCTATAGCCAGCATTGTCTGGTGGGGCATCGTTCAAAAATGTTTATAGAAAACTTGCCTCCTACTAGCAATAACATAAACAAGATCTTTTATTTTGTGACTGGATTGAGGATGGGAAGAGAAATGACAATACCTTTTTAATTCTCTGGCATCTAACCAAAGGAAAACAAAGATCAAAATATAACTTCCAGTATTTCTGCTCAGTACAAGATTTTGTAGCACTCTGAAACTATTCAGTTTCATTTTTTTATTAACTCCTTCTTATGGGCAGATAATTTTGAAATTAAAACACTTCAAAATATCCAAAAGCTCAAAAGAAAAATACTCTGCATTTCTCTAAATGAAAGGTATTATTTCAGCATTTCGGAGTGCTTCTCTTTGTGTTTCTGCTTTTAAAGAATGATCCACCACCCCTGTGAGGATACAGCAATGTGATAGACACATCTTAAATTACTTCCCTAAGGTGAGAGAAAGGAGGTTCAGCCCTAATGAACCAGCCCTCTTGCCAACACTTTTGCATATCACCCTTAACCAGACCCTTCTCTCCAGGCTTGATGTGAAAAGGTCAGTGGCCTTTTATCTAGAGAAGATAGACCCTGCAAAGTCCAACCATCACTTCATTTCGTTTGACACCAGAGCAACAACCTCTGCTTTGCTGCTACAAGGCAGGCACCTCCAAATGCCTGATCACATATCTTTCTACTACAACTTGACAGGCTTACAGTGTGAAGGATGTGTTAGAGTTCATTCCATTTGGAAAAGAACATTTTCGACTGATGAAATTGTATCTCTCTCTCTTTTTAGAAAATGTACTAAGTAATTGGAGGTTCTTCGTGACAATTAGAATCATATCCCAAAACTTGTCACAGATTTCAGCAAGCTTTGGATCAAGCACATATATACCAAATGAGACTGTTTGGGTTTGATTTCTTGAAGAAATTTAGGTTGAGTCTGTAAATGTTAAAATAGGTTCAGGCAGCTGCACAATGTGACTGATACTCTCATACTTCCACACGTTAAGCAGGACAGATTCCCTTCCCCACACACAGACAACTGCCCCCCTTTCTAGAACATGTTTATAAAACATAATAATATTTTATTAACCAAATTCTGTTATCTCTGCAGGATAGATTTTTTTTTATTTCCACTGGGCTGAATCAATCTTTCAGATACTATTTCTGATCAAGCTCTGAGACAGTTTATTTGAAAGTCATCCCTGGAGTGTGAAATGGGTATCTTTACAAAGATGTCTGAAATTCTATTCTCTCACAGCAAATAACCTTATCACAACAAATAACCTTATATTCCCTAGAAACAGGAGGATTCAATGATTTTTTTTTTTGTTTTTAAAGATCTTTTTCTTACTCTTGGGAAAAATATCACCAGGGATTCAGTTGGTCAAACCTTTCTGACCATAGAAGCACCTAGCTCCTAAAGACAAAAGGAAAGCAAAAGTCCAAATTAAGCATATGACTAGTAGCAAGAAATTAACAGACATGTTCAAGTTCTAACTCAGCATCAAGTTCAAGCCATCATGGATGGGTAGAGAAGAAGGTGCATTTTTCTTGAGGAAAACACAAAATCTGTGCCTTGTGAAAGCTGTGCAGCTCACCAGTGACAGCAAAAAAGGTGGGGAATGGTCCCCCACCCGCAGCACTCAATGGCATACATTGTTATACACAGAACTGCTCTTGCTGAGTCTGCAGTGAGCCAACTGGAAAGCAGACAGAAGCAGGTACTGATATTACACCAGAACATATTGTCACTGCTAGAGCCAACGTACCGTCACCGAAGCTGCCAATTATCCCCAAGTCACTGATACATTATTTTTTTTTAATCCCAGAGAACGATCTTTTGCTGGAGGCTTTTTCACACCCATGACTGAAGTATCCCTGGTGGCATGTTGGCTAATTAAGAGCAAAATCCATCTCTTGATGAAATAACACTGCCACTGAAAGAGATTTCTACAGTTAGAAAAAAAAAATGTTTAATCAGGCTAGGAGGAGCAGCATCCTAACACTTGCACTAAGCACAGGAAAGAGGTCTACCGCTAGCAATTAACAATGATGAAAAGGACAGTGATTTAAAGCATATTGCCATGACATTTTTATCAAAGTAAATGAGTTTGCTAGGCCCAGCGGCTGCATATGCTTATTGTCATTTAATGTTTGGATAGCAACACATCAGGCACTGAGTATCAGGAGGTGCCGAATTTAATAAGTCATTTTGACACTGGCGTGAAACGAACAAATCAGCATTCTGAGGAATGTGTTCACACTCTGAGCAGACAGGCAGACATCCTAAGCATGTGAGGTGACACCAATCAACAAAAAAAATGGGAGGCGGGAAAGAAAGGGAGTGAGAGATGAAAGCCAGGAGAAGAAACAGGCAGCGATTCTCCGATGAAAAACTAGTTCTGTCCTGTCGGCTGGTTTGCCTGGTTGGTGTCAACAAGGCAAATTTCTTTCCACTAAGGCTGAGATATGCTGTGTATCTTCGATGGCATAAATCTCATGTATTATTTAAGCCCTACATGGATTATCTCAAATGAACTAAAATTAATGTCATGGAAATCTTTCAGGACTTTTCATTGCTTTAGTGGCAATGCAAAATTCCTGCCACGTGCACAGTTAATCAGAGCTTGTTTTTTAGCACAACAAGGCTGGCTCTGCACACGTACTTTGAGAGACTCTCAGACACTTTCTCCCCGAAGCCCAGAGGAGTTGTGCCTGTGTGAGCAAACTAAGGCTCTGGCTTTTCATGACTTTCAAAGCACCGGTAGCAGTTTTGATCCCAGCTCCTCTGCCCTCTGCAGATTGGCTGCTCGCTCTGTCCCTCGCCTTCCAACCCTATTTATATTCTCTTTACCTCAGGGTATGTCTGTAGTGCAGAGGTAGCTGAGTTAGCTATAGAACTCCCCAGCTCAGGTGCTGCTGTAGATGTGGTTGTGTGGAGCTCAGTGCAGACTAATTTACCCCCACCGTCCCTCATTCATTTAAGTTACTTTAACTAGACCTACCTGACAGACTCACTTCCCACCACCATGTCCCTGTCCTCATCTCTTCACTTCCAAATACTCAGTATTTCACCACCAGTCTTTTCACTGGGCTTGTCTACTTCTAAATTAAGATTCAAAACCCAAAAGAATTGTTGGTACAAATTCAAAAATCCTTTTGCATTTTGAGATTTATCTCAAACTGTGCCTTAACAGGGCTGACAAATTCCCTTTTTAAGCAGTCCTGAATGCCTAAAAATGCACATAAAAAAATGTCTTGGAAGAAAAATGTCATCTCCTTGTCTTGCAGAGCATCACAAAATACATTAGGATAGGATGAAACAACTGGTATGATTAAGAAAAATGAGGCATTAAGGAATGTAACCTAGAGTAGGAGCAGCATTCAAACGATGTGGTGGAAAGGGAAGGAGGGAGATGAAAGCATCCTATTCAGATTCTGTCAATTTCCAATCCACGTAAGTGAGAATAAATCTACTTTCCTCACACATACTGTTTGGACTTACTCCCCTCCTCTATTTGGACTTGCGCTCTTCCCCACAAAAGATAAAAAGTTTGAGTTGACTGTCAGGTAAATACATCAAAAAAGCAAGAAAGGAAAAATAAGGTATCATTGATACTGGAACCAAGTAATTCTATCAACCTGCATAACCCACATTTGATGGGGTATCCACTAAAAAATAAGGACAGTTGCTGTTTTTCTGGGCTGATGGGAAGTTTCAAGAGAATAGTGTCGGGTTTGCAACATCAAGTGAAAAACAGGCTGAGCTGATCTCCTTACTTGTTAGAGGAACTCCCCATCCCCAGACACTGCTGCACCTAATCCAGTTAGAGATTACATAAAAAAGCTGGTGGTTATCCACATCTTCCCTCCCTCCCCAAAAAAGTGACCATAACAAACTGTCTTCAGCACAGCTTCAGCACTGAAGCAGAAGACAAACATTTCAGCCATGAGCCTCCTGCAAGAGATGGTGCTTCATGCCCTAGGGAGATACAGGGTACAGCACCTCCCACTTCAGCAGGGTCATGCTCACCAAATTACCCACAAGTGGGGCACAGGCTGGGAGGCATTTCACAAGCCTGAGGGTTTGGAATTCACTAGGATCTCTCTGGCAGCACATGACGACTCTGGGTTACTAAAGTTAAAAGTGTATGTTATATTGCTTGTTAAACTTTTCAATAAGGACTGAAACAAGAGCAAGAGGGGCTCTGGGACCACAAAAATCCTAGTAACAGGAAGAACTGTATACAATGCTGGACAGGGAGCAAGGAACATGCAGCTGTGAAAGACCAGGGGAGCAGGATTATTGAACATGCAGTCTTACAAGTGTATCTGAGCCATCCAGCCACAATGTGCTAGAGAAGACAGAGGGGAGCACTGGTGCTCAGCCAGGTATGAGAATCTTCTCGTGGCCCAGAATACATCCCCCTCCTAGGATTTAGTTGGCTAAGCAAACAGTTTAGCTGGCTGAGTTCAAGATCAGCTCCGTCACTGATAAGAGCTGCTGTGAAGAAAGCCAGAAGCAAGGACCTCATTTCCCTTGGGAACCATTTTTAAGCTGAAGCTTTACCACAGGTCCCCACCTTTGCTAACTGTCAGGGAGCAGTGAGGGCAGGGGGCTCTGCAAGGGGCAGGAAGCTGGGAACAAAGAGGACTAATACAGAAGGTTCCAGCACTGACCTCACCAGCACAGAGTTGGGGCAGAAATCAGCAGGTCCAGGTCAAGATGAGGGCAAGAGGCAGTGATCAGTCAGGCACAGTCCAGTGATCATACAGCATGTCTGCAGTGCTGGGGCACATCTGATGTCAAGCCAGGAATGCCAGTCAGCAGGCCCAGGTGTGGGTCAGAGTTGTGTCAGTATGAGACCATCACAGATACAGCTACTGCAAGGCTGTGATGGAGCACAGGTAGGGCCAGCAGTAAAACCTCAGCTTTAAAGTAGTTCCCAAAGGAAAGGAGGGGCAGGCCATCTCTTCTAGCTTTCTTCACAAGAGCTCTTATCAGTGAAGGAGCTGACCTTGGACTGTGCCAGTTAAACTCTAACCTAGCCAGACAAATTCCTACAAGAGGACTGTGACATCAGATGTCTCTCACTGCTACTCACAGGAAAGAACACGAGATAGAAAGGAGGGTGTTATGGACCACTACTATTCATTGTAAACTCCAGCAAGACTGAAGTAGAAGAAAAGAAAAATTGCTGAAGGCAAAACCAATGTCTGTTACAGCAAAGTTTAAAGGTCACATATCAGCTGAGGAAAATCAGTTCTCAAACCTCTGAAATTCAGTCTCTTCTCTGCGACCACAGGCTGCAAATATTTTCAAATTTTCTTTAGTGTTCAGAAGCCAGCTCATCTACATCCTGGGTCACTGCAGGAAGAGGAGCTAGAGCAAGAGGCAGAAGGAAGGCTTCTAAGACTTACATATCCTCCATTCTTGTTTAACTTTGGGGGGCAGGGAGAGAACTATGGATCCAAACTGAACATCAGTTTGTTCTTTCATCCTTCATGGAGAAGGTATATCCAAACATCACACCAACACCACACCTGTCTTCAGGAGGCAGCAGTTTGCACAGTCCAATTTAGATTACTTGCATCCCCTGGAATGTGTAAAAGGTACAATAAAATTTTTACTATCTGAAACTATAATAGACTTTTCCCTCTTGGTTTTTTCTTCCCACACTCTCTCCTAAGACCTCCCAGTTCAATGTGTGGGCAGCAGAGCATTTTGCCACCCAGTCACTACATTGCAACATTAGTATCAGGCAGCAAAGGCGTATCAGCCCAAAATGAAAAGATGCCTAGGAATCCTTCATATTTATCTAATATATTTTCCTTCCATGTAGTTATGCTGGCACTAACTCCATGCCCAAGAGGGCAGTGCAGCTCTGGCAGTCTGATGGGAAGCTTCTTGGTTATCTGCCAGACACAGCATGAACAGTGCACGGAGCTCTCATGGCCCGGCAGAAGAGTAAGAGCTCTTCCTCCCTGTTCTCTGAGCTGATGCTGCCAAGCTTTAAATTCAACACTGTCCGTAAGCCTGCATCACCAGAGCTACAATTAGGTTATGCTGGGAGTAAATGCTTCAAAAGGGACCTATGACACCTTAAGTAGGCACCTTCCACTTGGGCAGGAACGCAAATGCACAAATATATCCCTTTGCTTCCAGATTAAAATTAAACAGAAGTGATACCAGAAATACTTTCCAAAAGACTTGTGGAGTCTGCAAATGCCTCTACTTTGTTCTATGTGCAGTAACCCATTTTGTGCCTCCTTTTTAAAACACTGGCTCTTCGCTACTACAGAACTTGTTGTTATGTTGCCTCATTCCAGTCGTGTTGCACCTGCTAAGTATGCTCTAAATCAGGACACCACCCAGAGAGTTCAAGCTAAATAGGAACAGGAGAACTACGCCCCAAGGGAGATTTACCCTCTGCATCTTCAAGCCCAAACAGCCCTATCTTGTCATTCTTTCAATTTGAGGTGGAGAAACCAGAATATTAAATCACATCAGGAGATGCCCAAGCGTGTCCGATATTTTTGCCTTCTTCTTCCCCTTGGCCTACCATTAAAAAAAAAAAAATCAATAACAGTTTCTCTATTATTGGACAAAAAAAAATCTTGTATGATCCAAATGCTGAAACCAGTGACAAGTGAGCCATGTCAGGGAGTTTGTTTTACTAAAACAGGTACCACAGATGGAACAGAAAGTGGCTTCCACTTTTAAAAATGATTCAAAATCAGTAACAAAGCCACTGAATTATGTAGCCCAAATATATAACTCTCTGCATGTATCAGGTATTATATAGCAAAGAGCAAGTAAAAAAGTGGCAGACAGACAAGCTTATGGTCTCCTGTTCATTTTCCAGTCAAATTAGAATGATAGCTGTTTGATGTCCCAGGCTTGCAGTTTTTGCAGTCCCTAGCTGCAGTCTGGCCATACACAACACAACAAGGTTTGCCTCATTTCTAAGGAGCAATAAATTCAAAAGGTGTGAGCTGGTAAAACACTTTCATGTTACTGCTACAAGCAACCTGCAGATATTAGTTAAAATTTCTGTAAGAACAGTACCAAGATAAGAAAGGTCAGTTTAGAAGCATCTACAGCTTGAGTCTAAAAACAGAAAAAACACCCTCTTTAGTGCTCCCAAATCCCAAAGCAAACATCTGCTGGCCGAGGGTTCAGGGCTCTTATCAGCTGCTACTCTGACCTCCACAGACAATTTCAGTGCTCTGACATTAGCTGAGGAGCTATACCACCCAGCAGAGAGAAGACAATGCTGGGAAAACAGAGATCACCAAGAAATGGAAATTAGGTGATCGAACTGTCATCATCACAAAAGTCATGAAAAATGAAAAGCAAAAGGATAATACAGCCTGAGTAATAATACAAAAAGACTTTTGTATTCTCTTCCTCTAGGTCTTCACTAACAAAACTAATTTAGTTTTCTAAAGACCATGCCCAGGCATTGCTAATGTACAGTCTTTTGCAGTATCCATTCGAGGTAAGAATGCATCACTGCTCCTTCTTACTGAAATAGGCTGGGAACTGCCCTGTGTTCTTGAATTTTTCTGCTGGTTTAACTTTGCTCTTTCATTTAAAATATCTTTGTTTCCATGGACATTTCATGCTGGCTGAGGAAGATGTATGATGGGAAATTACATTTTAATCATGAGCGCACAAAACAAAACAAAAACCTCATATGGCAACAGAAAGGCCAGAGCTCTGAGTGGAGAAAGGCAGCATCCCACACAGCTGCTTTCTGGGTCCTAAAAAAGGATCCAAGTTAATGTTGTACTAATTATACCCAGGTGTAGAACAAGAGCTGGTTTTCATTTCTTTTCAATACAAACAACGGGACTGGTTTCCAGCCTAGATTAATTTGTCCAGGGGTCCTTTAAGGGGTGTGGTTTAATTTGCATCTGGCTTCAGTTTCAGGGTTCCCAGCAGTCGCACTTCTCTGAACTCTTATCAAATTAATTGGGCACTCATGCATAACTTAATTGGGCACTCATGCAAAAATTGATTGGGCATGCAAGCGTGAAGAAATTGGGTTCTCATGCATGAATCAATTGGGCACCGATGCATGAATTAACTGGGCGTGCAAGCAGGAGCTAATTGTGTGCTCAAGCAAGAGCTGATGGGGCACTCAGGCGTGAACAAGTTGGGCGTGCACGTGCGAATGCAGAAAAGCCTGCGATTCCTGCCCTATACATTCTACCCTTCGCCTCTGGGAAAAGCACATAGGAACTGTTTCAACATCAGTCCATTATGAACTCTACTTTCAACATCATCACAATCTTAGTATATACTAATTACAAACTCCACTCAGCCCCGTGGACCAGGCAGTAGGAATAAGCACTGTGTGGTGCACACTTTGCCCAGCACAGCACTACGAGCACTGCTCATAATGAACAAGAGCCTCCCTTCTGCGCTGAGCGCTTGTTAACACTTTTAGTAGGCTTCTTTTATTTTAAAATAAGAGACCTTCAGCTCAACTCCCCACATCTGCCATGTGCTTCTGGGCTCTCTGGAGATCTGTTTAGAGGATGCAGTCAGTCCCTTCACGCCCCACAGCACAGCAGCTTTCCTGGAGTTTCCCAGGCACGCAGACTCTCCATGGATGGCACTCTTGAATCCCCAGCTGTAAGCCACTGGGGGAGGGGCTCAAAGCTGACCCCATGCTATCTTATCCCAGTCACCTTCCCATCCCTCAGGACCTTATTCTATTAGCCTTGAACTCTCCATTTCCTACCTGCTTACACACTGTTTGCACCTACCCCGCCAGACATGAAGGACATACCACAATACCCCAAGTTTCCAATATCACAATCAATACTCTTTCCTAGGCCTCAAAGTCACTTAAATTATTGCAGTCCCAGGCCATATCAGACTTGGGTGCTGCCTGCATTCTCCACTAATTACTGTAGTGCACAAAATCATGTCTACTGGAGGAACTTTTTTTAGGAAGTTAACAAAAATTTCTTCCTAATCAGGCTCAAGCATTGTGAGAGAATAAAATACAAGAAATTAAGCACATAAGAAAGCACCTTTTCTCCCCTTTTCCTAGACTCCACTTAAGCTAAACGTACCTTCCTAAACTCAGCTCCTCTTATTTGCACCACAAGTTACACTTGGTTTGGCCCAATCATCTCATTGATCCAGTGGGCAATGCAGGAGGTTGGGGTTTGTATACACAAAGGTTTCTTCTGTCTGCCACTCCTTCATGTGTCTTGCTAGGTGTCTTCCACCCCTCTGGCTTCCCAGTGTCACTCTGCTGGCTTAGGTCACCCACGGCCACATTCAAAGTCTCCTTGCCCTGGTGTATGTCATCTGTAGGCTGCAGTGATCCAGGCGTGCATCCCTTGGGTATGGAGCATCCTCTTTCATACATGTCTTCTCTGCTGTCTACCTGATCTATGTCTCCTCCAGCATCTCCCCATGCTGTCTGCACTGTGGCACTGTGGAGTCCTCTGAGGGCCTGGCATTTAGGGACAGCATTTCAGCTTCAGAGCCAGCTGCCACCTGCACAGGGCAGTTCTTGATCACCTCCCATGCTGACTATGCTGGAACCCCTGGATGCCAAACCCTGCCAGATGCGTCCAGTGCAGCACTGGGGAGAACTCATGGTGCACTTGGGGGATGAACTCATCGGGTGCTCATGCATGTACTAACTGAGCATTCATGCATGAGTAAATTGGGTGCTCATCCAGATCTAATTGGACTCTCAAGTGTGACTTGATTGGGCTCTCAAGCATGAGCTAATTGGGCGCTCGTGCATGAACTATTTGAGCAATAAAGTGTGCACTAATTGGGCACCCATGCGTGATGTAATTGTGTGATCAGGCGTGAACTAATAGGCTGATCATGCATGAGTTAATTAGGCACCCATACCATGCATGGACTAAATTGGCACTCATGCAAGAGTTCATTAGGTGCCCATGCACAAACAAAGTAAACCCTACAGTTTAATCTCAGTATCTTCCACCCCTTGCCTCTGCAACGCACACATTTAAGAGATGTTTCAACATGCAAACATTACTATCTCTACTTTCAACATCTTCACAATCTTAATATGCAGCAATTATAAACTTCATCCTTCCTCCCTGCAACAGACAGTAGGGATTAGCACTGCAGCAATGCTCTTTAAAATCTTATTCCTTGCCCCACAAATCACATCATAGAAACATTTAGGTTGAAAAAGATGCTTAAAATAATTGAGTCCAACCATTTACCTAACACTGCGAGGTCCACCACTAAACCATGTCCTTAAGCACCATTCCAACACAGTCAGAATACCTTATCCATCACAAACTCTACCCTTTATACTGGTGGACCAGAGTGTGAGGGATTAATATCATAACCAAAGGCATACGCACTTAGTTAAATTCTAGCCCCACCCCAGGGACCCAAACTACAGGGGTTATCATCGTCATCACAGTCTGAATTTTCATCTGTTACAAGCTCTACCCCTTGACTTGGTGGACTAGATTATGGGGGTCAACCTTATCACAGTCTGACTACATCTACTCTTCACAAACTTCAAGCCCCATCTCTATGGATCAGACTGTAGGGATTACACTCAGCCTGAACATGTGTTATTACGCCCCTTGGGGCATACATTGCACAGGACACTGCATTCATGCATGAGTGTCCCATGAAGTCACACTGGAATGCCCAGCTAGTTTCTGCTTGCGTGTTCAATAAGCTCATGCATGAGCACCCAATCAATATGTGCATGAGTGCTCATCCAGTTTATGCATGGGCACTCAAATAATTCACACCTGAGTGATCTGTCGGTTCATGCATGAGGGCCCAATCAGTTCATCCTTGAGTGCCCAATGAACTCAAACGTGGGTGCACAATTAATTCACATCCAAGTGCCAAATTAATTCATGCCAGACCACCCAAGTAGTTCGTGCATGAGTGCCCAGTTAGTTCATGCATGAGTGTCCTGCGAATTGACACTTGATTATCCAATTAATCCCTGCATGGAGGCACAATTAATTCATGCTTGAGCACCCAATTAGCTCACACATGGGCATCCAATTGGTTCAAGATGCCCCATTTGCTCACATGAGACTGCGCATTCAGGTCACACATGATCACTGAATTCACACATGAGAACCTGACCATTTCATGCATGATGGCACAGCACCCGATTTACTCCTGCGTGAGCACTCAGCTGACACTTGCATGAGCGCCTGATGATCTCCTGAGTGCCACACTGGACACACGTGGCAGGCTTCAGCAGGGCCATGAACTTCTCTGTGCAGGTGGCAGCTGCCTCTGAAGCTGATGTAAACGCCCATGGCATTCCAAAAGGAGCCCACAGTGCCCCATCACAGTTATTTACAAGCAAGCAGCAGACACAAGAGACATGCAGAAGAAGAGGTGCCAGAAAAGTCACACAGAGGGAGACACAACAGACAAGGATGAAGCAGGGCAGAAAGCCCATCAAAACTGGAATTGCAGACACAGGGAAAACAGAAGGCTCAGTTAATATTGTTCAGGATGTGGAGCAATGTCCAGAACAGTTGAGCCATTTGGTGCACCATTTTATTGCCCAGGTTGAGAAGTACCTGTGTTGCATCAAGAGAACACTCTTCACCACACATTTTACATCTGGAAAAAGCCCTATAGCTATATGAGCCATGAACATACTGCTACCTCCAATTACTTGTACTATTGTCATCATCTGCTTTGTATGCTAGAGTATAGTAAATAAATGAAAAATCTATTGTATTCTTAGCTTCGTGTTTTGCAAGAAAAAGGTATTAAATTTGTAGCAAGTGCTCAGCATATGTTAACCCAAATAATGCAGTCCACAGGGGCTAGGGGTGGCATATGTAATACATATATATTCAAATTATGGCTTGGTTACATTTGTTGCAGCAGCAGGGACTGAAGTTTTAAGAACTAGTCCTTAAAAGCATGAATTCAGATTGTTATAAAATTAATCCATACAGTCTAGCCCACTGGGATGAGGGTTGAAGCTTGTGAAGAGTGCATATATTCAGACTGTGATAAAGTTGATACACATCCTTTCCTATTCATCTTCCCAACCCTAAGGACCTTGTTCAGGTACCTTCAAACTCTATTTCCCACGCACTTACTCATTGTTCACACCTGTTACCCCTCCAAGATATAACAGCTGAAACACTTATAGCCCAAATGTCCAATACCAGAACCAAGGTTTCCCACTGAGCCTCAGAGTCACTCAAATTATTCCAACCCCAGATCATGCCTGGCCTGCGTTTTCCAACAGCTGCTTTCCCGGGCACACTTCCTGCTGCTAGCAAGACAGCCTTCACTAGGGGGATTTTTATTTAAGTTACTGCAAATTAATTCAAATTTCTAATCACTGACTTAAGTAATGAGAAAAAAGAAAGAAAGCTATTAAACATTTAATAACCTTAACCTTTTCTCCTCAGTTTTTTTTTCCTTCCCAGTTTAAGCTTCCTTAGCTTTCACCACAGTTTATACACAGTCCACCCAACCTCTCTGGTGATGGGCAGTGCAGGAGGGTTGTGTTGTGTGCATAATATTTTGCCATTGCTCTCTGTCTTTCACTGGGTTTCTTCCACACCTTGAGAACCCCAGGCTTCTGGCCCTAGCATGGGCTGGAGGAAAGACAACATACCATTCCTGTTCTAAGGACACAACTAAGTAGGTTTTCTTTTCAACCAGTGAAAACTGCACCTAATATCCTTCACTGTCTTTTCTTAGCGATTATACAGAAAGCCTTGCAAATGGTCACAGTATTCACAGCAATATAGAAGACCAGGGCCTCAAGAACATGTATAATGGTGAAGAATAATGTTTTATTCTTAAGAAACCGCACAAAACCAAAACTGGTTCAGTGCAATATTCACCACACCACATGAAACAAAAAAAAATCAAAAAGAAATACTGAGATTGTCAAGCACATCTCAGTACCTCCCAGACTACTCTTACACCACTCTTGCCACGCAAAGCATTCAGCAGTGCAACGTGACTGCCTATACCAGAACAAGTCCTTTGCAACAGGCAGCCTGGATTGTATTTGAAAGACTGGCCCATCTACTGCATGCTTCTGCCAAGATATATCTTAACTTGCAGCTGACTTTGAAACGCAAACCACTTAGCAACTCATAATATGATTTCTAATCTCTAAAATCCCACACTACCGACTAAAGGCAGGAAGCTTAGACCTTGAAATGCCAAAGTGTTAAGGAGTTGCATTGACAGAAACAGCATTTGTTTTGAAAAGTTTTCAAGAGTATTGATACCAGACCAGGGCCCATCAGAGTCTGTCAGCTGAAAGTCACTTCTCATGTTCCTCTCTGTGTTGACTGGTATACTTGCTAAGATGTCTCTCAAGCTATGCAGAGTCAGGAGGGAAAAAGCTGTCAACTGATCAGAGTGAAACTAAGCCCGCTTTGTGGCTATGTCTTACCAGTGCAGAACAGCTGGAATTTTGGCCATGGTGGTTGTAAAAGTACTACTGTGTGAGCTTAGGACTGTCACACTCCCAGAGCCCTCTTTATCAGGAAAGGGATGAGTATTTCCTGACAGACAGGAGAGTATCTACCAGTCAAAGGTTTGTCAAAAAGCATATTCTGAGTCAGAAAGGAATGACACTTCACATTGCTGAGATCTGAGCCCTGTAAGCACCATTTCCTGTCCAAATATGTACAAATCAGTTTAACATGGCTGTCTACAATGGCAAAAAATCATAATTTATCTCAGCTGGCATCTCTGTGTTTAAGGGGGCCTACAGCAGATATCTACAGGCAAGAACCAAAAATGAAGGGCTGAAAAATGGGAACTGTTCTTCATGTACTACTGTCTCCTCTTCACCTTGCAACATAACCAGGACTGACAGAGAAGAGGGATGGACAGTCTGGGCATACACTTAGAGCCATGCTGCCTCAGTGGCCCCATGGAAAAGAGACTTCCCCTTCTTCCACCAGGCAAAAACATAACGCCACCCCACCTCCCATGGCTGTCAAGCTACCTGAAAATGCCGGTAGGGGCCGCTCCATTCCATGCAGTGCAGGAAGTCTGTCCCCACACTGCAGCATGCAGTAGGTACACGGAGGTTTTACATGGCCAACACGTCTCCTGTGCTCTGGGCAACCACTCTGGGCCATTTAGCTCAACCACACACATCTACTTCATCACCCAGTCCCAAAATTAGTGTGGAAAGTAAATGAACACCATATCACAAGAGGCCAGTGTTTAGATGCACTCTCATTCCCAAACTCAATCCAAATTTTGCATTCTGCTACAAGCTGACAAGATAATTGTTAGGTAATTACACTGTCTTCATTTCCAAGTGCAGCAAAGATACAGCAGCAAGAGAATGTACTAGCATGATAAAAATTGCATGTTTGTCTGCTTTTCAAAAATTATCCAGCTGGCCTGTATATTACCAAATAAGTAGTAGGCTGAAAAGAAGTGCTGGCTGGAGAATGCTTCAAAGATCTGAAGAACATCTGAATCTGCCATGAGTACCTACCAACGTATGTGCAATGCTACAACTTACAGGCCTAAATAGATGAGAAATAGCAGGGGCATGCACATATGTCATATTCTTTGGGGCAAGCTTTGGATAATCTCAGTTTATGAACCTTACCAGCAATATGTCCAGAATATCTGGAGAACACTCCAGATCCATCAACTGAGATGTTCCAAACCTTCTTTTATTTTGCACCAGGGTGTCTGCAGCTTTTCACCTATCTTCAGATACTTTCTCCATCAGACATAAAGTGCCAGGAGAGAGATATCTGGAGAATCTTACCAGCTGAAGGGCTGAAAAGGGCATTGTGAGTAGACTAGACAATTTCAGAATGCCTTTATTTTAAACAAAGGACTGTTGATACAGGACTCTAACCAAAACCTAATCCAGGAAGAATTTATCCCAGTTAAACTGAAAAGCCTGGCTGTATATTGCAGCACCATAATTTGCAGTTCAATAGCTTTAAAAAATAAACTAAGATTCTTGGAGGAAATAGATGAAAAGATGCAGCAGTGGATAATTTTAACAGTAACAGGATCTTTTTACTGACAGAGGAAGGATTCTTGGCACAACTCCCCAAAACCAGGAAGACTACAGCAAGGCACCACAGCATGCTTAAGCCAAAGAACCTCGCCTCATCCTCATAAGGCTGGTGCCATTTCCTCAGCCTGCTTGGTACCACAGTCTAAGAGCACCTCTGAATATTGGTGACACCGGTAAACTGCTGCTGTGTTCAGATAACCCAGGGAAAGGCAAGGCAAAGGGAGGTCCAAACCCATGGCTGACATGAATCAGCCAGCTCGCTCAGAGTTCGAAGAGTTCATCCAGCTTAAAACTGAGCCCTGTTTATATATTGTTTTCCTCTTCAGAGAAGTAACTGAGGTTGCCATCACAGAAATGCTTTTGAGGTTGCCTTGCTACAGCAACCTTGATGAACCTTGCTATTCATCACAACAAGCGCATTTGAGCACTGCAGTTCCCCATAAATCAAAACATGCCAAGATGTCTGTAATTCTTAATGAACACTTTTGAATTTACACTCTCCTCAAACACCCTTAGGAAAAAAAACAGAGTGGACGCCAATTTTCGTACTGGTGCAAATGAGTGAATTTCCGCTGAAATCGAGAAGCTTGAGCCTGTTTTAACAAGCTAAAAATTCAGATCTTGTGCTGTTTCTGCTCCTGCTTAGAGTGGTTTTGAGATCAACCAGAGTTCTTGCAGGATGAGTAACAATGAAGTAGTTATCTCCTAAAGCAGCTTCCATGCAGAGGTTTGCAGTCCTTGGCAAAGGAGATCTCAATACCCACATGTTTTAATTCAGGCAAAGGAAGAAGTGACTTGTTCAAGTCTCTTGGCAAAACAGCAGCCAAACAAGGATATGCCCAAGCCCTGGAGACCAGGCTTCAAGGTGCCTGTTTCCCAATTATGTTTAACCAAATAGCTTTTCAGTGAGGGACTTGAAAATGAGGAACCTTTTCATTTTTTTTATATTGCTGAAAACCACAGCTACCACACTGAGACACATTTCTGAGCTTTAAAAAAAGGCTGCTTTCAACATTCCTAATTTTCACTGCTTATAAGCCATGACTTTACAGAACGATTTTATTTTTTTTCCTGTGTAGTTGAATATGCCCTGTATCTAGAGGGTAATTTTGGCTTTAATCTGCTCTAAACGCTAGAATGTCGGACAAGTGAAGCATTTGATGGTGATGATAATGAGTAGCCCATTAAAGGTAATTTTTAAAAAGTTAATGAGCTCTCACCGAGGGACCGACACATACTGTAATGAAAAATGTTTGCATAAAGAATATAGCTTTCTTGCTATTTATTTTACTTTATAGAGAACCTATAAAACTTTTTAATATGCCTTCAATTAATTCAGCAGTTTAGATGATGCTTGAGTTTTATTTTCATTCTTGCTTTGCCATAGTAGGTTACAGAAATTTAGTTTCCTAAGGAAAGCGACTGATATCTCAATTAATCACTCTCTTTTACCACCATATTCACTATTGAATGTCCAGGGATTCAATTTTTTTCCCCCCTGCTTAATTAAGGGAACTCAGCAACAAAGTGATTTAGTGATAATGACTCTTGCCATTTCTTTAGCTGTGTGGTCACTGTTAGCCACTATTTAAATTTACCAGCAAAAATAAAGCCCTTCAGTGACTAAACAAAGTTAAAGTAGCAATAAATTAAGCTTGCCATGTACACTTGGTTAAACCTTCAGCCAACATAAATAAAAGCAGCCTTTTGCTGTGATTTGCTTGGTACAATGACATCATACATTTCCAAACAGAACATGAAGACCACAGCCAAAAAGCTAACACAATTCCCTTACGTGAATCAAATTACAACAATCTAGAGTTGGTTGCACTGACTGTTCAGTTTCTGGCTTCTATGCCATGTGCTCTCATGTGACCACATTATAAAATAATCTATATGGTGATCTCAATTTTGCATTTTCTGCATGATTACATTTTGGCAAGGGGACTCCCCATGTTATCGCTCTCTGTAGGAATGCTTTGAAAGTTACTGAAAAATCAGAATTTGCCAGCTCAGAGTCAAATCAAACCTCCTCCTGAACCAGATCCTAAGAAGAATAAAGGCTACAAAGTGTTGCATCCAGAAACAAGACAGAAAGGCAGAAATCAGGGGTGGAGTTAACCAGAGCTAAACCTAGCTAGGGCTGATAAAAAGGGGCTCTGCTTCTTTGGATGACAAAGTTTTTAGGTGCTGAAGAGATCAACAAGAGGAAAGAAAACTGCCATGTTATCTCAGATTGTCTCAAGGCAGGCCTTGACCATAATTCTGCTCACCTTCTGATCCATTGGAGCCTGTCCCAGGGAATGTGTCTGCACTGCAGGACAACACAGAGCTCAGAGGCAACTGAGCTACCTTTACAGGAAGGAGTTGCATTGTTGAGTACAGTCCCAGACAGCGCTGCAATCCCAGGAAGGGCTCACTCAGTCCATCAGCACCACAGTGAGCCTGGGTCAGAAGCACAAACCTCCACAACAAGCGCAGCACCTGAAACGTTCTTCCAGAAATAAGGCTGCTCCTCCTGAGGGTTGTTATGCCCTGCAGGGTGGACTCTGGCCAGCTGGGACTGGCCAGGAGCAGCCGATGAAGAGCAAAGCATTGGGCTCCTATTTGCATGAGAAAGGGAGATACTCAGCTGGCTCCCACAGGCAGTGCTGGTCATTCTGCTCTCAGCAGAGGAAGCATCACTTCTGGTGCACCTGCAAACAGCCCTTCCAAAAGCACAGTAGGCAGCTTATCTGGACTACAGCACAGATAATTTTATATTACTGCTGCTTAAAAAAAAATAAAGGCCAGAAGTGCTGGTGGATGCTGACTAGGTTTAACCCAGAACTACAATTTACTTCTGAAGGGTCATGCTCTTGTATTTGTTCTCTATTAACAATTTCTTCACTAAATAGAGCAAAACAATTAAACTTCTTAATGCAAGAAAGAATCAAATTAAATATAGCATCACAGACATGTTATTGAGCCGTAAATTAACGAAGTATGAGAGAGAGGGAATACCTCTCTGAGCCTGGGTGCATGACAAAGGATTAAAAAATGAGAAAACTTAATAACTAATTGGTTATAACTTTATGGTGTAGCCATGAAAATGGCAATAAGAACATTTTGCCTCAACCAGTTTTGTGCTGAGCTGTATAATTTTATGTCACTTTTAATTTATATTTTCATCACGAAAGTCTTGTTGAAAGAGAAGCACTAGAAAAACAGGGTGAGCCTAGTCTTCAAAACAGATTATACTTTTACAGTATTTTAAAAATGAAGAGATAGAGCAAAGTCACTCATATATCAGCTTTTCTCTACTCCTTCTTTATTCTCCTAAGCCTGTGTTGAGTAATAATTCTTGCCTACTAAATCATGACATATTAAGGATGAAAAAGATTTCACATTGGTTTTTTCCCCTCCCTTTCTTTTTATTATTCCTTTTGAAAGATCTGTAAAGGGCTGAAATATCATCCAGGCCTCTATGAAGCCAATCAGCACAATGCTTATTAGGCACAAAAGAGAAGATGTGATCTATTTTTAATTAAGCCATCTTTGAACAATGCAACATAAGGAACCTGGCTTTTGAATTGCAAGGCAATCAGTGAATGGACGGTGAGTGAATTAAAAGTAAACAGGAGGAAGAATTCCTAATACAGGGAAGGCTCAGAGAAGATTTAAAAAAAAAAAAATGCAACTTTTCTCAAGGAAAGAAAAAAATGAAGATTTTCTTATTATATTTTTGAGGGTACGTTTCGTTCCCTATTTTGACTCACTTTTCAAAGCCACATCAGGTTGTTTGTAGAAACAATTTGTTAGCAAATACATGGTTTGCCTCTGCCTGGAACATTAGAAACTGCAACATATATACAACACTTACTGATGTTTAAGTATCAACCAGATTGTGTATTATTTGAGCAGAGTACACATTCAAGTCCACTTTACACCGCTATGGAACAGACTAAACAAACCTGACCTCAGGGGTGACCCTCGTAGGATCCCTAAAGATTGCAAATGTATAGTAGGCAGTCACCATGAGACTTTTACAGCCTGGTAATGGCATGCAAATGACACTCTGTCTCTGTAAGGCAGCCAAATTCTGGGGTTGTATATGAGAGTAATTTCCTGAAGAATTTGGGGAAAATGTGATACTTTTCCTTTTATGTATGAAATTCACATCTCCTCCTTTTACTAGAGGACTACAGGGAAAGCACTCACAAACTTATCACCGAGCCGTACTGTTCCCTGTAGCAGCACCTCTCCAAAACTCACCCTCTGTAAGCAGGGTGGCCATGTGTCCCTGGGACACAGAGAGACCAGTGTTCCAAGCCCCATTTCCATACCCAAGGAAACCTGCTGAGCAGCTCACTGAGCTATCTGTGTGAAGCATTCTCCTCCAAAGCCCAGCTTCAGGCAGAAGATGAGGAGAGATGCTCTGAATTGCCCTGTGGAGGATCCATTCTCCCTCTCCTTTATACAGGATACATGGAAACCAGATATGGTTGGCTCCTTAAAATCAGTAGAGGGGAATTCTACTCATAGCGCTCAGGGCTGACTTTTTTTTTCTTTTTCTAATTGAATATACAGAATGGAATGTCTTGAGCTGGAGGGAACCTTTAGAGGTCACCTAGTCCAAACTCCCTGCTATCTTTTACTGAATCGGGTTGCAGATTGTCCAGCTTGAATGAAGTTGTTTAGTGGGTCTCATGCCAGTGCAATGGGTGAAGGCTTAGCTGTGGCTGCAGCACCACTGGGGATTAAGCCAATTTTCACAATGCCAGCCACACCTACATGTCACAGATGTAAATTCTTGTCCACACAGTTCATACCTTTCTTGGCACTTTCAGCACTGTAGCTGTGTTATTCCAGTTTTGCTTCAAGGCTTCCACTGCAGCTGTGTATACACTTGCCATAAATCAGCTTATCTGTTCCCACTGGAGCTCTTAGCACAGGAAAAGAGACAAGAAGGGCAAGGTAAATGTGTCTTCCATAAGCCTTTGTACTTCTATGTACACTGGCTAGTAAAGGACCAGGATCATCCTGGCGTAACACAGAGGAACCCACTTGTGGTTCCACCCTGGGCTTTGAGGAAACAATCCACTCTAGTCATACTGAGTAGCAGCTCCCAAAGGACAGCCTGCCATGGCCACACTCCCTCACTCTGTTTTTATGAGAGCTTACAGATGGACATCTGTTTTAAGGCATTCTTGTGACCACAGGGACTCAGGAGGGCTTTTTTCATCCCTGCCTGGCCATAAAACTTCCGCTGTGCTTTGGGGTCCTACCTGTGCTTTCAGCAGCTTGCTGATGTGTTGCCACAGTGTACTCCATGCACAGACACATCATGGATTACTAAAAGCAAAATCTGAATTACTGAATTACAGAATAAGCTGAGTTGGAAGGGACCCAAAGAGGAGTGCAGCAGCCCCACTTTTTTACACCAATTTTCAAGGGGTGTATTTGTACTCATATTCCACAATTGCTTCCACCTGACTGCCCCTGCTATGAGACCCAGGTTACTAACTGGAGACAGGACTGTACAAAGGCTCACACCAACTCATTATTTGGCCCAATAGGTGAGGATTCCTCCTTTCGCAGTGATGGCATTAAATGGAAGCACTGGGAAACACTGCCAAATGTAACAAAGCAGTGTTAATTTAACATACCTGCTCGGTGGGGCACTTAGAGCTTTATTTGGAATCTGCATCTATCTTCTTCAACGTGCTGCTGTTTAAGGTTAACCTTACATGAGGACTACACAAGGGCTGCAGGGAGGAAATGTGTTGGGCTCCTGTGCTTTTTAACACAATAGATTCAGGGAGATTTCATCACTTTCAAGACCCACTCTAGTCATTTCTTCCTTTTCCCAGTGCCCCTCTTTCTTTCCTCTTCCCAGAATCATTCTGTTAGTAAACGGTTTTCTTCCAATATATAACATTACAAATCTATGTGTATTTTCCTTTCCTCTGCAGTTCCAGCCTCTTCTGGGGAATTAAGTTATGCATACTGCATGAAAATAGGACCACAGGCTGGGCCCCTACAAGCTGCTAATTGAAAACCTTGTCAGAAGTAGGAGGAAGTGGCAAGAAACTTGGCAGGCCCTCCTGCTTTTCATGCTGTACTTAGCTCTTGGTACTTATGAATGGCAGCTCTGCAGTACTTTGCAGAGGTTTACAAGTTGTGCCAGTGCTGTCTCTGCAATTATAGAACAACATGTTCTTCTCTATGAGCTGAAAAAGAGAAAAGAGCATTTATATTCAGAAAGCCACATCCTGTGTTTTTCATCCAGGTAATACTGCTGTTGAAATGGAAGTGAAGACAGCAGACAAGGCTTCACATCAAACTTATTAAACATGAGTGGCTACCAGCTACAGAAAAAGCTGATGAGGCAATACTATGCTTTGAATAAAAAAGTCCATGTGCTAGATTCCTGGCAAAGCTGATCTTATTCTGGAGTAGGTAAGAAAGTGCAAGAAGGCACAGGAAAGATGTCTGGACCTGATCTTCCAATTCTCAGTTGAATCTTGCTTCAAAACACCAACTCACGTGGGAGTTGAAGAATTCAGCCCCATAAAAAATTACTACAAATTACCTGATATGAAATGCTTGCATTATGAAAACAGGGATGATTTTACATCTGTTAATGAGGATAATGACTAATATATTCAGGCACTGGATGTGACAGCTGTCTGTATGTTTTTAGGGGCATGTATTTTTAGATGCCATTTATCTCCAAACATATTAACTACGACATTCTTCCCAAGTGCTCCAAATCTCTGAAGCTTAAGAATGCAGGTTAAATTTCTTCCTGCTTCTGCATCACTCGGTTGCATCACTGTCTCATTATTTAAAAGCTCTCACAAATCTGCTACTCAGATCCTCAGCTAAGTGCCATGGTAGAGGGAAGTGGCTAATACCAATTTGAAACAAAACAAATTTGAAATCACAGTCCACTGAAACATTGCTTAAATATAACTGCACTGCCTGCTGCTCCATTTTAACTAGTTTAATGGCTTGCTGACCAAGCAGGGCTTATAACTGCTAAGGAATATATGCTTGTACTTTTCTCCTGTTTTTCAAAACCAAAGATTTGCAACACAAACTCCAATTTTAAGACAAAAGTCACCCCATTAAATCTTAACAGATGTTTCTCAAGTTTAGAAGATTAAGAAAGATTTCAGCATCAAAAATCAAAGAAAATATTCTATGACCTCAAAAAAGGATAAATCTCAAAGCTCTAAACAAACCAAAAGTCCACTTTGACAGCTGCATCTGACTGAATTGACGAGACGCTATTGATGTTTGGATTAAACTATGCCTCTGTGATCAAGTACTCAAACATGGGATAAAAGAGGAATATATTCTTTAATCCCACCAACTAATTTTGTGTAGGCAGCAGTTGCAGAAAGCATTGGTTACAGAACAAACGTTGGAAGTGGCTTCACTTTTGCTTATTGACAAAGCTATTTTTATTTCATTAATTCACCGAGTATAGTACCAGCGTTTAAACTAACATGGGGAAATCTATATCAAGCACAGTATTCTCCACAAACAAATCACTGAAAATTTCAAAGTCATTAAAGGTAGAATCAATAGGATATGATTCTGAAGGGCTAGGAAGATGCAGTGCTAAAGTATAATAGAAAAATTAGATATTGATTCTTTATATAATCTTGATAAACAAAGTAAACAACACAGGAGATTCCAGTTCTGGTTTTACAGCATGTCTTCTCCAAAAAAAGAGGAAAGGTTAAAAGACACTAAAGTCATTTGTTAATTACTGTCTTCATCTATCACTCTGTAATAGTGCTAGTCACACCCTAGATCTCTAGAATAAGACTACCTGGTGTGTGCTTTCCAAAACTCCTAGCAGGAGAGGAAGTGAAGCGAAGCTACGCTCCAGATGCTACATTACTAAGAATCCAGATGGGAGAAACTCTAACACAAAACCAGCCACCTGGATACCTGGATCCTCATCTGACTACAACTGGGAAAGGGCTTTGGGGTAAGCAAGAATCTGACCTGTAATGTATAAGCAGTGGCATTACATCCACTGCTGTGCTCTGGGATGCTTCCTGGGGTTCAGCCCCACTGTGAGGATAATATGCGAAGGAATGGGAATGATTTTGGCTACTTGCAGAAAGTCCAGTCCCACTGTGACACCAGATTGCACCATGAACTGTCAACATATGAAGCCCTGCAACCTGAGCAAACAGCTGGGTACATCATTTTCTGGAGTGGAAAGGCCAGTGTTGAACAAAATAGGTTCTCAGGACACAGGGATCCCAGATCTGCAGAAGGCAGGCACAGAGGGAGGGAAAATCCACAGGTAGTAAATTTGGGTTCCAAGTAAAGCTTCCCTGCTCATCCACACAAAACAATATCTGAACTTTTTTTTTCACTTGAGGCACTCAAGAATGTGATTCTGAAGTAATTTACTGGAGAATTATGTCATTTTAGGGGAACTCCCATCAGTAAATATTTACCCTGAGAATCCTTTCACTAAAATAAAGGGCAAAAATGCACCCTGATCAAAGGGATACAGAAAAGGTAGGCAGCCATTCCCAGAGCAGACTCTGTGGTGGGGAAGTGAATCCACTAAAGTGAGTGACAAACTTCCCATTGGTTTCAAAAAGGATCAGACATCACCTCTAATTCTTTACTCTTCTGCCTCTTTTTTGTTACTTCTGTTTCTCTTAGCAGTTGCCCCTTCTATATGTGTAAGGAACACTTACTTTCAGATCCAGACTTGCATGCACTCTTACTTTATCGTGCATGCATGAGAAGAAGAAGTAAGTTTATAAATCTGAGAACTGTTCCTGAGAAAAGCCAAGCACCCCCAAGCTGAACCAAACTAACCCATACATTTGGCAGGAATAGGCCCAAATTAACCAATAGCAGCTGCGTTGCACTCAAGAGATGTGGCAAAAGTGACAAACGATAACATGAACCATAAAAGTGAAGAATGAAAATAACAGATGGTGTCTTTGCCTGACTTAGAAACCTAAAAAACGTGTATTCTCAGCTTTGAGGGAGTCTAGACTCTCTATCATTTCTTCAAGCACAGTTAGATGCACATTTGCAGGAAGAGGTTGGGTGTAAACAAAACTTTGTATTGCTATCGGTTTAGTCTGTCTTTCCAGTCACATGATCCTAAAGGATGCAAAACCACAGAATAATATGACTGGAAAACACCAGACAAAAAAATTGTATGTGGTAATATGCTATTTACATAAAAGTATTATGTTTCTATGTTGTAGAAAAATACATAGAGTACTGGCAAAAAGTTTGACCTATTTCTGGTTTTGAATTTTTTTTATTATTTTCAGTTGGGTAAAATAAATATTTGCAATTTTTCTTCAGAGACTTTTTAACTCACAAATAGATCTTATTAGAAGCTTATGCTTCCAGAATCATAAATATGAAACCAAGAAACACCAGTGGTTATGATTTATATAGCTGGTCTGTGACTATTATGCAAAGACAGGTTTTACCATGACAATTATACTTAGGTAATTCTGACAGTTTTCTTTGTGTTGCTAAGGAATTCTGTAAACAAACCAAATAAAACCACAGAGTACTTCAATAGCAGTGACAAAATTTTGTAGCCACAATACTGAGAATATGGTCTAATTATTCTATAAACACACTTTGATTTGTTTACTTCAGTGTCAAATTAACTTCAAATATGTACCAACAGTCACTGATTTGATACGGTATACAATGCTGCCAGTGAGTGCTTTCATTGTGGTGTGTGTAAATCTATCTCTTTTTAAAATGAGTTCATTTCTGAAAGTGTCTCTGCAGTACATTGTGAATACTAAACAGGGAAACACATATGCAACTTATTTAAAAGAAAATTATTTCCAATTAATTTTGCTATGATCCAGCATATTTTGGCTCCATTTTATTTTTCCTTTTGCACAGTAGAAGGAGTATTTTTTAGAGAGATTAATAACTCATGGCATAGAGAAACAAGTTATAATCTTACTGGGGAAAAATGAGCTCAACTAACCTCATCTCTATCCATGCAGTTGCCCTGAACCAGTAGTTGTGCCATTTTAAAAGAAAGACAGAACTTCAACTATTATAACCAATCTATAAAACTGGGGCAAGATCAAGTTTTTTGAGCAGTTGCAAAGAACATAGACCCTGAAGAGATGCACTAAAAAGAAAATGATTGCACTGTGGTTTCCATTTTTTTACAGTATTTACCTGAACTATACTCCAGGGAAAACATCAACGGCTCACAAAAATACTCTGATGTGGGATATTTGTCCTTTTTAGGGAGCTCTTTTCAGGGGTTGCTGCATACCATGACCCGCAGTGGTGGCAAGTAACAAATTCAGTAATGGCCGCTGCTAATCTGCACAAATGACTTTGTGCACACCACATCATAAAGTGCCTTTCACAGAGAAGGATCTTCAAATGGTTTATAAGCTCTGCACCATACAGACAGGTCAGAAGCCCTCCCACTGATACAAGGCCAGCTCAGGAGAGAATGAGGCTGCCAAATGGCATCTGTAAAACTAAGTAAGATAATTACACAGAAAAAAGAAAGCTTGTTAGTCCCACATTCTGCCTGTGTCAGAATGTAAATGGGCAGCTGTTTCTGTTCATTTACCCAAGCAGTATGGGAGAGGTGATATTATCCAGTGGACCAATACTGCTGAGGTTGCTTCAGCCCTCTGGTCTCTATGTAAACACTTGCTGAGGTGTCTTGCTCCTGTTCTACTATGAAACACTTAAGGACCTCACAGGGATCCCAGTGACTGGGTGTTGTGGGAAGGATTTGGTCCCAGGGTGCTAATGTGTGTGCAGTATATAATCATCAACAAGACTCCACAGCAGGCTCCAGTGTTACCAGCAGTGCACCTCAAATGGCACTGAGCAGGGACACAAGGACTTATGCCCTTTAAAGGACTAAAACCGCCAGGAAGAAAATACTGGATTTACTGTCATTAAGCTGCAAAAATCTAGGGACTTGTGGAGAACTTGGAGTTTTAATACTTGTGAAGTAGAAATTGTGGAAATTAACAATGAAGTTGTGGAAATTAGAGGTTATTATTACAAAGCCTCTACTTAAGGGATAATGTTCTTGGCAGAGAAATATACAAGGCAATAAATTGCATTAGTAGGTGATTATATTCCCAAAGCAAAAACTGCAGTGATGGCTGAATAAGTAACCACAAACACCATTATACAACAAGGGAAAGGATAAAAGCCATGACACTGTGCCTTCTAAAAATATTTTATAAACACACATTATTTCCATCCATTACTAGTGCATTTAAGAGTATTATGTTTCACTGTTCTTAGTCTTTGCATATTTACCTGAGTAAAACAGATAAAGTCTAAAGGAATTCAATTCATAGGTGGGCCTTGGACACCTGACCCATCTGATGTGCATTGCTAAGGATATACAGCCAGTTTGTAGATCAAGTTCATGGGCAGGGAAACATTTGCAGCTTCTCCACAAGCACAAGCCTACAATAAGAAATCAAGGGGAAAGGACCATCTTCCCAGAAATCCGTGGTTCAACCTAATCCCTACTCTAGGACTGAGCCCTAGGTCGGCCCCTCAGGCTGACTGGGGTATGGAGAGCAAATCCCTCCTCCTCATCCTTAGCTCTCATTTCTCAAAAAAAAATCTCTCCTTTCTCCCACTTATTCAGGGTGAATTTCATCCAAGAGAAATAACTCTCCCAACATACAGCCCACATGGTTAGCTGAAGCAAAGCAAACTAAGAAAATACAGCAAGAGCTGTATCTTCGTCTTTCCTGTACTTCATACTCTGCAGCTCAGGGCTCTGATGGCACTTCAGCTATTCCAAGACTGCTAAGAAGGATTCTCTTTTCTCCCTCATTATGTATGGCTGAAAATTTGTAACAGTTTCACCAGCCATGAGCCTCACTGCCATTATTCCTGCCACTGTCACGTCACCGTAAGCCTGCATTATGTGTATGGAGCATGCACTAACCCCAGGCTACACTTCAACTCACTTGGAAATGAGAGGATGCAACGTGCCATCGTTATGTGCAAGTTCACAAGAAAATTCTTCCTCTCCTACCATTTGCACTGACTGCCAGCAGGTTTCCACGAGGGGGAGGTGTAATAGAGCTGGTTTTGCCCTATAAATCTCTGCTTAGCTTGCAGTCTATCTACCTGGCAGTCTATCTACCTACGCTGTTTCCAGAAAAGGGAGGGGGGTGTTGGAGCCTCTGCAAAGACCAGTTTCAAGCTCAGGAAAACAAAGTTCTCTTGCCAGCTTCTACAAGCAATACAGGGAGACTGATTCCTCCGAGGAACTGGTGAAAACTGTTACTTTCTAAAGTCAGCTGCCTGGAATGAGGATCCAGCAGTTTGGGTTCCCTACAGTAGGGTTATCCTCTGTGAACACGCATCTGAAAACAGTGACAGGGTTACACAGGGTGTGCACAAAAATTCCCTGGCCCCACCTCCACCATTAACCTCTCTCTAGCTGATTCAACAACTTCAGGAGAATGCTCCAAAGTGTCTTCTGGTATGGTTTTATGGATGCAAAAAGTGAAGGGCAGAGGTGCTGGGGATCTGGCACGTTTTACCTCAGCTGGCTTGACTGAGGGGAGACCTGAACGGTTTGTTAGAAAGAAACCTTCAGACTCAGCCTATCAAGAAGATGCAGAGTGGGTCCCCAGCTTCAGTCAGTGGCAGTTGCAACACTTCCTGCAGGAACAGCAGAAATACACTGCACCAGGTGATGTGGTCACCTGTACCGAGTAACAACAGGATTTGGGGGCTTAGACTTTCCTCTTCATACTCTTTAGGGGAGATTTCCAGATGTCGGGCTTGTAGGTGATCTGAAATGTGTGTTAGAGTGTAATTTAGTTAGAGTTAAATGAACTTTAAAGAGCCTAATTCTTCAGATTTCTATTGACTGTTCTGTAAACATTGAGGTACTTGTTTGAATGTTTCCAGGGTTGGGGCATCTATCACCTCCCTGGACAATGTGCTTTAGTGTTTCACCACCCTCATCATAAAAAATTCCTTCCCTATATCTAGTCTAAATCTACCCTCTTTAAAACTATTACCCCTTGTCCTATCATAACAGGCCCTACTAAAAAGTTTGTCTCCATCTGTCTCATAAGCCCCCTCTAAGTATTGAAAGGCCACAATAAGGTGTCTCCAGAGCCTTCTCTTCCCAGGGTGAACCACCCCAAATCTCTCGACCTGTCCTCATTGGAGATGTGTCCAGTTCTTTGATTAATGGATGCACTGATCTGCACTCCCTACTTCTGCAAATGAGCCCATCAAAAGCCTGAGTTTTTGTCTTTTATTTATGTGGCTGATTTCTTACTTCTCAAGGTGAAACAGAAACAACTCTGTCCTTCTCTTAGCAGACCAGAAGACTTCTTCGTACCCAAGCTCCCCATAGTAACTGTTGCACAAGAACAGACTCTGCTAGTTTGGTCTTTACAACTTCTGGTAGTACCTTCAAAACCTCTACACCAAAACAACAAAGCTATTGCTACAAAAGTAAATGGAAACTTTATTATTTGTTCCTCTAGGAGCCTTTCTGAGAAGTCTGGTTGATTTTCAACTATCATTTGCTAACCCAATAAACTGGTCATTGGCTGACAAACTCATCTGGCTTTACCTTTAGCGGTTTAGGGACAATGTATATGATTCCCTTTGCAGGCAGAGTTCTAACACTGGGGGAAAAAATCTGGATTGTTTTCAGCTCTTGCAGCTGCTTGCAAAGCTTTGGACACAACAGCAGCAGTATTAAGTGAGCAACAGTCACTACAAGGGCTGGAGTTGGTCCCTTGTCAATAAGGATGTATTTTTACCTATGAATGGGTTTCCAGGCCTTAAAATCTGAATCAGATGTATCTCTGTTACCTGAGAACTGAAGAAAAGCAAAGCCAAATCCAGAGTAAACCTGTTAGGAGGAAGATCAACAAAAGTACCTGAAAGTAATGTAAATGTTTAGAATGGTTTTTAAATAATTTTCTTTAGATTTTTTACTTACCATAAAAGCCTACAAAGAGATATAAGGAAAAAGGAACTTCTCGTGGTCTCTTCTTTCTTAAATATGTACATCACAGAGGCGTTACCAGCTTGTTTAATTGGCCTTACAACCTGCCCATCAAACCAAGTTTCCCTAAACTGCTAAACTCCCACAGCCCTTTTGAGTGAGTCTAACTCAAGACATTTTTGCCTTTTTTAATATGTCTCAAGGATAACTGTAACTTTTTTTTCAAAGCTATGGTCCTACAAGTGTAAGACAATTACCAGCAGCATTGACAGCTATCCTGCCAGGATTGTGTGCAAGAACAAAAGGCTGGGGATTTCTAGCACATGCATTTGGTGTGTCAGACACTTCAAGGAGAGCTGTAAACCCTCAGTGCAGGCTTTGAATTTGTGTATATTGGCCATAAGCAAATACATTTCTGGTGGACTCCTCTGCTCACAGAGGCCTCGTGTCACTCATGTCCCCATGCAGGCTGACCAAACTGGCTTTATGCATATGCTGCACCAGGTTATATCGCTGCTGAAAGTCATCCCAGGGAAAAATAAATAAGTAGATATCACAGTTCTTTCTGTTCTTTTATCCTTAGACCAGATACACTCGGGACACAGAATATGCACCAAAAAAAAAAAAAAAATTGAGTGAAAACTTGTTTAAAATATTCACCCCCTTACAATGATAATGAAGTTTTCTCCTCACTTCACTCAGATGTCTTCCACTTTAAAGAGCACATTCCATTGCTATCAATGCACTAGGCAGTAACACACCTTCCAAATCAGCTGATGCCAGCTGATGGTGCAGATAAAAGACCTAAAAAACACCCAGTATGTTAAATTGCACTGGGAGTTGTTGGGAGAATTGCTGCAGATTACTGTCCTGAGATTCAGAAAGGGAAAAAACCACCACCACAAGTAACAGGTAAGGATTTCTATTTCTGCACCTTCAGTAGAGCAATTTGTAGCTGACAGGATCTGACAAGCATCCCACTAGAAAAAATTACTTCCACAGATGAGCTTCAAACCCATGGGATCATCAAGACAGGGGATGGGGAGAAGCGTGTGGGGGTAGGGGGAAAGCAGGAAGTTCTCTGCTCATTGAAGTGCAGTCAGATGCAATAAATATCAGCAACTGTGCATGGACAAACCATCCTGCCAAGGTCTGCAGCTAAGACGAAATCAGGAATAATGTTCTTAATTCAGCATATTCTTAATTCCTGAAAGAGCACGGTGGACTCTCCTGTTCCTGTCCTGTCCTGCTGATGTACTCTGGGCATACATCAGTGCTACCAGATCCTTCCATCTGTGCAAACTGAGACCTGGTTTAAAACTGATTCCTGATCTCCCTCTAACAGGAGGAAAAAGTCTTTCTGAAATCAAGAACATCCAGACTCAGGTCTGGACAGATGAGTTCCTAAAATTTCCCCAAGATCTTTTTCTCGTCTGCCTGCTCCTGTGTGTGAGCCAAAGCTTGGGAGGGTAAGGTGCTCATAGCCAAGGGCTAGGAAAATGGCCATTCAATAGGAAGGAAGGCAAAACATAAAGGATAATTGAGAAAATATGGTGGGTATATGGTAATGAAAGATCCCCAAGATGATTTACTGATGCCTTATACAAAGCTCACAAAACTATCCATAAGACTACAAAACTATCCAAAATGCTGAAGGAGCCACTTATACCATCTTGGATCACAGCAGGAAACATGGCAGGAAACAGCCTTCCACATTCAGTTCAGGAGCAGTTCTTTAGGTGTAGAGTATTTGTGGGATGAGCTCTCCTTAAGAAGACACTGAGATAGGAAGTCAAGCACAAAGAACAGGAGAAACAGAATCTGATCTTCCCAGAAAATCCTGTTATGTGATGCTGTTAGCAGAGGTTTAAGGCAACAGGCTGACTTTCTGGGTAACCCGTGTCAGTGCTCAGGCTCAATGGATCATTCAGTCACTACGACTCACTCACACACTCACTCACTCACTCACTTCTAAATCTCACTACATCCAGTTTAACACCTAACCACCAAAACGATGCACAGCACATCCCAAGTCAAATACCCTCAAACTACTGCAGAGAGGGACAACAGCAAAGAAAAATATGTTCATTAATTCTACTGTCTTAAGCTCATGGGGAACCCATCTTTCTCCTATTCCCTCCATATCTGGCTGCATGTCATGCATGAACTTGATCTTTCAGAACAGAGATTAAAGAAAAGGTCTTATGGTACTGTCTCCATAAGAGGCTTGGTGGGAAATAAAATACCACCAAATAAAAGTATAAAGTATGAAATAAAAGTATAACAGCAGAGAAGGGGGGAGACAAATGGGCATAAGCAAAATAAGGGGTAAGTACCAGGGAGAAAATGCACAGAAGAATCTTCCTGTCCTTCAGATACGAGGAATAAGAAGTTAAATTTCAATGCTCCTCTACAGTAACATTTACATAGGTACCTTCAAGGCAGATATGGAAATATCAACAAAAAGGTAGCTCAGAGGTATGGTGCCTCTTTTCAAACAGTGCCTTAATAGACTGTGGATGTGTAAGATAGGAGTTGACTCTGCTGCCTACACCAGAGACATTAATGGTTTTGCAACACAGTAAAACACACACGGAGATTAAAGTGAATTGGAAGACAGAAATGAAATTTGGGGTCAGAAAACCAAAGGGCCTGGACCTGGGAGGAAGAAGGGCACATTAAACTCGGCCAAGGGCCTGGAGTCACCACGAGAGCCCACGCTAGAAAGAGGCTGCTTTGCCAGTGAAATTCTCTCAGTTGTGGGTCTACCTGCCAACTCCACAAAGGCATTAATAAAAGCAGACCGAGACAATTTAATAAGCTCACTCCTGCTGCCAATTCCTTTTCCTCCATTAAAAGAAATAACCCATCCCTCTGGTTCCAGTCTGCTAACCAGCTGGCATAAAGCCCAAGTGGGGCTCGGCTCTCTGGCCCTGAAAGGCAAGAGGTGAAATCCAGTCCTTGCTTAATACCAACAGTGTAAAGCCAATTTAAAAGTCTTTAAAAATCTATCTTTGATAGAAAAGAAGATGTTGTTTAATTGAAAAGTCTCCTTTTCTGGAACAGATGGATTTTCCTCAAGCTGCAGGCACTTCAAAAGGATTCCCAGTAATGTCAGAGCTTCTTAGGTTTAAACTGTCAGCATTGGAAGGGCTGCTACAGGCTTTCGTCTCCTGCAGGTTCCTAAAGACCTCTGGTGTATAAAGATCCATTTTAAGTAATATAAATGCTTTAAAAATACGGTAGGGAGGGAATACACTAAGAAAAAAATTCCATCCAAATAAAAAGTTATCATGGTTTCTGCTGGGGACTAATTTCCACTATAGTTAGGTATTTTTGTAATATTAATACTTTTGCTTCTTGTTCCTTCATTTGCATAATATAAACAGTAATGAGGTACCCATTGCTGTAGACACACAAAACCATGTTTTGGAATTGCTGCTTTACTTCAAATGCATTGCATTTAAATGAAGATGGAAAATGCACTTAGGCAGGCATTATTATTCAATAAAGTGTGCCCTGTCATGTCTCATCATGCTTGACTAAAACTTTGTAACTCTGGCATAGCTGGCATAAAAATAGGGATATGCCAGTATCTGGATGGAGACATAACATTCTCCTCCAGGGAGAGCAGACAGCAGTTTAACTGAATTGATGCCATACCCAAACTGCACTCAGCTCTCAAAATAAGATAGACTGGGGTTTTTTTTAAGTTTCAGAACTGCCCTCTGCACGTTAACTTTCATGACCCATATGAGAATTTACCTTTTCTGCATAGATAGCTTTAAATTCCTGGCACATACTTTCTCTAGAGATCAGCAAAAAACATAGGCAATTTGCTTTAAAAACAATTCCTCCACACAGACAATGGTGAGGTCTATTCAAAATTTAAGTAGATGAACAGAGATACACCTGATTCTCAAATCCATTGGCTGCTGAGGTTTAAGGACAAAAGATCTGAGAACACTTCACTGTTGGACTGGGGAGAGATGTGCTCTGGAGTCTGACAAGCACCAGGCAAGTTCAGTCCCCCTGTTCCCTCAACGCTGCCCGGACTCACACAAACCATATTCAGCTGGCACAGATTCTACCACATCTCCATGCCCTGCTTTTCCTGCACATGGGATCTAAGATACATTCTGTTCAGCAGTTCATGTAAGCTTTGGGACTTTCCCTCCCTGGACTTAGCATCTTTAAGGTGAGGTCCTCTGTGAACCTCATCTTCATGTTTCATTACGCTTACATTTCTCACTTGCACAATAAGAACCACAGGACTTCAAGGGGTATTTGTGAGGGAAAACACAAGAGTCTGTAGGAATGTAAGTCGGACACTGCAAAACATATGACAGGAAAATCTTCTAAAACATATGCACATATACAATTAATTTTTGGGTTACCCGTGCATCAGGACCCATAAGGAATCTTATGTCATGTCACATCATATTAGTTATAGCAGTGTATTCCCTTCACAGCAACAGGGTTGGCTGGTTTTCTGAACACTCATGTTTACTATCAGTAAATTTGGGAGTGAGGGACAAGGGGTTAGATTAGGGCAATTAAAAGCTTATTTTGTTACCAATTACTCCTATTGCTATTGTACTCCTGTGCTATCTCTGGTGTAATTCTATTAAGTTTTTGGAGTAGCAACAGGGACAAATTTGGCTCAGTGTACTTAAATATTTTTTCGGTATTTGATACTTGTGGCTGTATTTATATCCAAAGCAATATGTCTCTTATTACAAACATAAGTCTTTGTAATGGCATAAGCACCGAATGCATAGGACATTTAGCCCATAAAAATAACGAAGGTCGGATTCAGTCTGCATTGAAATCATCTACAAAACTCTCATAATTTCTAATGGAAACAGAATCAGGCCCCAGCTTTTTTGCCCTTTAGAGGGGAGAGTTGCATTAAGAGTTAGTGGTAATATCCCCATATTGATGAGTCACTCACTCTGCAGTACATAACATTTTATGAAGTAGAGAATCACTTTCCCTAAGCAATTACAATTTTGAGACAGGATCTCAGGCACTGGCAAGTTCCTTTGTTTCACAGCCCACTTTTGCGTGGTGCTACAGCCATTCTTAACATGCCTGCCTGGCTATTTGCTAGGGTAAATAATTTGTAAAATGTGGTTTCTGTGATAAGAAGAGATCCCAGCTGGGTATTAAAGTGTGGGTTAAGATCTCAATGAATGATGGTTTCCTTTAAACTTCTCACCCCATTTCTTCAGCTTCTCAGTTAGGGGCTTGTCAGTAAGAACATCCACCTCTGAACCATATCAGCCCTCCTGAAAGGAGTCCCCTTTAACCCTTGTCCAGTGTTGAGTGTGAACAACAATAGCTTATCACATATATAATAACATGAGCAAATGCAACTACTACAGAAATCTTTAAAAACTTATGCATGTTACAGCAGCGCTGGCAGAAACATAGACATTCCTTCCACCACATTTTGGGAATAATTGCAGACTACTAGGAAAATCCTCACATCTCTGCAGCAAGACTGCTGAGAGTTACTGTGAGCTCTGCCCACAGGAACAATGGGCTGCACTAAGAGCATTGCAACAACTGAAATTTATGGCTCCAACAGTGGGAAAAGTATGTATTGATATCAATAGCTTAACTTTGGTCATTGAAATAGGAAGATTTAGTTATTTGAGATGAAGGCTCCAAGCCACACCACTGTATTAAGAAAGAGAAAAGATGTAAAAATGGACAGGCCATCTAACGGTGCTTGATAGGCTGCTCCGGGGAATGGCTGTGTTCTTTTCAACTCAGAAATATTTGCAGTACTTAAGCAAAGCATTACGTTGGCCACTCGCGCTCTCTAGTGGCCACTGGGGAGAATAACCTGAGCCGTCAGCAGCATGTACAACGCTTCAAATGTTTCTAAAGGAGAAGCAGTTCCAGAAAAGAAAGGCGAACCACCGGCTTTAAACAGACAGCATTAAACACTTGATCTGCCACTCAAACCTCTGTCATCTCACCATCACGCTGGGGAGGATGTAGGAAACAGGGCTGATTTTCTTCTAACAAACCTCCTTGAACTGCTCACTGAACTACCTGCTTCAGTTTCTGACATGGTCAAGGTGTCCTTGAGACGCACTCCTAATGCACGTGCAAAGAAAGAATGACTTTCGATGGGAGAGAGGTGTGATTCACACAGGGGAGATCCCAGTTCTGGTGAGCTTTTACATGGAATCTTAGAATACGGAATAGAATCTGCTCGAAGTCCAAGAGCAGCAAAAATGTTGCTCCTAGAAATTAAATTGCTATGGGCTATTGGGCTATGCAGAAATGTNTTAGGTAAAGGCAATTATTATAACCCAACACAATCTTTTGGCTTTTCAGCCAGGCTTTCTGATACAAAGTATCTTCTTCCTCTTCCACTACAGCTTCTGCTCTTACAAACTTCAGATTGCCCAGCAGCACTGTAAGTCCACTTCTAACATTTCCCAAGGAAGGGCTGTTGCCCTTTGGATTACATTCCTCCAAAACTGGAGAAGAAGACTTAAGACTTTTAAAATGCAAAGAAAAAATAGAATTTATAGATTAGAGTTTAAAACAAGTGGAAAATAGATGCAAATTAAATGACTTACTGCATAAGAGTAATGGAAAAGACAGTGCCAAGGCTTTGGTTTTAAATAGAATACTTTCATTCCATGTAATTTTCTTAATCCAGAGATTGAAGTTACAAGGCACTACCTCAGTCTATTGTTTAATGACATTTATAACTCTAAAATAGTATTTTGCGAAAATAACTGCTCAGGCTTAACATTTCTGACTATGGAATAGACAATACAGTGATGTCATGAATACAAAGTTAGTAAATTACAATCTGTCATTTGGCTTTAAATAAGTGTATTTCTTCAGACAATAGGTATGATGAATATAAGCACAAATGAACCATGAATCTCTTCAATTATTCTTATTTAGATTCATTTTCCTGTGAGTTTTCATTTAATTCCTATCACACACTCTTTACCATAAATCAAAGGCAGACCAGTCTTGTGGCAACATGTCTACTTAGTATAATGAAGAAACACCTACAGACATTAAAAATAGCATTCCCGTGATCCAAGGTTCTTTTATAGCAGTAGAATCTTGTGTTTGAGGCTATATTCTGGAGTTTGCAATATTGTCCCTTCTTCTCTACCATTCGATTGTTACTATCAACCACAGAAACTACATTTAAAGCCTGTTACCTTTAATACCAAACCCAGGTGACCTGGAGTAATAAGAATATGATTCTCCTAGTGCTAGAACCTCAGCTGATCTACCTATCAGCACCCACCTCTTGCCCTGACAGCATGGAAATGAATTGGTATTATCAAAATAGCCCATTCTGACTTTTGGAATCAAGCCTAAGGCCTATGAGGTTCCAGATCCAGATTTTCAGTTCAGGCGGATCCTCAGGGGAAAATTTGGGCCCTTAACTGCATCAGTACTAATAAAGATACTTAGTTTTTAGCTGTCCCGCTCGAGTCCACAGTCCCCTTGAACCTGACAAGCAGCTGGTCTGAAGTTTCCCAGCCAGAATCCTTGTGCTCCATCTGGCTCATGCTGTCCTTTGAGTAGCAAACTGCACATCTGCAGCAGGATTCCCATGCTGCTCATGACACCCTAAAACCCTACTTCTGGATGTCATGGTCACAGCTGAGTTCATGACCCCTTGTGAGAGTAAGTAAATGCATCCAAAAGACTCCTGTCATGCCCTCTGTTGGGAACCACTGATTTAAAGCCCCACACAAAGCCCCGGGGTCGCACGGTGCAAAAACTGTGCCACAGTTCCTTTATGTTGCTTCTCCCTCACCTGTTTGCCTCCTAGTACCATATCAGTTTTAATCTTCTGTTTTCCTAACCTTTGTAACACACAGTTGATCAACTTCAGCCCACTTCCCAAGGTGATCCTGTTCATCCGTGGAGCCTCCTATGACTCTCTCCTGACACTCTCCTATTGTAAGCCAGCAGAATAGGCAAAAGGCAAGGAGATAATCAGGCAGCCAATGTGGTCTGAATACAAGTCTCGTTATCTCTTTATGCATTCTCTCCTCAAATTGTATGACCTGCATTTCAGGCACCCTTGGGCTTGGGATTTACATTTTTAATATCAGGGGCTTGTGACACTGTCCTCTTGTTGGTTAATTGGTATCAGAGAGCAAGTGTTTTCCCTTCCACTGAAATAAATCTCCCCTAAAGCTGCAATTGCTCATTCTTTTGTTCCATCCTCATTTGAAATGGGTTCTGCAAAGCCTCCACGCCATGCTAAATAATCTTCAACTCTCACTTTTTAAAATCTGTTGGTTTATGCCTTAATGGCTTTGATGGGCTTTGCTATTCAGTCTTGTTACTTAAACCACTTTCCTCATATTCCTAAACTCGGTGTTTTCATTCATCCTTACCACAGTGGACTCTTTGAAGCTGAAAGGATTTATTTATTATCCAGAATACTTTTCCCCCTTGATTTTGGAAACATACCTCTTTAAAAGACAATGTGACACAGTTCAGGGTATTTTCTAGGTCTAGAATATTGAGTCTAAAACAAATGCATTTTGTGTTCTGATTTGCTGAAAAATCCATCTGTACCTCTCAGGGAATAATTTTTCCACTGGATCTGTGTCAGCTCCAAACAATAGAAATGTTGCACTCATCATCAGTTTAATGTGATCTGAAATAACATTCTGTCTGAATTCGGTAGTTAGTGGTGTTAATAAAAGCTAATCAGTAGCAATGGTGAATTTCTGGAAGATTACTGCACATGAGCTGTAATTCTCTGTCTTCAATATGCATTGCAATTTTAAATTAAACTAATTTGGACACACATAGGAAATGTCAGTCTGGGTAACACTGTGTAAACAGACTGAAGTATCACAGAGGAGGATCAGGAACAAATAAAATTGTCTGTGTGACTTTGTTCTTAAATCAATGTTGACACTTTTGCTGCTCCTACAATGATAATGCAACTTTCAGCTCGCTCTTCGTATCCTGTCCTTATTGTGCAACCATGGAAATATTGAAAAGAGTAATCATCATTTTGTCAGTCATTTATTTTAATATTGTTCTCCAAATATTTGAAAATGTCTAAAAACAAGGGCAGAATTTCCAAAGTTCATCTATCAGTCGGAGGCAGTCTGCTCTCCTTCCAACCCACACACAGCTTCTTCGAACACTGGAAAGACATCCATGTATTTGAAAAACCGCCAGGTGATTCCAGGCCAGACAGCTGATGTGCCCAGATTCCTCCACTCTCTGGGGGGAAAAAAATTAATCGGGAGCTGAAGTTGTTTTGTTTTCTCTTATATTTTACACTGATTACAGAAAGGAATGGTGTCACTGAAACATTTCAGTCAAAAAGGGTTTTTCTAATGACTGAAACTGTGATTCAGCCCCAAAAGACATAGACATTGATCCAGCCTGAAACCAGAGATGTCACTTCATCTGGCTTCTATGGGAAATGAACTGAATCCACACTGAGCCGAAATTTCTGGGCCGATATGTAATAGCATTTGCCTAATTAGAGTCCAGCTGGAGGCTTATTATATAACAGGATACAGTAGGCTTTTACTTCTTCAAATCAGTCATGGATACAGGCTTGGCTGAAGAACTTTGCTTCCTGTGATCTAACCAGGACATGATGGTATTTAATGGGACTGGGACTGTTTTTTTAGTACAAACTGGCCCCTGCAGAACTTTGACCAAGGTTTGTATCTGCATTGGGTGGCCTGGAGTTAACCCATTTAACTACATGAAGGTCATCTTCCTAGTTTTATGTATAGAATTATACCACCTACTTTAGTATCTCACAGCAGGAGGGGGCACTTCCAGGTTTAGCTGGTGCTTGCAAAGTGCTCTTGAGGTTGTAAAGAATTTTAAGCGCTATTTTGTAAAGCTATGTGCAGAAGATGACAACACAGAACACTCCTTACCTGGTCAAGATGGATTTCTACAGCATCATATTTTCAAGTGATAAAGTTCCCTGCTCATACTGTGGCTTAGGTTTCACCACTGAAGAAATTGAAGGGATTCTGCTCTTGGGCAAATAGGGAATTTAAAATCCCATGAGAGAAACTCTTCCAGCAGTCCTTCCAGATTAGAAACACATTTATGCATTATTGGATAGGCGGGGGAGTTGTCACCAGGACTTGTCTCCTTGCGCAGTGAAATGTTCCACAAGGATGAGAAGTTGCTCTGCAAAATGCACCAGGGACTAGACAGTTTTGATGGCCATGGTTCTCTGTGCTTCCAGGAGAACAGTAACTGGAATTCCAAAGTGCTGTCTCCATCCTCCAGTGATACCAACCAGTATCCATTAGGACTGAGGACTTCAGATTTACTATTAAGTACAGCAAAAAGACAGCTTGCCTACCACAGATTTTTCCCAATTTTTGTATGATGAGTGTGTCTCGGATATCAGACACACTTTCAAGACCTTCAGCATCAGCTCAGCTGTGGTAATTACCCATGCACAGATACAGTCTGAGGCAGGACTTCAACTCCTCTGAATTAGATTCACTATCAACAACAGAAATTAGCTATGTTCCAAGTACGGCTCAGGGACTAAGTGCTTGTACATGCATATTTACCACAGGTCAGACAACATGATTAAATGTATTATTCCCAAACCTGGTTGACACCTTTTGTCTTAATTTCTTTAGATGTGGGATTTATTCCATAAACTAACAAAAGTAAAATCTACACACACCCTTAATGCTGACTCTTTATAGAAGAGCAATGGGTAGAACTGCTACCACTTTCATATACCCTCTTCTGATCACAGAAGGCCTACCTCAGTTACTGCCCACCCATCTACCTCTCATAGAAGACAGTAAGAGCGTAGGTCACGCCACAGTTAAGTTCCATTCTAAGCAAGTCAGGCTAACTAATCCAACAGCAAACCCTAGTAAAAAATGACCCAAGTTAAGAGGGATGAGCCTTGTTAACAATTGCTTAACTGAACAGTGAAGACTAAATCTAAATGGGCTTGCTTGGACTTACACCAGTCCAGGCCATGACCACACATACACTTCAGGCAGCAGATGGGATGGGAAGGAAAGGAAAGGAGTTAGACCCCTATCATTGTGCCAACAGGTGGGAAGCTGAGAGAGGAGACTCCTTCAGGCAGCACAACTGTGTACCTTGCAAAGGGACACTTGGGATAGCACATTTCTTAACTGGAAGCCTCAGCAGCTCTACCTGGAATCTGCACAGGTCACACACCTCACTCCACAATTCCTGCAGCCACGTCCTTCCAGTGTTTAGAAGCCAGGTACAGGGAGCTGACTCCCAGCTATGCTACTTCAGCTGCTGACTCTGTTTCCTTGCACACCTCTTCTGCCCCAGCACCGTAACCCCAGAATTCAATTCAGGAAGTCTGAACCCAAAAGAAAACAAGCCTGTACCACTTAAGAGAGACAACATCACTCTCCCTTTGCTCACTGATTAGTACTTTTTAGCTGCTTCTATTCATTCCCCCTTAAAACTTGCAATTCAAGAAGTGGAGAAAATAACTCTTCTCATTAGCAATAACAGTCATGTGAAAAGAAAAAACAACTTGTCTCACTAATTATGGGCATTGTGTTCGCAGTCCATTTGCTCTTGATCACTTCTTTTCAGTTACTCCTTGTACTCTGCTTCATCTTGCTCAGTGAGTAAGACAGCAACACAAGGGGAATATAGTACCTCTTACTGCTCAGCTTCTTAATTTTTGCAAACCTTAGGGAGGCCTTTTCAGCTCTCTCTCAGAGGATAATTAGGTATAGTGAGAATTAACATCAGAAGTTCAGTAACAGCAAGTCCTGTATAATATTATTCTTTACAGCCATAGCACATCCTAAAACAGGTGAGCCAGCAGTACTTTTCCTAGTACTACAGTCCACTCCACTTCCCATGGAGTTTTCTCTGTCCCAGAATAAAAAGAAACCAATAAGCTAAATCTAACAAGTCCCTTAAACAGATATTACTTCCCTGGTCATCCAAAGGAATGAGTGAAGACAAGATACCTCTGTGCTTAAGAAATTAAGTTAGAATAAGAGATGAGCTCAGCATCCCAAACTGGAAAGGCAAAAAAAAAAAAAAAGAAAAAAAAAAAGGACAATTCCAAACTGCTTTCTGTTCATGTTGTTTGCAGGCAGACAAAACTCATTAGAGTTGAATTTCTGCAGAGCATCATAGTGACATTCAATAGACTACTTGCAAAGTATGCATTTCCTTCAAGTGTCCAGAACAAACTATCTGAGTCTGGAGCTGGGGCCAAATGTTTGTTAAAAAGCCAAGCTCTGGGCAAAACAACCATCCAAGTTTCCACACTTGCTCCAATTTGCCATTTAAACATACAAAACAAATAATGGGAAAGGGGAAGAAGGAGGAGCAACACCCTGTTGCTTTGCCAGAAAATGTCAAAATAAGCCGGAGATAAGAGCCAGTGGAGCTACTTACACCACATTATAACATGCAAAGCATTGCCTGCCTCCTGATCCCAATAGTAATTTTTCATTGTACTGAAGGCTCATTGTGTTTGTTTCCTTTAAGGGAGACAGAAGTCTCATATGCCAGCTTTGAGGGAGTGTGGTCAGGCTGCCCAGCAAGGCATTTCAAGGGAAGGCCGTCATCCCCACCTTGGAAAACCTACAGTGTCTCTGTCTGTGTGAAAACCTAACCAACACACAATAGCGTCAAACAGTCTGTTCCAGCAAAGGGACAACTACTAATCCTCTCTGGTACTCACTCAAAGCAGCAAATGCTCCTGCTCTGGAAGCACAACGAGGAATAGCTCTCAGCCAGCTCTCACAAGCAGTTAACACTGCAAAGGATGCCTTGGGATGCCGCTCCAAGTTTCAGTATCTGCCTTCTTCCTGCACCCAGAGGCAGGTAGCCACACACAGACTAAAGACAGGCTTGCGTAACACCTTCTTATATTACACTCCTCTTGAGCTCCAAGTTTGTTAGTGTGCCAAGAATACAGCAGCTGGACACCACTTACAAAAGAGCAACCCTGAAATCCTCTCATTTTGTCCATCTTTCTGGCACTCTCTGGGATGTTTCTGGCTGGGAAGTGTCACCTGCACAGATTCACTGCACATAAACACAAAAGGAGGGAAACATCATTGGGTCTCTGGAACCCAATGAGATGTGTTCCAGAGTCCTGAAGGAATTGACTGGTGTAGTTGCCAAGCCACTCTCCATGATATTTGAAAAGCCATGGCAGACAGGTGAAATCCCTGGTGACTGGCAAAGGGGAAAATTGTACCTATCTTTAAAAAGGGTAGACTGGAGGACCCTGGGAATTACCAACCTGTCAGCCTCACCTCTGTGCCTGGGAAGATCATGGAACAGATCCTCTAAGAAACTCTGCTAAGGCACATGGAGAACAGGGAGGTGATTCAGAACAGCCAGAACAGCTTCACCAAGGGCAAGTCTTGCCTGACCAACTCACTGGCCTTCTATGATGAAGTGACTAAATCAATGGACAAGGGAAGGATTACAGGTGTCATTTATCTGGACTTCTGTAAAGCCTTTGACACAGTCACCCACAGCATCATTCTCTCTAAATTGGAGAGAGATGAATTTGATGACTGGACTGGTGGATGGATAAGAAAGTGGTTGGATGTTTGCATCCAGAGGGTAGTGGTCAATGGCTCAGGATCCTGATGGACATCAGTGACAAATGGTGTCTCTCAGGGGTCCATATTGGGACCAGTGTGATTTAATATCTTCATTAATGACATGGACAAAGGGTTCAAGTGCACTCTCAGCAGATGACACCAAGCTGAGTGGTGTGGCCCAGAGGGGCCTGGACAAGCTTGAGAATTGGAACCATTGGAATCTCATGAGATTCAGTAAGACCAAGTGCAAGGTGCTGTACCTGGGTCAGGGCAAGCCCCGGTGTCAATCCAGGCTGGGGGCTGGACAGACGGAAAGCAGCCTTGGGAAGAAGGAGTTGGAGGTGCTGGTGGATGAGAGGCTGGACATGCCCCAGCCATGTGCACTGGCAGCCCAGAAAGCCAAATCTGCCCAGGACTGCATCCAAGGCAATGTGGGTGGCAGGTGAGGGGGGATTCTGCTGCCCTGCTTCACCCTGGTGAGATCCCACCTGCAGTGCTGCATCCAGACCTGGGGTTCCCAGAACAGGAAGGACATCAACCTGTTGGAACCAGTTCACAGCAGGCCACCAAGATAATTATAGGGATGGAGAACTTCTGCTATGAGAAAATTGGAATTGGGATTGGGATTTGGGATTGTACAGCCTGGAAAAGAGAAGGCTTTGGAGTGACCTAAGTGTGGCCTTCCAATACCTGAAGGGCGTCCACAAAAAAGATGGAAAGAGACTATTTAAAAGAGCATGTAGTGACAGGACAAGGCCAAATGGCACAAAACTGAGAGTAGGTTTAGATATTAGGAAGAAATTCTTTACCATGGGGGTGGTGAGGCACTGGAACAAGCTGCCCAGAGAAGTTGTGGATGATCCCTCCCCGGACATGTTCAAGGCCAGGCTGGATGGAGCTCTGAGCAACCTGGTCTGGTGGAAGGTGTCCCTGTCCATGGCAGTTGGGTTGGAATANAGAAGGCTTTGGAGTGACCTAAGTGTGGCCTTCCAATACCTGAAGGGCGTCCACAAAAAAGATGGAAAGAGACTATTTAAAAGAGCATGTAGTGACAGGACAAGGCCAAATGGCACAAAACTGAGAGTAGGTTTAGATATTAGGAAGAAATTCTTTACCATGGGGGTGGTGAGGCACTGGAACAAGCTGCCCAGAGAAGTTGTGGATGATCCCTCCCCGGACATGTTCAAGGCCAGGCTGGATGGAGCTCTGAGCAACCTGGTCTGGTGGAAGGTGTCCCTGTCCATGGCAGTTGGGTTGGAATAAGATGATCTTTAGAGTCCCTCCCAAACCTTACCATTCCATTATTATGATTCTATAATTCTATTATTTTTTCCATGGGGAAGATGTAACAAAGTAGTATGGACCTAGTACAGTAGAGCAGTCCCCACAGGCAGTGGCCAGGTGAGAAGTGAACCTGACACTTGCTAAGCCCGGGAAGTATAACTGTGTCAGGTGATGGGTCACAGCTTAACAAGACGGGGGATGGACAGAAGGGAGGAGGGTCCCAGGATGACTCCAGCAAGCTGTGTGTACCTAAGGCCAGCTCTGAGCTCTGCACTACACTGTAGTTCTGCAGTACAGACATACATATTCAATGATCTCAGAGATGACAAGAAAAACCATCAGTGACTGTGATTCATCTGTAATTTCCCTTTCTAGTTCCAAATGTGCCCTGTGAAACTGCTCGGGAGTCTTCCTTTGCATGAATTAAGAATTGTACATACTTTGCTTCGTTCATATATTTCTTTAATTATCAGGTGCCCATCTTGTTCTTAGAAAGCTTCTGATTGTCCTTAAAATACAGTTCATAACCATCTTTTATCATAAGAAAAGCTGCAATCCTTACAAAAGACAAATTATTCCAACCCACCACCCTGTAATTGAAAAAATGTCGTTGGTTATTTGGACTGCTGTTTGCCAATAGGTTCATTTTGTACTCTAAAGGGGAAATCAGATAATTGCTTTGGCAAGACTGCACATTGCTTATTGCACATGGCTATTGCACAACCTTCAGCAAAAATTTATTTTAAAAAAAGTTTTCAGAGACTCTTAAGCCTATCCTCTTGCCACCAGCACCCTCTTTTTCCTGCTCCAAAATCTCACAGCTTTACTTTATCCTTGACCACAAAATCAGCATAAAAAGTGAAACTTGACATGAATTGGGGGAGCAGTTTTTAAGTAAAGATGAAGTAAAGTATTTTGGTCATTTTTAAATATTTAAAAACTGCAACCACAAAATCAAAGTTTTGTATTTCAGATACTTGTATGCACTGGTCGAACTAAAACCAGCTTCATATAAAAACACAGTTTTGCAAGTCAGCTCGCTTACATAAAGGGAACCATCCCCTTAAGCTACTGCTAAAAGGTCATTTGGCCTGCAGAGTCTTGCCCCCTTCTCTAGTACACTCCTCTTAGCAGAATGGGAATGACCCAGCATCCCATAAACCTGTAAGCCCTTGAAATACCAGAGGCACCCAAGTCAAAGAGTAAGAAAAGCCATTAATTTGGCATTCATTTCCCTTTTTAGATGCTTGGTGTGAGTCATTTCTGGACCTGCATCCTGCAAAGGCTCAAACACAGGTTTAAACTTTACACAATGCATGGGCTTCCATTTATTTCAACAATTGCAGACACTGGGAGGCTTAGGGACTTACAAACCAAAAATTGGGCTTCACTATCTCTTTAAAAAGGATCCCACCTATCTGGAAAGCCCATTTGTGGGGAGAGGGGGTATGGGGAGAGGGGGTGGGTGTTGGGGTTGTTAACTTATTACAGTTACATTACACCACGCGTTACACCATGATTAGTCCACTGAAAGAAAACAGCAGGAAGAAAAAAAAATAGCCCCTACTTCCTCTCCACTCCCAAGTTAGTTTATTATGTGTATTTGATGGCCCTTCATGAAGATGCAGTAAGACCCTGAACCTGCAATGACCCCTGCTTCCACACAGAACATAAGGACTTCAGTACAGGGGTTTGCCTGGACAGGGCTCATTGTCAACGGAGACTCAAACATCCCTGAGCAAGCAGAAAAACTAAAGCATATTTTAATATTCCTCTTAAAAAAAAAGAAGTCCAGCAGGGTTTTACTCTTCTGCTTCCATGAGACACTTCCTATCGTGTTGTTTTACAACTGAACACATCCCTGTAGGTGTCAGATGCTCAGCAGGGACTGCACTATTTATATGTAAGGCACCATACTGCAGCACCTTGAGCTGTGTTATTCAGCACCTTCAACTCTTTCTGAACTCTGCTTGAGCTGGGGGCACTCAGCCCCTCTCCAAATGGCACACAAAACTAGTTTACTTTGATCTTAAGTGCTGGAATTGTTTGTGATTAAACCTAATTTCATTAAATCCTCGAATTTACCCATTCCCCTAATATTTGTAACTTCACTGAAAACAATACATGTACAAATCACTAGCATGACACATCCTAGTGAAGATGAAGTTAATTTACAGGATCTAGCCTTTAAAATACAAGGATTTCACAACAAATCTGTTGCTATAGCAACAGAGTAAGCTTATGTGAACTTCAGGCATTCATATTCATAGAAACTCCTGAAGCAAGACTGACTGTTGGCCATAACATCCCTACTCTTGCCAAGGTTCAAATAGTGCATGACTTATGCCAAAAATAAATGGGTGTGACTAATACAAGCACACAGAACACCAAGGGAAAAAGAAACACCCAGGCTTTTGCCTCTAAGGCAACATTTGTTGATAGAAAAGATGGGCATTTGGAGAGTATGCCTTTCCCTTCCCTGTCTCTTTTTGCTTTACTTGCACATCGTAAAAGCCCCACATGCACATTTGCCTGCCATAAATTGTACGACTGCTAGTAATCGCGCATCTTTGCAGTCTATAGAACAAATCTTTTTTTAAAGACTTGCTCCCTTTGTACTCCCCTGGTATTTACGGAGCACGTGTGTGCTGGAGGAGGAAAGTCAATCTGTTTTAACTCATACCTTTCTCTGTCACATAGCTGCAAGAAATTCTTTTTGCAGCCTCTGAAAAAAGCATGTCCAGCCTTAGCCTGTGACAAGCTCTGTGACATTAAATTCATCTCTCTCACATCCTCTCCTGCCCATCTCATCTCTGCACCCCAACCCAGCCTGCCCACTCTCATTTAGCAAGGTCAGATTTTTCCAAGGGCCAGACTGCATTTAATGTGCTGTATCCAGATCCAGAGACTTCCTGCTAATTACTGTGGTCACACTTCCTAATCCAACAAGCATCAAACTGCACAGCAGTCTCTGAAGTGGAATAGGTCACCTGGCGATGTGCTGCAGGTCATTCAGCTGGCAGATTTTTCTTGATGAAAGACAGTTGTGTAAGGTAGCTGTCCCAACATGAACAGCAATGTAGACTAATTACATGTGATACACCCACTCTGACTCATGAGATAGCACAGAAGTAAGGGGAAGAAGATGAAGAGAAGAAGGAAGAGGAAGCACAGTAAACTCTTAACTCACCTAAGGAAAAAGTGACATTTTCACACTTAACACTTTTCCCTAAGGAATAGAGAAGTTCTGCAAATTTTGGATTTCAAGATTTTGTTCAAACCAAGACGCAACCTCTCTTTTTCTGTCGCAGCTCTTCTGCTTTATAGCAGCTCCATTTCCCATTGCAATTCAGCCCAAATCACACTTCCTTCTCGGAACTCAGTAACTTCTTTTGGGTCTGATGGACTCTATAAAGGCCAAGCACATTGAAAACAAACAAGAAAGCAGTAGAGGAATCTCTCTGGCTGTCATTTCAGCCCATGCTCCCGCAGATGACTTTACAGTCTTTCACTCTGCCCAAATCTTGATTTTTGCCTAATGATGGAATTAGCACAAACACATGTTGAGAGAAGAATGTGTAGACCTGGGAAGGCTCAGGAGACCAAGGCAGACCACCATAGACCAGGGGTTTTGCAGTAGGAAAACATAAATCCCTCTAAAAATTGATCTTGAAATTCAGTGTGGGGGATAGAGAATAAGGGTTTCTTTTTCACATGCATCACCTCAACAGTCAGTCCACCTTTTCAGATCAAGTGTTAGGCCCTGAACCCACGATCTTTCCCAGTGTGTTTTTGACAGAGTGGCGGCCTCCAACAGGCCTCCTGTCAGGCATGTCAACATGTTTTCCCTCTTTTCAGGTGTGATGACATCCCCAAAACTTCAACTCAGCAACTAAGTGTGGACAGAATTTTAGCCAGGCCTCAGGATGATCCCCTCACCTTCCCCATGAGTTTATTAGCACAGTTATTTTCATTTATCTTGACAGTTAGTTGAGTTCAATTTGTTTGAATAGTGTTCATTAGAGAATCTCAAGATAAACTATTTGATAAAAGTTAGCCATGTCAACAACTGAAAGCGAGAACATGCCATCTCCTCAGAACAAAAGAGTTGGCCCAATGTAATAGATTACGACATAACTTGTTGCAACAAGGTTGCTTCGGGAATGATGACACTTGGCTGGGTTTCCCTGCATGTGACCTGTTCTTGATGGAGGTTGTACTGATCTAGATACTAAGTTGCAAATGAAACAACTTAAGTGTTGCTTACTAGCTATAGTATCTTCTGTTAGCATGGCTAGGGACGCTGAAGAATAAGGATGATGAGAACACAACTTGCTGACCCATTCTGACAGTCCACTTGTGCATGATAAAGAAGGCTGCTTTCAGTTTCCAGGATTTAGGCCTGGAAGCTGGGAGATCTTGTATGAACACAACAAAAAAACAAGGGGGAGGGGAAGAAGGTGAGAAATCACAAAAGCTACTCATGGTCCATGGATTACTCAAGAACACCTGTGTTACCTGAACACTTGACCTTGCTTTGCCCTGGATTATTCATAATGCTGGCATCAAGTCGCCACTTGCCAGGAAAACCGTATTGGGTTACTCACCATCACATGAGACAGGTCTGCCTCCAAACAGAGCAGATTCAACCAATGCTAAAAATTGCACGTATTCATAAGCCTTTGCCAGTTGACTGCCTATTTCCCAGCCATAAGGGTTTTGGTAGTTTGGCCTCCAGCCCTGTTGCTAACAGCACTCAACTGAACAAAACAACATCTCTTCTGAGCATGCTGGGGCACTAGCAGACACCACAAAGCCAAGTATGCCCCTGAGGACTTGCTCAGAGCTCCCAGAAAGGCTTACCTTGACTAAAATACACCTTGGGTCAAACTCCGCTGCCTCATATCCGGATACAACAGCCAGGTGAGGAACTAAGAAGTAGAATCACCCTCTAGATTTTACACCACCAGTCACCATTGACTTACCCTAAATTTGTGTTAGAAGTCACTGAAATCGCACTCAGTCCTCTCTGTCATCTCATTCTGAAATGCTGGCTATGGATTTTGTCTTCTTGTTTCATAACTACATTCTGGGCTCATTTGATGGCTTCTTGAACTTTCATGCAGCACTTTGACTCTGACTTGGTCACAGCATAGTACTGTATCACATTAATACATTTTCCTCTTGGAGTTTTTAGTAAAGGACTTCTGGAGCATGAAAGCCTGCTCTCCCACAGGCTTTAAACCATCCATTCTTTCAGGACTATAATGCCAGCACCCTGGGGCAGTAGAGACAGTCCCTGAAAAGGACTAGCAAGATCTGAAACTTGCTTTCAGTTCTACCCGTTACACATTTTTGGTGCCCAATACCCTTTGGGAGAAACACCAACTACTGGAAAGCAGAAGCAAATTCCTATAGCTTCATTCTAACAGTAGCCGAGGCTGTGTTGGTAGGCCAAGTAGTGGCCTTTCCCTTTAAATGTATTAATTCTGCTTTCTAGAGAAACATGCGAGTCTTGCCAGAACAGGTGGTAAGATTTCAGAGCAGTTGCGTTATAATTCTGTAAGCTCAGCTTATAGAATTACAGCTGTTCCAGATGTGGGTCACCGTGTTTAAACTGGTATTCTTAGAACTGCTCAGGACTTGGATCTTAATTTTCTTCAAGAGTTGCAATTAGTTGACTCCAGTGGAAACCTTAGTTTTTGCCCCAATCAAGCTCTCGTTTCCATTTCTGTCCCCTAGAACAGCTAAATTTATCTCAACCTGTTTGAACCTATTGCACTTCTTACTCTTTCCTTCCAGAAAGATGTTGGTTGTTTATAGCCTGCCGTTTTTTTGGAGGGAAAGAGGTTTCAGGCCAAAAAAAAAAGCATGTAAGTGAGATGGTGGCATTTATAGCCAGGAAGACATTGTTCTGTGAACAATGAAAGGGCAGCCTCTGCAAAAGAGCAGGATGTTCTGGGCACCCCTACCAAACTGCCCACCATCTACACAGCCATGTCAGAGACTGCCTATATAAGCCAGCCAGGAGCACCAGCAGGCCTAACTACTCCTAGAAGAGAGAGGTTTGCTCTTAAGTGCCTCAGGGCTGACCTTTCCTTGCCATACAGGCAATATCCAAAGGTCCTTTGATACTTTGCTCACAGGTAAATGCCCAAATTCTTCTGGGAATTGGGAAGTCCTCTGCAAATTTGCAGTGTCAGAAGTTTAAGTGACACAGGCCATGCTATGTCTTAGGGCTTCCTGTTTCCCAGCTCAGGGGATTGAAAAGGCCATGTACTGAAATGTAGTAAAGACCACACTGAATTCAAGAGGAACTATTAAGGGGCCAACGGAACAGACTGCCACAAATACTCCTGGATGTGAAACGAGACACTGATAAGGTTTTGTTGATGAGTTCTATTACTTGCCATAAAGGACCTTAACTACATCTAGAAGACAGGAAAGAAACTGCATTCCTAAGCACCATTTTTAAAAACTCCAATGCTTTAAGTAAGAGCACTAAATATTTATTGAAGTGTCAAATTCAGAATGACTCTGCTCTTGGTAAATGAAGGCTTCGGTTTTCCTGGTAGCAAGAGGGAGATCTGGTACATAGAGATGAGAAACATTTCCCTCATTAATCTCTATGGGTCTGCCTGGAGACCCAAATCTTAAGCACATGCTTATGTACTTGACTGAACACAGAAAAAACTTAAGCACACGTTTCAGTGTTTTGATGAGTGTTGCCATATGAATTTCAACATGGCTTTACAGATCTATAGCTTGACTGACAGACTCAACCCTTTCAAACATATATTATCTAATTAGTGCCTGAAGGGAAAGGCCTAGATATAGAACATTTGTCTTTTAGCACACAACTCACACAGCATTTCATGATGTCTTGACACTTATTAATTGCATTCAGTTTGAATATAAACACTGTCACATGATGCTTAATCGAGAATTGGCTGAAATACCATAAACAAAGGATTACAAGCATAGAGCAGGGAGGATGTGTCTCGGGGGATGCCACGGGGAATTTTGGTTGTGTCCAGTCTTGTTCTCACACAATAAGGAAAACAGAATTATAAACAAGCCAGAATTTGTAGATGGTAGAAAACAGACATGAGAACAGCCAGAAAAAGAGGCAACATGGAAATGTTTGAAATTTGGTGGACAGAGAGAAAGAAAGAAAGAGTTGTAATGGAAAGGAAGTAAGAAATTTCTACCTTCTTCTCCTCAGCTGGAACAAAGAAAATATTCTCAACACTTTCTGTCCAAAGAGTTAAAAAAACCTCCAAGGATTATCCAAAGTATGCACAGAACTGTAGTAGAGACAGTATCCCAGTATCGTACAGATCAATAAGACTGGGTTACTCTCTCCAGGGAGAAAGGCAGGAGTAGAAAGGTTCTGTAAAACTACCATGTCTTCTAAAAATCCCTAGCAGCAGGAATGGCATCAGTGTAAATCCCCTTCCTGCCTCCCCTCCATCTGCCAAGAGTCTTCCCTGAGGCTGTTCCAGCTTTGCCATCACCAAGTCTATGGACTACGGACTTCAGTCATCCCAGCTCCTGTTAAAGGATGGGACTTGTTACAGAGCCAAGATAAACTTATTTTCCTGGCTTGGTCATGATATCTGGGAAATTCCTTCCTTGCTCAAGCAATCAGAGGCTGGGACCCCAGGATGTGACTGCCACAAACAGGCAGTGAAAGAAGCGGATGACACAAAAGCACTCCAGGGTCTGAGAGTCTCCTACAAGTGTGTATGACTTTGAAGGTGTTCACAAGAACATGGAAAATCCTATGGGATTGAAGGACAAGAGCCTAAACTTGCAAAGAAAACTAAAAGGACCGCAAACTTTGGCAACCTCTTTCTGAATAGAATACACTCTACCCTTCAGCTAAGAGGAAGCCAAGTGCTGGAGCCTGCATTGTGTGTTTGTAGAGCTGCAAAAAGTTAGTCTAAACACATTTTTTCACATTAGTTTGGCATTTGCTAAAAGCCACTACAGCTGCATTTATAGCAGTACATTTTTTCAGATGACCAGAAGACTTATTTTCATCTGCCTGTCAATTAATTTATTTATCATTTCGACCTTCCCTTTAAGTAAAACTGTTCTCTCATAACTTTCATACCATTGTAAATTTTTACCATGTGGGGGAATCAAGTAAAATTCACCAGAGCTTTCAATCAGTGTGAGAGAGAAAGAGATGAAGAGAAGTGCAGCAACAGTATATTTCAGAGCAAAATCATTTGTTCTGCCTAACAATGAAGCTCCTATCTAGAAACAAGACTGATTATTCATAATGCTACCCACTACTATTACCAGAACTCTTGACAGCCCCGATAAGCTTCTATCCAACATGTTTAACATGTCAAAGTCAATTTGCCTTTCCACGTGTATATTTCATAGCATTGCTTCAGTATACAACCAGCTACCCAAGTATCAAATCGAGTACACATTTGTTTGTATGTATTTAATATTACCCTAGCTCTTGACAGCTTTAAAAGAACACACATCTTAGAAATAACTGAGCTTTCTTTAGGAAAAGATCTGCCATGAAAAGTTCATTTTTCTCTAAGCAGCTTAATGGTAGAGGGTTACTATTTTAAAGTAGGAAGACAGATTGTGTAATTGTATATCTTTACAGTTACATATTGCAATAAACAGTATGATTTATAGCAAGAGTAACAAAGGACGGGGATATCTCCCCTAACAAACACCCTGCAATGGCAAACTCCAGATAACAGGAAAAATAAGGGATACACCAAGGAGCACACAGCAAGCAAACTGACCATACAGATTCGGCTCAGACCCATCAGGCCTCCTAACCCTTGCAACAACACCCATCCCAAGACAGCTACAGGAATCACTGATAGCTCAAGTAAAGCAACAGTCCACAGACATAGATCAGGTCCAGTACAGTCAGAATCAGACTTTTCAGCCCAGTGACACAGGACCAGGCTGTCTCTGCCTGTGGTCCCACTTCTAGAGGCACCAGTTCTTTCAGCTAACTGCTCAAGAGCTGTTTAACAGCAATGCCATCACTTCTGGCATCGAGCTGCTCTTGAAAGATATGTAACTATTCTCGCTCCTGCATCTGAGCCAACACCCCCATGTCTCCGCTCAGTTGCCGCACGTCCGGACAGCCACTCACAGAACTCTGACAACATCCTGCAAATAGTTTCATCTGCCCAAGAAGCACCCCAGCTTCACCTGGAGTATCTGAGGGTATAAAATCCACCATGTCCTCCTCAGCCCCACGACTGCCCACCACCAAGCACATCATCATCAGCTCCCACACAACCAGTGGAATTAATAACAGTTCGCTCACCCTTCAGAGAACAGCTTCTGCTGCCTGGTAGCCTCAGGATCCTGCTGCACCTCAAACACAGGGCCCAATCTCCAGAACCCTCACAGCTCTCCCATTCCACTCCAACTGATTATCTTTTTATAGCCCAGCCTCCTCACACTGCATAAGACTCCTAGGCTGAGAGCCTCTAATGCTCCTCTGCCTGGTAGAGGATGGGAATGTGCCTCCCCACATGGCTTTACAAATACTGAACAACTTCACATAGTCTCTGCAAAGACAGAGAAATTGTCGTGCCCCCAGTCAGGGAAACCAAGGCAGCAGCTTCAGCATCATCCCTGCTGCCTGTCAGCACCAAACCTGTGCCTTTCTTACATTAGCACAGGGAGTCAGGAACAGCTGTGCAGGCCATAAGCAGATCAGCTCCTCACACACGAAAAGCTTGTCTGAAGTGCCCAGCGCCAATGAGCTCTGAAGCCGATTTCCACACAGTGCTAGCAGGGCTCCCTTTTGGATGAATCACCTTCACAGCCAAAAAATGAAAGCCTGAGGAAAGCTTATTATCCATGAAATGCAGACTTGCCGAAAAATACAAAGCCCCCAGCATTTTGAATTTAGCTCACCTTAGAGCATCCCTGCTATTTTAATGGAAAGACACCTAAGCATGCAAACACTGAAGTACAGGTTAAGAAAAGCTAGCTGAAACCTCTAGCCCAATTTTCTTCCTGCTCACATTTCTGAAACAAGCCCGTTTGGGTCTGGGATATTCCTCTGCTTTCATATAACCAAAATCAGGATAATTTAAACTATCCCTGGACATTCAGCTTTAAAATACATGTATCCCTCCTTCACACTGTACACTGCATGTACGTGCTACCACAAGAGAATAACAAAAATCAATGGTTTTGTGTGCTCACTTGTGTTCTTTTGAATAAATACACAAAATATTCAAGATTTTCCTCTAAGTTACTTTGGAAAAGCTCCTGCAGTCAATCTTTGTGTCTAGTGAGCATTTCCTCTAATAAATGCAACACCCAGAAATATTGAGTTTGTGTCACAAAGACACTTCCTTACAGCTGAGAACCATCAGGCTTTGACTCCAGCTAAAAAGAGAGAAATTAGCAAATACAGATGACATGTTACTATTTCCTTTAAGAGAAGGCCTCACCAGCACACATGATGAATTCTGAGACCCATACATCATATAAATAAATAGCAATGATTTTTTTTTAAATTATTATTTGGAGCATCAGGCAAGCTTTCTCCGTTTTGAGATGTGAACAAAAGGTACCACACTTTTTTCCATTTACAGCGTATACCTTGGATAGCGCTGACAACAATTAAAATGAGGTAAAAAAGCTTCCCAAATACTTCAGCATTGTCTGGATGACCACTGAATTTTAATAACAATTTCAATTAATTAAGACAGGAAAACACCAGAATCATAACAACAGTGATATTTTATTGGCAGGCTGTTGTGGGAAAGAGTATTCATCTGCATCATTCAGAGTACTGGCCAGCAATAAAAATCAAAATAACTGCAAGTAGCCTTGGGGCTAGAATCTGCTCTTATTTACACCATCCAGGTAATTCCATTTATTGCAGTGGGACTTCTCCAGACAGATATTGTGGTTGTGCAGCTGTTTAACACCTCATGCAGAATAGAGCCCTCCAAGGAAAATCTGGCTCTGTGCATTTACGCTTTCTATCAGGCATATACTCATATGGGGCTATAATGAAATGTTAAAAAATAAAGTAAAATAAAATTTGGAACTGCTGAATCAGGTTTTAACTCTTCCCTCCTGCACAAGGTTCCAACTGAATTACCAAGTTCATATTGTGCCTGGGAGGCACAAGAAAGTATGAGGGTCAAAGAGCTCATTTCTCCATTACTAATTCCAATTATTGTTAACTGGAGTGAAAAATAAGGTGGATCAGAGTGAAGATGTCAGAAGAAAAAAAGATCAAATAACTTGAACAGGCAATAATAGTACATTGACTAGCTATAGCAGCTGGATTACAGGTGTTAGTTTTTCCTCCCAAAGAATGGCTGGCATAGGAAACAATTTCTAAGGTGAAACAGAGGACGCTAGTCATGAGAGCAAGAGAACTACAGTCTTTGAATGAACCCACCACTGCAGCAACATTGAAGCAAGATATCCTTCTGGAAGGAGGAAGGTAGACTTGGCATTCTCACGTGCCCTTATGTTTCCTCCTGCTCCCTTGTGTTTCTCTGTAGCTGTGGCAGAAGTGCCAGTTGAGGACAAATGCATCACTGGAAGCGAGTGAGTGAGATGGCTGGGGGTCTGTCCCCTGCAAAGGGCCTTTCTACAAAGGGCCTACACATGAAGATGATGTCTTTGGTTGAGGCCAGTGCACCAGGAAACGTTGGCTTGCAAGATTTCTCACATACCTGGAATAATGTACCTGCTTAAGTTTGAAAGCAGTAACTGTTTTGTACCTACACTACCCACTGAAGGCCAGGCAGACAAGTTTGTCTTTTGCAGACACTGAAGGTGCAGAAAAGTCTCAGGTAAACAGCAGAGAGAAAACAGTGTTGTCATTGCACAATAATGACATTTGTCTTTACAAAACACTTTAGATTGATGGCAGGGTATTGGTACAGAGAAGTTATCTGTACTTAGTGACTAATTCACCTTTGCAAGATACTGCTTCTACAGTTGGTAACAGACTCAGACAGGAGTCCTGCCCCTGAAATCATTTCCCATTAATTTCAATCACTCTGAAAGGTTCAGCCACCAAAAGTTTCCAAGTCAGCTGGCACACAAATGCCTAGGCCCTGCCAATATTTTGTGATCCACTTACTGTAAACACATAGCTAATGAATGTTCATTCCCTTGATGATTATTTTGGAAAGTGGAGACATGTCTAAGAGTATTTACAAGGTATGTGGTCCTCCAAAAAATTGATAAATATACCAACACATCTTAAAACAGAGGCACCAGTGCCTTCAGCCAAAGAAATAATGCTAATCATGTATAAAGACATGAGTTATCTCAGGAGCCTCAATATATTAATTTCATTACCTCTGAATATTGCAGTTGTTGAATATGCTGACCCCATAGCTTGGAAAAGGACAGGAACGAGATTAATGCAGATGAAAATTGTTAGCTGTTGTGGGAACCTTTGCATAATCGTGATGGCAGTTTTGCGTCAGTCTGTGGATTACATACTTCCACCATCAGCAATGGCCATTGCTAACTCATAATATCCATTTAGCAGGACCTGAGACTGCAGCTCTTCCAGCACACACCATGCTCCAACTCTGGGAGAAAAGCAGACCAGCAAGTGAAAACGAGATGTGCCAGGGTTGCTATCCCCCTTTCCACTGAGCTAAGCTAGAATTTGGCAATGCACTATCAACAGCCTACAAGAAAACTTGAATCCTTGATGCCCAGAGGGGCTGATCTTCTAAATATCTAGGCACAAAGTAAAAACTGTTTTATAAATGCACTCCTGTGCAAACAGACATGCACACCCTTAAACAGAAAGTTGAAAATTATGTTTTAACGATATTGTGTTAAGAACCACCAAGAAAAATAAAATTGAGGTTTTTTTCACTCTATAACTCTCTAAAGGCAGATGATGAGACCCTTCGGAGACACTGAGAATTTAGCAATATGAAGTAACGTGCAGATGCTGTGCCTGACACAGCACATCTCCTGTAAGGCTGTACTCACTGACTGCCATCTTAGAAAGCTTTGAGGCGTCAAGGAAGTTGAATGCAATCTTCCGGTGCTCGGTCCTTCCACAAGAGAGTGTGTCTTCCTAGGAGGGGAACAGGAAAGGTGCCTCTCTGTGTGATCATGTTGCCATCTAGTGACGGCAGCCCAGAGACCGCTCAAGCCCTGACACTCTTCCACAAGCACAGACAATGCCGTGTGTGAAGCAACAGGGTCTTGTATAACTGAGACCTCGGGGGAAATTGGAGCTGTTGCCAAGATATACAGGATTATTCCTCCTAAAGTTGAAAGTCTCACTGAGGCAGAAACAGCAAGTTCCTTGAGTAGGGCGATAAGGAACTAAAATCTCATAGAGGTTGTAGCTCTTGCAGTATCATTTTCGTGCCACCCTTGAGCTCCAGAGCCAACAGGGCAGTTCCCTTTCCTGAATTCACATGGAGAGTTGGCAAGACCAGCCACAACAATCAGTCATGGCCACCTGGTCTCTGCCATTCCTGCGAGATTCACTCAACTTGCCCTGTTAAGCACAAAGAACAAAACATTCCAGCCTGGGTATTAAGAGTGCAAGGCCTCCTCTACTGCTCTTGCACCTGGATTCAATGGCAGATTTTCTGGGACAGGGAAAAATACAGTTATTTTCTACAGCCCAAAGGATGTAGGTACCCAGCATTCTTTTGCATTACCAAAATATGTAGGCAAATAAAACATCAGTATTACACATGCAGACACTTCTGAAATCTAACTCTCACATGCTCTTTAGGCACGTTTTACCAATCCTGGCCCACAACACTAAATTTCCATCAGTTATGGTGGAAAACTTCTTTTTTGGCAGATTGAGAAGGCCAACTTTCTCTCATAAACATGTCCATTCACATGTCAGTAAGTATACATATGTGTGTGGGTGTGCATTTGTGTGTTTAAAAATACATGTACACACAAACAAAGCACCTTCCCCAGGGCCCAGACTTTTCATTCTTTTCCTTGTATACACATTGCTACAAAATAAGCTGTAAACAGCTGAAAAAAGATGTTGAGATGCCCTTATATATGACTTCCTGCAGTACCTTTTGAGAGTTTTTCACCCTGCCTAATCACTACACATTACCACCCCAAAGTCTCTGGATCCTGAAAATTTCTTCTCCCCACAGTATCAGGGTTTGTGGAATTTATCCTTGTTTTTCCTCCCCGCTGAAAGAAGACCTTCTGTTTCCACCTTAACAGAGTCACACATCAATACGGATCAGTATCATCTGGATGGTTCTCGCTATAAACACACACTCAGTCACAAAAATAGCTCAAGTGTCTTCTTCCTATTATTCTCTGTATTATCTCTTGCTTTTTCTTTAGGATCTGAAAAGCCACCAATTTGTTTTGCTAAAATATAAATAAATTTTAGGTCATATATTTCCTGACCAAATACAGACAGTGAAAGACTAATTTCAGCATACTTTTCTCCTTAAACTGTTATAGAAGTTTCAGTGTGGTTTCCTGAGAGAGATAATATACACAAGAATTGCTAGCAGATATTATTTACTGGCTCAAATTTATTAGAGATCAAAGAATGGGGAAAATAAGCCTCATCTTTCTTGTTCTTCTTGGCAGTGGAACTTTCGCACCACTTAGAAAACCAAACGGCAAGAGGAAAAGAAAAAACATGAGGATATACAATTGCACTGGGGAGAAAAACATGATCACACTGAAATACCTAAGGGATCTAAGGACAGCTTCCAAAAGCTATCATAATAATTAAATGAATAAACCAAGTCAGATGCTGATTATCAAGCACAGTGGCCCTTATCACCAACAGCCATAAAATAATCTTGATGTAGCAATGCCAATGTGAAATAGCTGAAGATCTTCCTGCACTGTGACAGTGCTCTAGGATAGGATAGTTTCTACAGAAAATAGAGGACAGAATGCAGCCCCATACAGCCCTCTCTGGGAATTAAGGGAGTCACATTTCTTAAAATGCACTTAGTGATGAAGCTAAGCTCCGCCACTCCTGTTAGGTTTGCTCAGGATTTCCTGTTAAGCACAAAGAAAAAAAGAAACATAAAGAAGAATGAAGAATAGCCATGTGCAGGATTCCTATTTTTGCTCTATTAGGCTATATATGATTATTCATGTAGTCAATTAATTTTCCCCAAAATAACTTAATAGCTGAGACTAAAGACAAATTTTGTTCTATTCTTTCCTATGGGAACTTATATTCCCCAGGCAATCCCTTAAAATCAGGTTTTCTTTTAGTCTTTAGCGAAGTGTTTCCTTTCCAGAGAGACCACCCAGAAGAAAACAGGAAGTCCCATAGTTTCATATTCTTTAAGGAGCAGAATGTTGAGTTCCAGCCCCATAGTTACCCAGTCACCAAGGAGTTAATGCGTTGAGCAGCTACTTCATGTTCTGCAGATATGTATGCACTGATTAGCAGTGGTTGGAATAAAAGACTACAGCCCAAGGAAGGCGGAGCATTCTCAGAAACAGCAGTGTGGCAAGAAGCTGTCAAGGGAATAGATCCAGAACCCCCAAGAAGAATGAGACGGACTGACTGGGAACAATTAAGGAAAATCATTTTGTTCTCTATAAAGGAGAGAACAGAGCATCCTTCTGAATTTGTGGAGTCTCTGAAAATTCCCATTAACATGGGATGCAGAAGGGAGTAAAAGACCAGCAGACTGGACCTCTTGGAGGATACCAGTAAAACTTCTCACAAGGAAGTCTTCCTTGGCATTCTCTCCCTATCAAACGTGCTAATGACGGCAACACTGCTTTTAGAGCAGTTTTCATCCTAGTACAAACCATGCAGCTGCTGGCTGCTTGTTTTGGGAGTCAGTCACACATTATTACCTGGCTACGCAACATTTTGCAGAGCAAAGCAGAATGCTCCAATGCCCACTTCCTCCACCCTTATCTGACCAGAAGCTGCACAATGCTGCTAGAGAAAGCCATTTAAAAGGCAAAAGAGTCCACCCCCAAGCCCATTAGTTCTTTGATTATTGACAGTGTTAATGATTAGCAGTAACTATTGAGAGATTTAGGATTGAACTGGTGGATTGACTGACAATACCAGCTCCTTTTATGCAGACTGGAACAACCAAACCCCAGACCCACCTAAGAACTTTATTACCAAATCTTACCTAATTCCAGCTAGGGAAGAAGACAATAGTAGTCATCTTGGAGAAAGATACAGGATCCTAGAAATAAACAATACTCTGACCCCCATCCTTGTATTTGTACTCCACCTTCATTCCATCAGGTTTTGTATCTTATTCAAAAACACATGTTGTGCATAATCTACTATGAAACTGGTTATCCTAAATAAGCAGAAAAAGAGGATTTCTTTTCTCTGTCTCTTGCAAAGTTTTGGTCCCAATGTAATCTAGCAGCAATGAGTTTCATAGACTAATTCCACAGCATGTGGAGCTGCATTCCCAGGGGGCAAGTGCAATCCTTTCTACAAATCAGCCGGTTTTAATTTTTTTGTTACAGTGAGCATCACCTCTGTGGTTCTCTCTGCTTCTTTCTTCTGTGTGACCTCAGAGGGTATGGGCATGTTCCTGGCTGGACCTGTGTCACAGGGTGACAATCATGACACAAAAATAGCCCCCTTGCAAATCTGTGTATTAAAACTAATAAATGATCCAGAAGGAAAAGTCCCCTTAAAGATTAGAGACCCAACTGGACCCACATTTCCAGCTGGAATGATGGCAGGTTTACAGACCCAGCTGATCAGCACTCTCTCTCACAAAACAGGGGTGAATGGGGGGCTGAGTCATGGAAGTGTGAGGCAGAGATATGTGAAGGAAGAGTGCAATGTGCACGGACTCAAAGGTATGAGTCCCCCCTTTGCTGCTGCAAAGGATGCGCCAGCAGGTTGTATTCTACAGATGATGGAACAAGGAGAAAATTCCTTTCACCATTCCTACACTATTCCTTCTTTGGGGAACTTTATCACATGCCATCTCCTTGATCCTCGTAAGGCAAAGTAATCCATTCTATGGCAGTGACTCCCTTCTGGTCCATGGGGCCTGGACAAGATGAACGCCTTACATGACCTCAGCACTTTTGTCAAGTCCCTGTGTGCCCCTGTGGCTCTTTGAGGATGAGACAGGAGCAAAGCTTGTGACTTGCATCCTGTCAGTCACAGGTATTCTCAAACTCCCCTGAGCATAACACGCCTGGGGAGTGCACAAAAACAGCCCTGTTTTCCCAGACTAACACCCTCAGCCCCAGAGTGGAAAAGGCAAGCAAATCCATGGCCTGACTGTCAGAGATGTCACGGAATCATATAATGGTTGAGGTGGCAAGGGACCTATGGAGGTCAACCAACCCCTCTGTTCAAGTAGGGTCACCTAGAGCAGGCTGCCCACGACCATCAGCCTTGCTCTCACTGTTTTTGGTGGGAAGTACTGGTGCCTACAGCACCTTGCAGGACAGATCTCTTGCCTTAGGCCTTCATTTTATTATGTAACAATATACAGATGAGAAAAGCAACTGATAATATTTCACAGGAAGCATTGCTGTGTGTAATGGTGATGGACTCTGATACAAAAGACTGTCTAAAGCAACTATTTCTACATACATTAAAAACAAACCAAAAAACCAGAAATGTTTAAAATATTTCTGTTCAGGATTAATTCATAGCCAGTAAAACTCTGCCTGCAATCCTACATCAGAATAAGCCATCTTCCTATTTATCCATCTTAGTAAACTGGAAATACACAAAATAGCAAACCACCCCCTTCCTTGAAAGAAAATAGATGTTACTGTCTCAGCATTGGAACAGAAAGAAAAGCGATCATCTTTGCAAATTAATTAATTAATTGAAATTCTTAAAGAACCAGTAGGAAACAGTTGTCTTAAAATAAGGCTTCGTAGGCCATGGAACAATTTAGTAAAGAGAAATCCTATTATTGTCTTTGAAAGGCCTTGAAGTGCTTTGTAAGGGAGTGCTATTAACCTTACAGATGGGAAAGCCAAGGCCTTATAAGGTGGTAGGATTTATCCAAGGTCTTTTTACAACCAAGTAGTGGAAAGAGGAATATAAACTAAATTTCTTAATTCCCAGACCACTGCCAGTTTCCCTTAGCCTTAAGTCTATCACATGCATGACTGGAACAGCAGTTGATAACTAATCTGTTTACTCATGGGCCCTCACATTGAGGTTTTGTGAGAATCCATGTGGAAACCTGGTGGGATGCAACAACACTTAATGATGCTCAGCCACAAATCACTCTCCCTTATGCAACTAAAGGCAGTAAGATGCAACAGGGGCCCACTTCTGAAAAGTGAGGTCGATTTCATCCTAGACTTGAGTGAAACGACTCCCAGGACTCAGTGTTGCTGCTCCCCAGTGCTCAGTATTGTGGATGGTCCTGTTTAACATTTTTGTCGATGATGTGGGTTGAGTGCATCCTCAGTAAGTTTGCAGAGGACACATGTTGGGTGGGAGTGCTGATCTGCTAGAGGGCAGGAAGGCTCTGCAGAGGCTGGATCGATGGGCTGAGAATGGCTGGATGAGCTTCAACAAGGCCAAGTGCCCGGCCCTGCATTTGGGTCACAACAACCCCACCCAGCGAGACAGGCTGGGGGAAGAGTGGCTTGAGAGCTGCTCAGGAGAAAGGGACTTGGGGGTGCTCACTGACAGGTGGCTGAATATGAGACAGAAGTATACTCAGGTGGCCAAAAAGGCCAATAGCATCCTGGCCTGTATCAGGAATTGTGTGACCAGCAGGACCAGGGCAGTGATTGCCCTGCTGTACTTGGCACTGGTGATGCCACACTTCAAGCCCTGTGTCCAGTTCTGGGCCCCTCAATTCAGGAAGGACATTGAGGTGCTAGAAAGAAATCAGAAAAGGTCAAAGGACCTGGTAAAAGATCTGAAAAAAACCTAAGTCCTAAGAGGAGCCGCTGAGGGAACAGGGTTTGTTTAAAAAACGAGGTTCAGGGGTGACCTTATCCCTCTCTACAACTCCCTGAAGGGAAGCTGTACTGAGGTGGTGGTTCATCTCTTCTGCCATGTCTCAAGTGAGAGGATAAGAGGAAATGGCCTTAAATTAAGCAAGGGGAGGGTCAGATTAGAAATTAGAAAAATAATTTCACTGAAAGAGTGATTTGGCATTGGAATAAGTTGCCTGGGGGGGTGGTGGACTCACCATCTCTGGAAAATGTTCAAGAGGCCTCCGGATGTGGCACTTGGGGATACAGTTTAGAGGTGATTATGGTGGTGCTGCATTGACTGTTAGACTTGACGATCTTGAAGGTCTCTTCCAACCTTGTGATTCTGTGATTTCCACCAGCGGCTCAGAGTTACCTGTGGGGACTCACGGCAGAAAACCCCGAGGCAGAGGAGGGGGCGGGAGCCACGATGGCGGCCGGACCCTCAGCCCGACCCGGGGCTGCCCCGACGGCCGCGCCACGCGCCACAAGATGTCGCCCTCCCCTCAGGCAGGGCCGGGCTGGGCCCGCCGGAGACCCCGCACGGGGCCGGGGCCGGGGCTGCCACCGCGCCCGCGGCGAGAGCCGAGAGACCCAAGAGCAGAGAGTCGAGAGCAGGGAAAGCCGAGAGCGGCGGGGGACGGCTCTCTGAAGCCGCCCGGGCGCTGCTGGGTCCCGCCTGCCAGCGGCTGACGAGGGAAGGCGCCGCAGGGCCGCAGCCGCCATGTCGCGGAGCAGCCTGAGGGCCGCGGCTGGCCATGGCCGACGGGGAGGCGGCGGCCGCTTCTCCGCCCCGCCGATCCACGACCTCATGGAATCATAGAGTCGTTTAGGTTGGAAAATACCTCTAAAGTCATCAAGTCGAACCATTAATACTGTCAAGTTCACCACCAAACCATGTCTCCAAGTGTCACGTCTACAGTACTCCCAGGGATGGTGACTCTGCCACTTCCTTGGACAGCCTGTACAAGTGATTGACAACCTTTTTTGTGAAGAAATTTTTCTTAATATCCAATCTAAACCTCCACTAGTGCAACTTGAGGCCCTTTCCTCTCATCCTGTTACTTGTTACCTGGGAGAAGAGACCAACCCCTACCTTGCTAGAGCCTCCTATCAGGTTGTCAATAAAGATACTAACTAAACAGGAGTGGCCCCAGAACTGAGCCGTGAGGAACACCTCACCACCTCCACAGCTGGTTCATTCTGCTCTATTCCTGTGACACCAGTGTCCTTTAGCCCAACTTACTTTGCACTGTGTCTTCTGTACAGTGAAAAATTCCCAAATCCAGCAGTCTAAGAGGATTCCTGGTATTTCCTGTTGCTAGGAGAGTGCAGCAGCATCTTGTGGTGATTCTAAGTGAAGTTACTATCTCTACTGAATACCCCATATGGGCTGAGCAACCCTCCAAAAGTGACTAAATCACAGAAATCACAAAATATTTTGAGTTGGAAAAGACCCAGAAGGATCACCAAATCCAACTCTTAATGGTCCATGTAGACATCAAACCCATGACCTTGACATTGTTGGCACCATGCTCTAACCAACTGAGAATGCAAACATTCCATCCTAAAACGGGTCTCTTGCAAGGCTCAGTAGCCCCTGCTCCTTTTCAATTGACCCTAGGATGACAGTTGCAAGTTAGGAGTAAAAGACCTGGCTGGGAAAGCAGTAGCTGCTCTGCTGGGAGATGTGTCCACCTCCCACTTACTTGTCAGCTCCCATCTGCTGGAGGGTTATCAGCTTCCCGACTGTATAGGTGGGATCACCTTATCTAAGTGCTGCCTACTCCACTTCAGGCACAACCAGCCCAAGCAGTCTGAATTAGTGGGCTGAGCTCAGTCAGTGGATGTTCCTTGAAGCCCTTTACTGGACAACTCCATTGAAGTAATAGCAATATTATCTTTCCATCGATCCAACAGAGTGGAGAAAAGAATGAGTGTCCTTCTAGGCTGTCACTCTCCGGTGGCTTCCCAAACTGAATGACCCTTTTCAAATGTACCACTAACCCTTCTCTAAAGATATTTTGGTGATCCTGGAGGACATCTCCTGTCCCAACCACACATAACATCTAGATCCAGCCCAGACCACACACGCTGGTATTCAGGTTCTGAGACTGAGAGCTTACACACACGTGACCGTAAGTGTGCGGGAGATGGGAAGAAAGAGGTCGCCCCCAGCAGCCTCTGAGCAATCCTGAAATGATGGCATGTATGTAAATGACATAGGCGGGTTCAGAGCAGGAATCTGCTCTCACAGAAATATTTGCCCTCTGTGACATGAGGAGTCCTGCTGATGTCAATGAAACAGGAGTGGCAAGCCCTGGTCCTCAGTGAGGAGTCAGATTTCCCTAGTTTTTTATACTCACAGGATTATTATGAACATCTGGTAAACAAATTCTTTCCTAATGGTTGACAAGATTTTGACCATTTCCTTTTAGACAGCTGGCTTAGAGTAGGAAGACATAGACCCTAGGGTTTAGATTCACTCTTTTTTTCATAAGTAGCTTCTTCCACACAAGATCCAAGCAAAGATTCTGCTTACACATTATTGTATTCACCAGCAAAACATAACTGCTGAGGGGTAAAGTTTTCCCTAAGGATCTATTTAAATCCATTAATCCCCCTTCCTTTACAAGACAGACGCAATGATACTAGCTTTGTACATTCCAATGTTTGTTTGTTACCTCTGGAAAATAAGATTTAACAATCCTAAACTCTGTGCAGGAAGTTAAAGAGTAGAGTTACATAGTGATTCAATGCACAACAACGAGATAATTAAACCTGGCACACAGGAGGATTCTTTCTAATTGACTTCCTGGATCAGATTTTGCTGGCAAACATTGGAAGTGAAGATTAAAAGAGTTTAACAGCTTCCATCTTCAAAAGGTGATTTTTAAAGGGAAAATATCATACTTCATTAAGAATTTCATTGGAGCTGCCATGAATTATGTTCTAAACAGAACATACTTCAATGCTATCTTTGCTTACATTGGTTCTATAAGTCCAAGTGCATTCTAGGGGAGCTTATGTTTTGTTACCATGGTGAAAATTATTTTAACTGTATGTGATCACCATTGCCCCCTCTGTTTGCTCATAATCTCTTCTACTCCTCCACTTTCCCCTTCCAAATATATAAGCATCAAAATTTTTTCCTTCTTCCTTTCACTCACACAGGTAACAGAAAAACCATCTCTCAAGCAGTCATGACAGCTGTTTATTTATTTGTTTGGATAAAAACCAGCTCTTTTTGTATTCCAGTATTGAAGACAAATCAAAGAAATGTAATAACTAGATGCTAAACTCTCTTTTTTTAGCCTGCTGAGATGAGGCTTATGTGATCCTTCTGTCTGTTTTCCTCTCCTTTCCCACCCTCCTCCACCATTCAAATGGTTTTAAACCTGTTGGCCAATTCCAGCTAAATTTGGCAGAGAGGTAGGAAAATAGTATCTTTGCAACCTCACCAAGCCTAATGAGGATCAGAAGTGAGCTGAAAAGAGATACCCAAATGACTGCCCTTGGTTTAGGAAAGACACTGTCCCTCCAGAGTCCCCCATTTGGCTGATAGGGTGACCCAGCAGCAAGCACACACCAGCCAGCCTCCATACTGGTTACTGGAGCTTTCCCACTGCCAGTGTCTGCTGCCTGGCCAGCTGGCACTGTGGCATAGGAAAGCAGGTGGGACTCATATGATGGAGGAACAGAAGGTGCTGTGGGACTGTGCAAGTCACTGCGTGAAGCTGTATTTAAAGGGTTGTGTGTACAGAGGCATGGGATAAAGATGCATAGGAAGCAGCTGTCACTGCATCATCTGCTCCCAGAACAACTACTCACAGTGACTGATACTACCCACTTGGTAATAGCCACCTTCAAATAGCACAGCAATCCAAACCGGCACGATTCTTTCCTCGTGATACATTTTGCTGTTCTACATAAGCAATTTGGGTAGGATACATACAAGAAGGTTTCCTGTACAAAATGATGAACAGAATATTCCTTATCATTCATAGCTGCTGCCTCCAGACAACCTGTATTATGCCCTTTGCATCCTGGGTGGGAGCCAGGACGCTAGAGTGATGAATCAATAACATCCATAAGGAAAATGAAATGGAGGAAGCTCTTATTCAGTAGATTTTGCTTTTGTTAATTGTTGCTATATTTCATTCCAGCCCCACATCCTTTCAAACGGCTGGGACTGTGACTCAGCTTCAGCGACTGACATCCCCAGAAGAGAGAGGAATCACCCTCCTGGGACTGATTTCACTATTGCTTCATAGCTCCATTGCTTGGCAGGCTTGTCCATCACACAGATCCGTTTGCAGATCTCACATATCCCACATCCCTCTCTTGTCCGAGGCAGCTGACCACAATGAGCAAGGACAGGGACAGCCACAGCATCAGGGGCCAGCAAGATAATCCTGCTAGCAAGACAGCTGCATAGGGAAACGCTGGCTTTGCCCACTTGGTATTATTGTCCTGCCCTCAGCAGATACATCATCTAAATGACAGAGCTTGAACTTGGCCTAAAGACAGAGGAGCAAGACCAACTCTCCAACCCTGCCAGCACCTGATGGACAGGCAATCCAAATTAACAAGGGCAATTATTTCTTTGGCTGGGGCACTTCAATCCAGTAGATTTGGTTTGTCAGTCATGAGTCAGCTCTGAAGTAAGCTTGTGCCTTCAAGGTATGGTATAGATGCTTCAGAGTTGACACCTCGTAAGTCTCTCTGTATGTATGGAGAGCTTAACATTGCTGTTCCTAGGTAGCAATTACACTAGAGTAAACTACAGTAGATTGGGAAGAGGGGTTCACATAACTGGCAACCAGAAGGAAGGAGTCAAAATAAAGTTAATGAGATTTCTTTTTAAGATAACTGCTGTGTCCTCTTTAAAATAGATCAAGGCCCCTTAGTTGAAAACTGAGGGAAAAGCATAATGAAAGCAAACCAAAAAAGCAATGAATAGCAACAGGAAAATAAACTAGAAACATATGTAAAACAAAGACAGAGGCAAAACCAACAGGCCTTTCCAAGCCTCACCCTTTAAGCCTAAAGAAAGTTATTTTCTCCTTCTTGCCATCCTGTCCAAAGAAGACTTCAAAAACCTGACATAGATGTGCTTTAAAGAAAATCCAGACAAGGCACCCAGATTTGGCCTGCAAACATGGGGTCTTTAAAACCAGATCGATCTCGTAATTCTTTGAGATTTGCCCCACAATTTTTAAACAGCAAGGAAGTGTTCAAAATGCTGATAATACTGCATGGATAGGATTAATTAATAGTTTGGGCCCTGGCAACACTATACAATTATGCTGCTTTCTAGACATAATGAGACCATTTTAAATTTTTTTTTTAGTGCTTATAAAAGGTGTTTGTGTGCAAACTTGTAGCTTTCAGGTCAAGTTGAAATCCAGTACCAGAAGGTAAATCATGAGGACTCAGATGTGGACAGACACACCAAAGCCTGTAAGCTCTGTATTGTAAGCCCAATGTTTCCCAGTGCTTCTGGACACAGTACATTTATGTTGCTAAAAGACCCAGCTCACACCACAATGACAATGGGACACTATCATGAGATTGGTGGGACACAATAATGATATTGGCAGCTGCCTGCAAGTCTTCTACTGCTAATGTTTTAGAATAGGTCAGACACCACAACCGATATTTAGAGCCTGCTTTTCAGAGACATTGGCCACCCACAATTCCTACAGTGCTGGGCACAGACACCAAGCCAGCAGCTGTAAAGTTCTTATTTCAAATGTTGTGTTTCCAGTCAACACACAAAGCTTAGGTAGGGAACATATTGTCAGGAATGCCTTCTGGGTTTGTCTTTTTTTCTTTTTTCAGCCTGTTTCCCACATAGTTTTACTGAGGAACAAGAAAATCAAATGACTTGCATGGAGGTCACAGAGTGAGTCATCAGCTCAGCCCAGTGACGGTCAAATAATGCTTATTTGTAAAACTATAATTTTATAGTGCTCTACTGCATAGCTTTAAAAATGAATGTATGGGAAAAATACACCCACGTATGACAAACGTCCTTATACTCTCTCTGGTTTGGGTGGACATTCTGTTAGTCACAGGGAAGCATCTGTGTAAAGCTTTTTTTGTTGCTGCTTTTTGCTTTTCTAGACATTTCATCAAATGGTCCCTGAGTCAGAAGAAGTGGGTTTTGCTATTAAAGTCTGTGTGGAGGCTGCATTCCAAAGCTGTTGGAGGATTCAAAGATAAATATTCCTACTTTGGGGAAAAATTAAAAAAAAAAACGTAACGTCTTTGATTTAAAAACAACAACAGCAACAATCTGAAGTGAATGTAATGTTTACAAAGACAGCAAAAAACCGATGATTCTTTCTGATAGTCTCTGGAACCAAAACCCAAGAGGAGTTTCATTAAAGCACAAGTTCCTTTAAAATTGCTTTCAGTTGTACAGCGTATGCACCTACTGCGCTAAAAAAAATGGTATTGATTCATATTGAAACTAATTCCAACAGCAACAAAATATTAGCCAGCAACCTCACACAGCCACTGTGCAATGAACAAAGCTCTTTGGAGCAGGAGCCATCTCTGTTCAGTGATTTGTATTTTGTGTGGTGAGAGTGGAATGCAAGCCTGTAATAATCTGTCTCAAGAAAATATTTGGGGGTGAGCATATATGCTATGGCTCCTTTGGCTGGCAAATTTGGAACACTCGTGTATCCATCCTTGCAGATACACATCAAGAAAGTGAGGGCGAGCTGTGCAGTGGAAGATGGTGGAATCACCCCATCCTGTTGAAAGTGTTTCCCGTGTACATATAAAACCAGCAGCCGCACAGCACACTGGAGGTGTAACACAAGGAGGTCAGACTTCAGCTTAAATCTAGGTATGTTGCTCACAGTAGCAGCCCCCCTTAGTTCAGGGCAGGTGCTGAGCAGCGCCTTCAAACCCACAGTTCTCCCTCCTCTGGTCTCCCATGAACAGCAGAAATGACAAGGGAAGTCTGTGCTCACTATACGTAGTATCTGTTATCATCCCTTCCATGTGGCACCTAAGTCTAGATGGGCTTGGAAAGATTTTTCCCTCCCACCTGAACACATAGAAAGGGTTTTCTCTTTTGCCTCTTTTTGGGTGTGCTGATGTGCAGGATGGAGGGACTGACTTGTTCAAGGACAGAGAAGCCCACAGCAAAGCTGGGCACAGAGGCCAAGTGCAGATTTGTCTTCTTACCCCATCCCAATTTGCCCATGTCCAGCAATATCCCAATATCTACTTCACAGTAAATTAATGTTCTGGATGATGAGAGGGAGTTTAAGGCATTCATCCAGCCTCCCCCACTCCTGTAGCTTTAACTCTTTCTTGCCTGGCTCAGCAGTGACCGACTGCAAAGCTTTGCCTCACCAGCCGCTCAGGGTGGAGCTGGACACAAGGGGAGGAGGTCTTTAGAAGTGGAGCTTTGCATAAGGAACGATGTTGAGCGAGACTGCACAGGAAAAGGGGACAATTTTGTTTGAGCTGGCCTGGTCCCAGCCTCACATTGCCACTGTGATCACAGTCTAGGGAAAAACAGTCCTAAAGCCACACTGATCACAAAATCACAGAATCACAGAATATCCTGAGTTGGAAGGGACCCACAAGGATCAAATTTCAACTCCCTGCCCTGCACAGGACAGTCCCAAGAATCACACCACATGCCTGAGAGAATCATCCAAATCCTTCTTGAATTCAGGGTCAGTGCTGTGACCACTTCCCCAGGGAGCCTGTTCCAATGCTCAACCCTTTGGGCGAAGAACCTTTTTTCTAATATCCAACTTAAACTTTGCCTAACTCAGCTTCATGCTGTTCCCTGGGGTCCTGTCATTGGCACTGTCCCTCTGCTGTACCTCACAAGGAATTTGTAGATTGCAATGAGCTCTCCCCTCAGTCTCTTCTCCAGGCTGAACAGACCAAGTGACCTCAGCCACTCCTCGTATGGCTTCTCCTCCAGACTCCACCATTTTGGTAGCCCTCCTTTGGACACTCTTTCTTATATTGTGGTGCTCCCAGCACTTGAGGTGAGGCTGCCCCAGGGCATNGAGCCTGTTCCAATGCTCAACCCTTTGGGCGAAGAACCTTTTTTCTAATATCCAACTTAAACTTTGCCTAACTCAGCTTCATGCTGTTCCCTGGGGTCCTGTCATTGGCACTGTCCCTCTGCTGTACCTCACAAGGAATTTGTAGATTGCAATGAGCTCTCCCCTCAGTCTCTTCTCCAGGCTGAACAGACCAAGTGACCTCAGCCACTCCTCGTATGGCTTCTCCTCCAGACTCCACCATTTTGGTAGCCCTCCTTTGGACACTCTTTCTTATATTGTGGTGCTCCCAGCACTTGAGGTGAGGCTGCCCCAGGGCATAGCAGACTGGGACAATCCCCTCCCTTGCCTGGCTGGCGATGCTGTGCCTGATGCCCCCCAGGACAGGAGTGGCCCTCCTGGCTGCCAGGGCACTGCTGACCCACATCCAACTTGCCATGGACCAGGAACCCCAGGTCCCTTTCCATGGCACTGCTCTCCAGCCTCTCATTCCCCAGTCTGTACATCCAGGGCTGCACCATCCCAGGTGCAGAATCTGGTATTTGCCCTTGTTAAACTTCATACAGTTGGTGATTGCCCATCTCTCTCATTTGCTGAGGTCTCTCTGCAGGGCCTCTCTGCCTTGGAGGGAGTCAACAGCTCATCCCAATTTTGTATCATCTGCAGGCTTGCTCAGTATCCCTCCCAGTCCTGTGTCTAAGTCATTTATGGAGATGTTGAAGAGCACAGGGCCGGGAATGGAGCCCTGCAGAGCCCCGCTAGTGACAGGGCCCCAGTCCGATGTCACCCTGCTCACTGCAACCCTTTGTGCCCCACCCGTGAGCTCAGCCACCACAGGACGTGTTTATCCAGCTGGGGGATGGACATTTTGTCCAGAAGGATCCCGTGAGAGACAGTTTCAAAAGCTTTACTGAAATCCTAAAAGGTGACACCAACTGACTTCCCTTGATCAGCTGGGTGGGCTACCCTGTCATAAAAGGAAGTCAGGTTTGATAAGCAGGACATTCCTGTCACGAAGCTGTGCTGGCTGTGACCGAGGAGTGCATTGTCCTTCAGGTGTTCTTCAGTTTCTCCCTCAATGATCTTCTCCATAGTTTGCCAGGCAGTGAAGTGAGACTGACAGGCCTGCAGTTTCCAGGGTCATCTTTCTTGCACTTTTTGAAAATTGGGACAATATTAGCCAGCTTCCAGTCAACCAGGACCTCTCCAGCCTGGTGCATCTCATCTCCAATAGCCAGACCACCAAGACAATTATAGCTCATATCCAAGAAAAACTAAGATGAATGAATGAATAAAAATGTTGAAATATTAGATCATCAGCAGAACAATGAAAACCCCAAACAGATACAAACAATGTTATTGCCTTTTTTCTTTTTATTTTCCAGCTTCAAGCTGAAAACCTGTTTGGGCCAGAATTCTTTGGAATCGTGCTACTGAATGTGCCTATAGTTAGGAGATAAAAAAAGAGGCGTTAAAGCTGTTAGGAGATGTGATCATCACAATGAGGGACTGGTTGCAGCCTGCAGGAACCTGAAAAGAAACTGGTGAGTGCAGGAGTTAGAAGGCATTGCTATGACAACAAAGCAAACCACCTCTGAAGAGAATAGAAAATATGTACAGCCATGCCAAGATCATAAGCAAAGAAAAGTATATTCTAAGAGGAGGCAAATGAAACATTGGCTTGGAAAACAAAATTATGCCTTTAGCATGATTTCTTCTTTATGCATGGCACCTCTTCAGGAAAAGCATGCTTTTAGCAGAGGGAAAGAAACTTTGGCTAAAGCACCTTTTTGCCCAGTCCTTACACTTTGAGGAGGTAGCAGAAAGATCTGTGCTCTATGTTTGCACTCTCAGATTTTGGTTATCTATGGTTAAGTTATCCATAAGGCGGTCTCTATGCTTTTTTCCAACCAACACTTACTGTACTTTTGAATAAATTTAACTTTCTTACCTTTTCCCTCCTAATAAAATTAATCACATTTACCAGAAGATGCCTTTTTATTCACATTCAAAGCTCAGAATACTCCATGGAGGGTTAAACCTAGAAATTCCTCTAGCATTCTGGCAGAGAAGGTTTCCATGTTCTTCTGCAGCTGCACATAAGTCATTAGCAAGATCATTCCAAGCAGCTTTCTGGACCATACCTAACAGAAAGCTCCCCGGTGACACTGATGCTTGATGACAGTCAACTCTTGAAATCAGAGCCAGCATGGATGTTGACAAAATGGTCCACACTTTGTGTGCTCAGCCAAGAGGGGGAAAATCCTCTGTTTCCCAAAGTGACTGAGCAAATGAGCAAGCCGGAGGAATACACTATAGCAAGAGCCTGCTGAAGAGATGATGAGCAGCACCCAGGGTTTGTGGCAGGGAGCAGAGCTGGGCAGCTTTGTGCACAGGATTGTTCTGCAGAGGGGATGTCCTATACTGGGGAATTTAACAGGTACTGCTTGAAACAGAGCAGTATCAGGCCCTACCTGGACAGTCTTATGGTGACTTCTGAGATTTATCTTCTAATTTAGCTCTGGAATGATAGGACAGAGACTGTCTTATACACAGGCTCAAGTGAGCTGTCCTCTGTCTCTACAAGAGCCTCATGATGCAGCCCCCTGCCCCCCTCCTGAGCAGTTCTGCATCACTTTCTGGCATAAATACTTTCCTGCTTCAACCTCAGAGCCTTCATTCCCTAGCCAGAGCCTGAAACACAGAGCTCTACTGTTAAAAACATGCTGTACCCCGTAATACATCTAGAACATCAGCAAACCAACGCATGAGAAACGTTGTCCTGGGCTAGGAGGTATCTTGCACTAACAGCAACAACAACAAAGTAAGTGAAACTGTCCTTGCCTGTACTGCTGCTGTGGAGGGCTGTGGGTTGAATTCCCTAACAGAGACACGGCCTGTGCCACCAAAGGGAATTTCAGCCTACAGCAACGCCACCAACGTAACCAGACATGCTAAACTGTCAGAAACACTCATCTGTCAGCACAGCTCTGTCTACACCAGCACCTTGCCAGCAGTGGGGGAGTTCATTTCTTTCCACACCCTAGAATTACACTGGCAAACTCTGTAGGTTACACTAAGCCACAGAGTGCAGGCCACGTGTGCGTGCACTTTATTGGCCTTCATTTGATCCTGTGCATTAAAGGCAGCTGGGCTTCCTCTCTTTCCAACTAAATAATAATCACACCCATTGTTCCCAGTGGGCAAAGAGACCCTGTTCACACATACCCAGAAAGACAAGACATATAATTAACACCTTGCTGGGATAGAGAGCTTTTGTTCAGATTAGTCATTACATGTCTTGCAGCCTGAAAACAGTGCTTCTTACATTCATTTCAACTCACTTCCTCCGTGCCTCAGAGCTTAACTCCTTGCTTCTTCCCAGGTCATTGTACATGCATGTGTCCAGCAGCAGTGCCTAGTAAGCTGAGGCCAACAGTTTCATCCCAATTTCCAGAGCAGGGGGTCCTGAATTGCCATGTGCATCCCATGTTCCACACATTGGCGGGTGCTGTGGCTGTTGCTGCTGCTACCAAACCCATTTGCAAAAAAATGGCAGAGGTTTCTGCCAAAGACACAAGGCAGAGGACAGGTCTCCTGCCTTGAGACTTGAGCTACAGGAAGAAAGTGAGGTTACATGCAGTGGATGGGCTTAAATAACAGTTCATTGTTGTCCTCTTCCTCTTGTTTTTTTTTTCCTTATCCCATTTCCATTCTCACTGAACGTCCCATTTTCACTCTGCATTCTGTCGCATCCCTTGTCCTGGACTCCACTCTCTTCTGACCAGTGTGGTCCGAAAATCTTCTTTTTGTGAGTGTGTGGATTTAGTTTTTTCTTTTTCACTTTACGTTTCATTTTTATCAAGCTCTTGGTTCAGTGCTTTCAACTGAAGGATCCCAAACAGGCTAAAGACTGGCACAAAAGGGGAGCAGAATAGTCACAGTTTAGGGCAGAAAGGGGGTGCACAGAGAAAGAGGGGTTTCATTCCCCCCTTCTAGCAGCAATCTGCCATTAGATCAGCTCAAGCTCTCTTCAGTAACTTTGACATTTGTTTTACCAACACAGCAATTTGGGTGGCAGTGCTATGAGCATGTAGGGAATGCTGAACTACAACATTTTGTCAGTAATAATGGTGCACAGGTACAATTACAGCAGCAAAGAATCACTTCGTTTTGGGGCCAAAATTGCATAGCTAAAAGCCAGAGCAGGGTCTGCCTTTATGACATGAGCTTCCCAGGAAGAGAGCGGGAGCTGAAGAGCAGAAGCTGCATTGAGGAACCAGAGCAAGAGCAGAAACCAACAAGTTTGTCACAATCAATACAGGTTTGAGGCACTGACTGTCAAAGGAGCAGCTGTGGCTATTGCCTTCCAGGAGTAGGCCCTGGCAAGCAGCAGGGCTACCAACACCCAACCCACAGGCATTTGCATGTAGCCAGCATTTCATCATTTCACTTCAAGCTCGGTCCAGCTGGTACTACCTGATTTGGCAAGGTCTTTGCAAGCCCAGGGTGATGTTTTGCCCAATGACAGCTTTAACCATAAATCCCCAAAGCACCATACCAGTACAACCTGAGTGAGAAGAACTTACATCAGCTTAAAGACACCTAAGTACAAAGTTCCTTTGAGGATGCCAGTGTCTGCTGCCTGTCATCAACACAAAGCTAGAGGTCAGCTCTGTGTCAGAGCACTCACAAATCAGTTGGATTAACTTAAAACCCCTTTGTTGGCTCCATAAACTAACATGGTGCACAGCTGGGTTGGTAGCATATAACATTTTCACTGCCTCAACATAGATAAAGCAGCACTGCTTCTTTGAGGAGAAAAGGTCTAAAAGAGACCATTTCACATCTGTACTAACTTAATAAAAGAAAAATAGCTTTGTTTTGTAAAAGGAAAGTGCAGCCACACTCATGCAAGCCTGGCAAACTAAAAACTTCTGTAGCATACCGTTCCATGTTCTTTTGCAGCCTCTAAATCCAATGGCATCTGATTGCCTTGGGGTTTCAGCCCTTCCAATTAACTAACGAGTTTTATCTGCCACTGGTGCAACTGAAAGGTGATTCTGTGATCACAAGAAGCATTAATTGCTCTTTTTTTTCCTCCCTTGCCCTAATTTAAATAACATCCAGTCCCACCCTACCGAAGAGCTGGTGTAAGGAGTTTTGTGGAGGTTTGTACTTAGCACAAGGAGATTGCAGCAGACTGGTAAGCAATCAGGCAAAATAAGCCCCAAGTTCTTCTGATACAACAGCCGTGCAAAGTTACTTTTCGCTTTATGTGCCAGCTGCAGTATCTAGATGATGTAGGATGTTTAAATGGAGTTGGCATGTAACATTTTGTTAATGATCCCTGGTTTCAGGCCTCAGGTGCTATGGAGTAACATGAAGGCCCTTTGTGTACATACCCCACCAAAACTGGTAGGACCTAGACAAGCATCTAAAAGCACCATGACATCAATATCCCTAAAACAGATAGTGGTATTATTGAACTATGATTTGAAATGTTATTGTTAGAACTAACAGCTTAAAGCCTGATATAGCAAAAACCCCAAACCATAACAAACCAAAACAAACAAAAAAAACCCCAGCTTTAGTTCTCCTTATTTTCCAAGGCTATGCTCAACAATATTTCGGCAGCTGCCTCTGGAGAGGCTAAAATATCGCTGCAGGAGTCAGGCACTGAGTTCTGAGAAGAAGGACACAGAGTTCTGAAAATGCACACTTCTTCCCCCATTTCACGAAGAGAGCCAGGGCAGCACCCAAAGGAGTGTTATTTTGGATCCTTCTGTAGCAGCAAGTAAATAAAGTTCAGCAGTGCCCAACGGGACAGGCAGAGGCAGAAAATATTTGTCCCAACTGCTCTGGACACTCCTTTCCTACTTTCTGAGGAAAGCATGGGAGGTCCCTAATCTGCTTTTGCTGCTAATGGCTGGAGATAACAGTAGCTGTACTGCCGTAGGCATTTTTCTCCAAGATCTCATCTCCTCCTTTGAGTGGGGGCAGCAGATGCACTTCCCTAGGTCCTCTGTTCATTCCCTGGATGAAATGTTGCCTACCGTCCCAGTTATCTCAAAAGGACAGCTCTAGGAAGCGTGGCTTAACCCTGGAAAAGGCCCTGCTGAGAGGAGATGGGGAAAGTATGATTAAAGACAGAAGCAGCAGCAAAGCTGGACCACAACATCTGATTGAAATCTCAGGTTTTACTCACAGTTTACTGAAACTTTCTCCCACTTCCAAATTTTCTCATGACAGAATGAATTGCTCTATCAACAAGTGTAAAAGGAAATGATTAATTTACCCCTCCCATCCAAACTGATTAGCAAGACTTCCATATCTTCAGGACCTGCGTAATGAATGAGCTTCCTGTGATTATAGCTAGGCACACCAAGAGGACTCTGGTGTTGGCATTCACGCCACTGGATCAAAAGCTGTGAGGACCACACAGCGTATCTGTGCTCATCAGAGACAGCAGCAACTTTAGAATGGTGAATGATAACCCCTGTAGTCTTTGACCTTGTAGACATTAGTAATCTGGACTAAAAAACAATTTAAAGAATCCCTGTTTCACGCCACATGATGCACTAGATTAATAGGAAAATGCTGGAGTCCTGGATCCCTTCATGCAGACCAGAGCAAGGGGAGCAATGCCAGCTAGGTCTTTCTTTACAAAATGTGAGGCACAGCTTACTGGGAGAAACACAAGAGAAATCAGAAGCTTCTATCTCTCAGAAAGACAAAATGCTGCCAGCAATTAATGGATGGTATCTTGCTTTCTTACACAACAAGCCTCACTCCCAGTGAGACGGGAATTCAGGGTGAGATGGAAGCTGCAATTTCTGACAGCTCCTTCTCTTGTCGTGGCATGGTTCCCAGTTGCTGATCTTACCATGTGTCAGGCAAAAATCTGTCCTCCTGCTATCTTTGGCCTCCATGCTATCAAATGCTGACCTTGTTTCAGAGCTGCTCTGGTCTGAGTTAAGTGGCATCACAGCCAGACAGCAGGGCTTCTTGTGCATTAATGTACTCCCTGTTGCTAACAGGGATGGGAAAACCAGGCTAGAGATCCAAGCAGGGATGTGATGGTCACCCTCCTCTGTCCTGCAGATCAGATGTTGAGGCAAAGCCTCTTCTCCAGCTGCTTTAAAGGTAGAAAATACAAGCTGTCACTGTCACTCTCAAAAGAATAAAAAACGAAGCTCAGCCTTAGCACACAGGCCAGCATCCTCCCTTCCCCCTGGAGGAAAATGGTTTCTGTGTTAAACTTTCACAACTAAACCCGAAACCCAGAGATGTTTGTTTTAGGTTTTGTTACAAAGCTAGAACACAGGCCAAGTTTGGGAAAAAGAAAAAAAAGAAAAAAAAATCCGGGCAAGGTTTCAAGCATATCAAGACCGATTTATGGTTTTGAGTGGAAACCCTACTCAATTCACTACTTTCACAGAGGTTTGATCTGAAACCAGGCACAGTCTGGCAGTCTCAAGCTGACTTTTGCTTCAGGTTACGCTGAAAATCAAACCCAGCACATCTTCCCAAGTATCCAAGTCTGTAGGGTCCTTGTAAGAAGGAACAACTCACAATCACCAGTGCTCTAGAGATCCCATAATTGCACAGCAGTACCTACAGACTGGTGTCACTCCAGTCTCACATGAGCAATGGATCTGCCATCAAAACAGCACTGGAATATACAATGAGGGTTTTTAGTATAAAAAGTGTTACACAATTCAAATTCTAGTCTATAATTTTTCATTTGTTGGAGTTCTCCCCCCTCCATTTCCTTTAATTGTTTGTTTTGCTTTTAATCTCTTTGCTGCTTTGGTACAGTTGGCCTTTTATCAGATTGCAGACCAAAATTCTGGTGGTCTTGTATCAAAGGTGGTAAGTTGTTGCAGTAATTGAGAACACTGTTGCGGCACTGATAATAATTCACCAATTTTACTGAGCGATAATGTGCATGCCTTACTACGTGCACATACTGCATTATCTCCGAGCTTTCTCTCCCTCTGTCTAACACTGATACTTGTGGATATGTCAGGCCTGCTTTCAAAATATTAAAGAAAAAGGTCCATTTGGAAAAAGTGATGGCAACTGTGCCATTTCTAGATGGACAGCGCAGGAGTCAGCATTTCACAGAGGCTGAAGTAAATAATGAACAACCAAAGCTGTTATTTAATGATCCTGTGCCTGGCTTCTACCATTACTTCACATCATTAAATGTAACTTCTTGCTTCTCCGTTCCAGCCCTCCATTTTCCAAGTCACACTTAACACCTTGTAGATCCAGACAGTGAGGGTTCAGGTATCCCTGAGTCTGAGGATACGCTCCAGACATGGGAACATTCACAACTGACAGCTCTAAGTCAGCACATGGGTGTTAGGGCCATGCAGTCCGTGCCTTATACAGATGTACGTGTGTGCTTGAATACACACTGGGAGTAGACTTTCATGGGATTAGCCACTGGGAACACTAAGTGCATGCTTAAGATTTTGTGGGACTGGCAGGCCTATCTATTAACAAAAGAAACAGATACATAAATACTACTTTGCACATATCCAGTCCCCCATCCTAATTATTTGTATTTTAATCAGATTAAACTTTGCAGAATCATATTATTTCATGACAAAAACACCATAAGGAACAATCCTTTGTACAAGGTATCAAAGAATCATCTTGAGACATGGCTTCAGTTGAGTTGGCACAGAAGAGGTAAAGCATCCCAGCCACGAATCCTCCCCAAGCCGGCAGGAAGCCACAGGGAAGCTTGCTTGCTGGAGCCAGGCTCCTGGAAAAAACAACCAAAAAAATGACAGCAAGTATGATGGGCTTAGCATATGAGTCGTTCTCCATGCAGCCTGCTTGTTTTGCTTCAATAGATGCAGGCAAATTGTTTCATAGCCCCCTTTTTCCCAGGTCCCTGCTGAGCTGGGCTTTGCCTCCCAGGCAGCCCTTTCCCAGCGGGAGGATACGGGTGGAGCTGCACATCCTCCTCCAGCTACAGCTGTGCTGGTTGAGTCGCTCCCACCACCAGGCCCCACAGGTCCCTTGACCTGCTCTCTTCAAAATCTGCTCTTTAAGCCACTTATCCTATCCATTTTCACCTTACTGTGACAAGGAACTGGAGAGAGGCTGTGAGCAGCAAACATCTGCCTACACTGTCACAGCCACATCTCCCACTGGCCAGGGGAGCCGGATGCTTTGGCTTCCTTCTCCGGGACACCTTGAGCCATGACAGCCACCTCTGGGCAGTCTTCTGAGCTGGGGGACCAGCCAGTGGATTTTGCCTGCAATTCTTCACCTCTACTTGGACTTCGTAGGGGGTTAAACTGAATTAGTGAATAGCCCAGCACTGCCAAGAAATCTGAGTAACCCCAGCCCTTGCCAGCCAGAAGGCAGTTTGTGTTGCTAGTCCTTTATGTATCCTTCCCAAATTTACCAGTCTGTGTGATCTTTTCAAGTGCAAATCACCCAAGGTGACTAAGGTTAGGAATGAGTTTCTAGATTTTAATAACAACGGCCAGCTTGTGCACGGAGCTGCCAAGGAGCAGACCAAATTCCTCCCTAATATAATCCCAATGAAAGGAAGGTTATTCCAGCAGGGGTAATTCTTACTTCTTCATGCTAGGCACATGCCATTTCTTAAAACAAGTTTTCTATTTACATTTTAAGTATCCTCCTCAGAAGACAAGTGAGTCAGGCAGCCACGCTGTCTACTAAGACTGACTGAAAAAATGAAAAGAGAAAAGTAGTCCAGCTGACGCACAGCTGGACAACTTTTCTTGTTCTTATTATTTGATGCCCTTCAGGATATAAAGAAAGTCTGTGCTCCATTGTTCCAGTGACAGAATAAGGCCTGCTGAGACCCCACCACTTCATTACAAAGCATCTCATGATGGAGCAAACGCAGAAGGCCACAGCTGGCCAGCTGTGGGAAAATCAGAAAAAGGGGTTTCTAACTTAAAGTGGCTTGAATTCAGAACGTCTGTCCCCTGCTAGTCAAAGCACACAGCATTATTTCTTGGTTGGGAAGGAAATGCCTGTCACCTAAGCTCCCAGTTACCCTGCATCTGGTTTTAAAGGGCTACTGCCTCCACAGTGGATGTTATGGCTGGAAAGAGAAGCTCTAGGACTTGACTGTCCACTGGACATCACAGTGCAGTGCGGTACCCCTGGACCAGCTCCCACCTGCCCCTGCCTCACAGTGCCAACCAGTCAGGCAAACACTTGAGCTGCAAACCACATTCTGCTTCAGTCGGTTGCTTGGGTTGTTTCCCCCACGCCTATCAGTATCACCTCTCTTATCTGGAGTGAGCACAAGGCATTTTGCTCCTCCATACATCCTGAGCCTGCCTGGAGAGCGAGCAAGCCCACATCTAGAGCAGAGGGGTAGCAGCTCCGAGAGCACCTCCACATCCATAGCCCTAACAGGGCAAACCCATTGAAGGAGAGAGCCCTGCAGATTCCCCCCAGTGGATGGGGGGGGAACAAAACTAGCCCTCAACATCCCTCGCATGGCCCGACACATCTGCCTCTCTAGGGCCTGCTAGCAAATTGAGAAAACTCGGGATGCAAGGCTTTGTGACAGAGATCTGTTCGATGGAAAATCAGCCCTCCAGCAGCACAGCCACTTAGAACTGAGCTCCATAAAGTTGCACACATCCATCCCCTGTTGCCTCAACTCTTTCCTCACTGCTGCTTCTTCAGTAGCTTTGCCAGGAAATAAGAGAGCACTGGTCATGCTTTTGCCTTCAGCCATACACTGGCCTCTGCCCCAGGTGCTGTTGTGAGCCCTTTCCTGTTCCCTCAAATCTCCCATTCCTCAGGTTACACATCTCCCTTTTGTTGTTTCTGCAGAAGCGATTCCTTCAGCAGGAATTTAATAAGGCCAAAAAAAAACCCCTAAAATATCTAGGAAAAAAAAGACAAACCCAAACCATGCAATTTTGGAGTTTCCAAAATGAAATGAAACATGGCAAACATTTTCATTTGTACCCAAAATTTATGGAGAAAACACATACATATCTACATTTCTTGAAAGAAATTGTTTGTTTTGAAAATGCCACAGCATTTTATTTCACTGCCTCTTAAGCACAACCCTCTGATTTGCTATTTTGAAGTGGCGTTTTCCACTCAAAAGAGACCTGAAATAAAAGAAGGTGTTAGAAACAAGAGGGGTAGCTAACCTCAAAACAAAATGTTACATTCAAAATGTAATTCGGGTTGACCCAAAATAACACATGGGGTTTTTTTCTTGTTTCTCCCAAGCAAAAACAAGTAAAAAAATAATAACAATAATTTTTTTTTTAAATTGCCATTTCTTTTGCTTTGACCCAGTCTAGTTCTTTTTCTCTCCATTTTCCAGCTCAGCCCCTGAACTGAGGCAGCTATTATTTCCCCAGGTCTTTCAGAGGTTATATTCTCTGCTTTGTGCCTTCCTGACACACAATGCATGGGCAGACATGGAGCGAGCAACAAACCTTTGCTCCTTCAGGCCAAACTGAGCCCTTAAGTGCCTCATTTTTACTCCATCCTTAACTTCTACATAAGAAGTGAGTCAATATTATCCAGGCCACCTGACTTCAGAATTTCAGGAGCTTCTGAAATGCTCAATGCAGATACTGTCTTCGCATGAGTGTGTGAAGCAGGCAGGGTAAGGGCAATCTGTTCATATTTAATCTTTATACCTCTGTCACATTTACGGTGTGGCTTTGGCAAGTTGATTTGCTCCCATGGCTTAGTTTACCTGATTCCAGAGCAGAAATGAGCTTTATCAGCACAGCAGGCTGCAGTGTCTACTCATGGGTGGACTCTCTTGAAAACATCACGTTAACCACTGCACTGGTGTGCAGCGAAGTTTCTTTCCCTCTACTTCACCATCGACAGAACACCAAAAGGATTTAATGGTCTAAATCTGCCTAGCCATGTGTCTCTTTTGTGATGTCACTCTGCTTTGCAAGGGCAGCCAAGCTTTGAGAAAAACAGCTTCTTCCCTCCCCGCCTTTCCCCTATTTTTTTTTTTTTTTTCTTTTTGCATCTTCCTCCATGGGTTTCCGGCAGTTCCTTACAGCCCCACAACAGACAGCTGTGCTCACTGTACCTGTGTGTGTGTGTGTCTGACTTTTCCCCCCCAGGAGATTTGTCTGCAAGATAAGCACCAGCTTGCGGAAATCCTGTGTCACCGACCTTAGGGCAGCTTTTCGTAGTGGGGATCCCAGTGATATTTTGTCCTTCTGGAAGTCCTGCTGACAGACACATCCATGTGTTTTGCACCCCTTGAAAATCTGAAGTAAAGGTTTAGGTGCTTTACACTGTCTCCACAAACACTGGAGGCTTCACCACTGCTCTGTGGTTTTGCTGTGGCCAAGCTTACTTTCATTTTCACATGGTGGAGGGGAATGTGGCCTCTGGGTTTTGGCCAGGGAATCCTGGATTGAGGTTCTGCATTATGTACCCTAAAGTCACTGCACACACAAGAATGATCCCTCTGGGTAGGATTGACAGGGAACTTATCCCTTGAGATCTGGGAGAGCAGGGGTATAAATGCACCAAAGTTACAAAGCTCTTAGCTGGGCGATGACTCTGAAGAGAGAAAGGAGCAGTGAAGGGAGGATGAGTTGGGGAGGGTGGTGAGGTGGGTGAGGCACAATTCTCCTGCATGGGAGACTCCTGTTTTCTTGACATGGAAGATCAGATCACTGCAGATGAAGAAGGGGTTACTGGGAGAAAAACCTTATCCAGAAAAAAAAAATTGGGATGAAAAAATATCCCAAAGATGCATGTTAGGACTCCGGAATGGACTTGGACCTTGGACATCTGGTTGTCCTGAGTCTGAAAGAAGTGGGGGGCAGAGTCTCTGTGGTTTTAGAGGAGTTCATGGGCACCTAAAAGCAGGCAGCCACATTTCAGCCTTTCCAAAGGAGTCACCTTAGGGCCTGGAATTGCAGCCTTCTCCTTAACATCACAGGAAAACTTCCCAAGACTGAATCCTAAATATTGATTACAAAGAAACACAAATAAGCATAAGAAGACAAAGCCAGGCTCTCCTTTTCCTGAAGCTGGCACTGCATATGAGACAAAGCTTTTCCCATTCCACTCCAACTGAATGGGTAAACATATGCATTTCTTTTCCTAGTTTAGAAAAGCAAAAAGTATTTCTTTGGCTTTTGTTTCAAAAATCACTATGCTGTGACATTTTTCAGCAAAATGTTTCAATTGGGGTTTTATTGCTCTTTCTTTAATTTTTTTCCAAGTAAGATGGATTTAGTATCTTGTTCCACAGACTCAGAAAGAGAGTAAATCAGAATTTCTAGGAAACTGGGAAGTCTCAAGTGGAAATACCTGAGTACAAAGCAAAGATGTAAGATTGGGGACATGGAAGTAAAAAGAACATTTCCTTTGGGAGGAGCAGCTCCTGTATTCATGGCTTGTAGTTTAAACAGAAATGTCTTTTCTCAGCAATTTTGCGTTGCTGGCAACCTGGGAGATGTAGCATAACTAAAAGAGGGAAATCCCTAGGACTTGATGACAACATTAAGGAATTCCAAAGACCCTCCTACAGGAAACAAAAGTCAAAAAATGAAAAGGAATGAGGCCAACAACACCTTCCAGTTAAAAACTCTCTGTAAGTCATTGTTTTACAGACAAAAATGTCAAGGGAGACAGTGTCTTCTGGTGGCAAATATTCCCATATTTCCTCTTCCTTGTGAGCTTGCCTAGGACATTTGTGTAGAGCCCAGTAACCCCACAGGAGGCTGAATAACAACACTTACTGCAATGTCTAGACACGGGAGAGCCTTGCGCCTCCAAAATTAGCTGAGGATACTCTCCAACCACAGCACTCCAGGAGAGGGATTGCCAATATCTGATACTTGAAAGAGATTGCAAAACAAATCTTTCCCTTGAACAGTTACAAGTGAAACTGACATTGAATAGAGGCAGGAAGGGAAGTCTCACTCAGGCTGAAGTTTGGGTGTTCCCTCTGTATACCTGCAGGCTAATGAAGCTGATGGTTCTCTGAAGCTACTGTTTGGTTCCTGGGAGCCGTGGATGTGGAGAAAGAATTTGGCATTAAACCCATATGAACCCCAAAAAGAGGTCTCTGGTTCTGCAGGGGTGCACAGCCTGTGGCAAGGTTTCCATAGCTGCAGGGAGCAAAGTTAAAGACCAGCTGCTGGTCTCACCATGAAACGTCCAAAATAAAGGTGCAGTGGTCTTACTCCCGGTCTCTACCACCATACCAGAGAGGAAAAAATTTCTCCAATAGCCTTAATTAGGAGAAAGACATCTAGAGCTAATCAAATAATTCTTTACACAAGGCATGACCAGCCCTTCTCAGCCTGCAAACCACTAAGCAAAAGTTTCATGGCATGGGGAGCCACCAGATCCTGTTAAAATCTCTGCCTGCCAGGCTGCTCCCAGCCCGGCCTGCAGGTTTTCGGGGTCCGATGCCCACGTGAGCCAGCGACCGAATTGATGGTAACTGAGGTTTGCGTGCCTCAGTTTACCAGTGCAGCCCAACGCCTCCTCACAGCATGTAGGCATGCTGTAGCCAGCAGCGGAAGGTACGGAGAAAAGAGTGGAAACTCTGTCAGCTGCATTCCAAGTTTATTTTCTCCTGCCCTCGAGAGGGCAGGGGCCAGTTAGCTTGAAGGGGAGCTAAAGCAGAGAGACCCCGTTTGTTCTCTCGCAGAGAGTTTTAAAGTGTTACATCATCAGGTAGAGATAACAGAATGAACCAATCATGAAAGAAGGTACATGATAGTAAACCAGTAAGACCCCTCAGGGGAGGAACAATAACAAACCAACAAGTAACAAGACAGCTAGAGGGTATTTCAAATCACGCTGACCTGTTAGAGGACTTGAAACTTCTGTGATTGACATGCAAGGGGTATGTTGCTATGCTATAGGACAGCAACAAGATCCTGATCCCTGAGCCTGAATAACATGTGGAGGAGGAGCTGGGAGGGAGAAAGTGAGAGCTTCCCCATCCCTGAGTTCTGCATCTCCCTGGATCACACTGGGTGTTGGACCACAGGGGTTCCTGCACAGGCTCACATCCACCAGGCAGTCGGCCACCCCCAATCCAGCACTGGGCTTAATTTTCACAGTCACACACATCATCAAACATCTCTAATTCAGTGGGAATTAGAGGCTTTTAGATCCGACTTCCATGATTCAGAAGCTTACAATTTTGTGGGACGTGGGTGCGCTTCCCTCATGTGGGACATCTGAAAGGCCAAGGCTTGCTCATCTTTAAAATTACATGTAGTGTTTGGATATCTTTCATGTCGCAGTGCAATTTCCAGGATGAATGCATGTACTACACCCCTTTATGGTAAGTGTGTTTTAATTTAGGCCTCTGTGATGTAAGACCCTGAAAAGTGCATTTAAAATTGAAAAGGCAGCTGGTCCTCAACACTAAAGGCACAAATACGATACCACAAAACATCTTCTGAAGGGTGTGCCTTCTTCAAACACACCTTCATTAGAAAGATTAAAATTCAGGAGAGAGACGGCACATGTCTTACAGTCATTATTAAAAAAACAAAACCAAAAAAAGTCAGTGGAAGCATTATAACTAAGACTCTAAGTTTAGTTCTTTATCCAAGTTACATGTTGGCACAAGTGCAAAGGAAAGGCTCTTGTTTAGGCAGCAAGTATTTGTAGGTGAAAACACTACTTTAAAGGGTGAAAAACATGTTTCATCTGCAGAGAGATATTTTTGAACTTGGAAATCAGGGCATAAAGGATTTTCCTAGGGTGGAAATGCACACTGAAACACTTTTACTCAGGCCACACAAGGCAAACTACTACAACCACATTTAGTTTGATAGGGCACCTTCACAGCAGCATTTCATTTTAATCCATGATGATGTAAACTATAAGAAGAGAATTTGCAGTGTGCTATTTAGGCTTGAAGCATTTAACTTTGCTCCAAAATTCTTCTAAGTTCAGAGTAATTCTGGTATGTCTCACAAATACGTTAGAATTTATTTCTGTCCTTTCCGATAGTAAGTTACAGAGGAATGGAGGGTCTCAGATGATTTATGCACCACTTACAGCCAAGCAACTAGACACACATAAACAAGCACAGGGAATTAAACTCGAGTGGATGTGTTTTCCTGTCTTAAGTGACTCCCAAATGCTCCTGAGTTCAAGTCCTCTTCCTGACACCCAGGTATCTCCTTGGGCTGTAGTTCTGCCTGCTGTAATGGAAGACCAGCACTCTCCTCCACCCCTAAAAATGACTTTGAAGGATACAAATGAAAATTAGTATATAAGATCAGACATGATTACACAGATACTCTAACTAAATCAAAAGTCACAATGTATAATTTATTGTATTTTTAATTTTTTTTCAAGATCTCATGTTTCTCAGTGATTATATCCACCCCAATACTTGAAAAATCAATATAAGAAAATACTGTATAATGAAGTGCCATTGTTAAAAGGTCAAAGCCCCTTTTGGGGTAGTTGTGTGAAGCAAAGTTGCTGCAGAGCTTCCACAGCTTCCTGCAATAGGAGACGTTATGATCAAAGAAAGCTCTGGCTGTGATTTTGGTGACAGCTAAATGGTAGTGGCATGAAGTCCTCACCACTGCTGGCATTCTTTAGAAAGCACAGGGCAACAGGCTCTGGTGACCTTTCTCAAAAGGTGCCTTGCTCATCCTGTTACTAGGGTAGGTCCATCTGCAGAGGGGATAGAATTGGCCTTGCCTCAGGAAGGTGGAAATCACCTCTGCTTTCCGCCCTGTCAGGATTTAAAGAAGACAGCTATCTATTTCAAGAAAACAAAGACTTGTCCTGCTTTTCCTGTAAGCCGGAGAGAGGCCAAAATTCAGACTGCCATCTCACAGGATTTTGATCAAGTAATGTGGGAGACCTTTCACGTTTGTTACTTTCTTAGACTGAAAAAATGTCAAAGAGAACACCCAAATTTCTTTAGAGCTGAGCAGGAACCACTTTATAGGAAATGTTTCAATGTCACAGCTATCCAGAGCATTTTGTGCAGTAACAAATTAAATACTGGTAGTGTGGCAATGTGGCACAAGGAGAAGCAGTTACGTGCAAGGTATTGCATCCAGACCATGTGGTTGTAGAGCAGTTCTTTCACCCCTCAGTGAGTTTTGGACTACAACTCCTGTTGTATGGAAGGAACAGATCAGGTGGGAGAAAAGAAGCAGAATGCAAAAAATAAACGAAGAGCCCAGACTCTGTGATAGGTTTGATGAAGACAAAAATGATGGCATTAAAAAAATACTATCATTCACCAAAACGTCATCTTCATAAGCTCTCTACTTCCCTATTAGGGTTTTTTAAAAATGTTGACAAAATGCAGAGATTCATGTCCACACTGAACACGTGACCCTGAAGACATGCATGGTTCCAGCATACTTGTGTATTCTCCACCGCGTGACATCAGGAGGCAGGAATTTACCATAAGTCACTGAAGATCCATAATGGCTACTTAAAATATCTCTTCTGGATCGTCTGATACTGCTGCCACTGCCTTCAGTGGGGCTGAATCAGGCAGTTATCACCAGTGCCATGTAACTCCTCCCTTTCAAACCATCCCTCCAGCCATACTTTGTAAAGCTGCAGTCAAATAATTATCATGTGTAAAAGTACGTGCAGGAGGGGATGAAATTCTCTTCCTAAACATAGCTTACAGCACATCCATTTAAGTGTAAATGCTGGGGTTTCTAGACTTGAAGAGAAAAACAGAATCAAAGGCAAATGTTTACCTGCCGTGGATCTGGAGGTTTCCTTCACAGTCTCTGCAACTTAAGTACTCCTGGTTAGGGAAGTGAAGAATTATTTTTCAGAATGTTGTCCATTTGCTATTTTCTAAATAATTCTTCTTGGTCACACTAAACCTTAAATTAACCCCAACTCCTACCCGCTTGCAATTTTAGCACGATGGCATTAACTGCAGAAGGAACAAAAAAAGCCCTTCAGCTGCCACTTCAGCACGCCCCATATCTTGGATTGTTTTTACTTGCAGCTTTTAAGGTCAGAACACGCATCCAGCAATAACCAGCCCTTTTTTTTCCCTCTAAGAGACTAGAGAGTCTACTGTCTAAAACAAGGGAGTTCTGTGAGCACGATCAAGCTTGTGCTTTTGGTCTTGTAGGTGTGAAGCTCTCATAACCTGGGCTTGCATTTCTGGGTTTTGTTAAGCCTGGCAGCAAACACTGCTGGGGATGCAGCTGGCAGTGACCACTTAGAAGGCCTTGCACCCAGTGCCTGCAAATGGCAGTTTCTGTTAACAAGCACACACAGAGCAGAGCGGTGAGTCTTCATTCCCTTCTACTTGGAGCTGGAATCCATACTGGAGTATATGTACAGTCCCCAAAGGTTTATGTGTGGAGTGACTAATTACTTTTCTCCTTAGAACTGGGCAGGGAAGCATAATATGTGTGTGATTACCAGAACATAAAAGGAGCATAGGATTATTTTCCATGGGAATCCTTGGGAACATCTTGGAGGGTGGCTGTCTAAGAAGGTGTTCTCTGCAGGACCATTAAACTCTCCTCCCAGTTTCTTCATCATGTGCTGCGACTTATCCCAAAGCTATTCAGTGGTGCACGGGGTTAACCGTGAACCTTCTTTAGCTCTAAATCTCCATCTCTGAGTCCTTCCAGGACACTCATAAGCCATGTGCTATATTTGCCTAGCTGGAGTTGTTATGAGGATGTTGACACAAGGGAAAATATCTGCCTGGAGAAGAGGGTGGACTGGCACCCTTTGAAATTAAATATGGCCAAGCATCTGCAAAGGACTGAGTGGGTCAGTGTCACTGAGCAGCCCTGAAGCCAAGGGCTGGGTAAATGAGGATACAGGCAGGGTACATACAGCTCATTTCCCCTGTGTACCATACACCATTAAACATCTGACCCAGCCATGTCAGCATTTCCATATTTCAAAAGCTTAATTTAACTCCAGAAGCCTTTCCTGATTGATACCTGTGTGGGGGTTTCTCCCACAGCCAGGTCTGAACTGGGTAAACCTGCAATTATAACCACTTAGACACTGAATAGGACCCTGTACTCACAGCAAGACACCGGGTGAGGAAAGGAGGTCAAGCCACAAAAACTGGTTTTGCCAAAGTAGTCAGTCATGTCACCTGCTGAGGCTGATCAAAGAGCTCTGCAATAAAGGGGACGTGGGTGTTCAGAGGGGATGGTCTCACAATAGCTGTGAGAGAAAAGGAGGAACACCCAAGTGAAGTTTGGCTATCAGAAGGCAGCTTTCTGAAATACACTTAAAGGTTCAAACCTAATTAAAATAACCCCCAAGGAGGGGAGGAAAAGGTGTGCACAGCTCCAGTGTTTTTCCAAGATCCATCCACTTTTGTGCTCCCTGAAGTAAAACCAGATTATTTGGCATCTGTTTGTTCAGTTCCCATGAGGCCCTAGAAACAGCTGTATCAAAAATGCAGAAACCTCTCAAGGGTGGAAAGGCATCTCAAGAGAAGAGCAGCCCTTCCCTCATGCCAAAAGTAGCCTGGATTTAGGACTAATCCTGAGGTTGCAGTCACACTTGCAGAGTTCCTGCACACTTATTTTTCAATTTGATGGGCCAGGGCACGCTGAGTCGGGAATGCGCAGGAGCAAAGCACTGCTGCAGAACTGGAAGCAGTAAGTGAAGGTTCCATAGCAGTTTTTCCTTCCAAGCATTCAGCACAAAAAGGTATGCAAAAAGTTCAAGAAGCAGCTGTAGACCCATCTCTTGTTGAGTCCATGCCAGGGACTTGACTGCAGTGGGACTCCCAAAACTGTCACCCTGCACCACTACATGTGAAGGAATCGCCCCCACCAATACTGCTGTCTCACTAAACCTGCTAATGCCCCCCTCTCACCAGCGTGGAATTTGGGGGTGGGAAGGCTGAAGTGTCAAACTCAAGATTAGAGCATTTTCCTGCTATCTGCACCACAAAGACAATGTGTCATGTGCTTGTGAGACTACAATTTAGGTTTGTTATCATCCCTTTATATCAAAAGGAAGTTATGCACACAAAGGAAACACCAAACCACCATGTCAGGGGGGCTATAAATCACTTGCTGCTGAATATTAAGAGGGCAACAGAGTGCCCAGTAGGAAAGCAAGGGTTTTGAAAATGCTTTTCCTCGCCATCTCCCCATTTCAATAAACTTTGCTTTTATTTTGGGAGAGAATGAAGGAGAACATGAGGTTTGAGGAACACAGCTACAAATGACACCAGATTTGTCCCATAGGAATGACTCATGCCTGACTGCGTGCAGTGGTCAATGCCTTCCCAGCCATCAGCACATTCATTGCCATTGCCCAAGTCGATCCCACGGTGTCCAGGAAAGCCATACAGGCAACAGCGCCGAGATCACCTAAATGTTGCCACTTTCTGTCCTAGTAAAATACAGGTTTACAAAAACCAAAAAATGGAGAAGTGGGATAGTCAGCCCATCTGGCAGCCAGGGTCCTTTCTGCTTGCCTGCTCTGGTCTTACCAGCCTCTGAAAGGACATCCTGGGAAGACTGCAAGGAGCTCTCCACATCCTCTTCCCCTGGCAGGTGCCCAAAAGGATACCGACAATTCTCCAAACCACATGCTGAAATCCCACTCCTGCTGAAAAAAACCTTAGTATTTCCAAACTTTGTGACCTCCCAGAAAGTTTCAGCCCTGAAAGACTTTACTCTCACTGCAAATATTGCAAATTGTTTCTGTAGCTCTTAAATTCTGAGCAATTATGATGGGGCAAAACATGGATGGAATCACTGCTTTTAAAATATGATTGCTGCTCGAAAAAATTATTGGGGAGGGGGGTAATTGTCTGGAGGATGGCATGATTCAGGACTGCTGACTTCCACTCCTCACTCATTCAAAGTCACCAAGTGAGTCAGTGGAAAAATCATTGAATTCAGCACAGTCAACAGGGTACCAACATTCATACTTAGGTTCCTAAATCAACAGTATGAAAGATTTCAGCTCAAAGGCTGAAAGGTTTTACAAGTGAGAGTAAGTGAAGGTAGGAGGCTATATTGCAAGCCTGCAGTAAATGCCATCCTAAACTCTGACGCTTCAAATTCCAGTGGTTCTCACCCTAAGTCAGCGCTAGCTAAAGGGGTAACAGCACTCAGGGAAGTTTATTCCAATCCAAGCAGAAACAAGGTTCTCGGCAGCAGCTAAAGCATTAATCTGCAAAATAAATTTCTTTTGAATATAAAACACAGGACAGTCATAGCAGGCAAATCGTTAGTATGCAGGAGCTGCTGCCTTGAAGCTCTGCCACCAAAGGCTAATTAATTCTAGGTACCGTAACGATTGCATCACAGGGAAGCGCTATTCTGTGGCTGAGCAGAAGCTCTGTATACAAACAACACAACGCACAAACAGAAATCACACCTCTGAGAGAGAGCCTTTTCATTCAGAAAAGTCAGTCAGCTCGAACACGCTGCTTACAAGAACCGGCACAGTAACCTGAATATTACAAAAATAAAATTCAATACTTTGGTGAAAGTAATAGTAAAAGGGTTGTGCAGTGAGTGAGAGAAATCATTAAGAGAATAAATCGCTTAGCAGCTTGCAAACTGGCAAGACAGTGAAAGCAGAGATCAAATAAGAGATCTTGCAAATCCACAGGAAATGACTCAAGAAGCTAGATCAAGTAAAACTTCAGCTTCCAAGCCTCAGACGCATTTGCTTCTCACCATTGGGGTAAATATGCGCGCACACAACATAAGCACATAAAAATACATCCAGATCACACAGACAAGCTCTCAAGTATTAATCAGACAGTGATTAATACCCAGTCCTCCTCAGAGGTATAACCATTATAATGGCCTTTTAATTACAAGATTGTGCCCTGGGTTTTTCACATGGCTATAACTCTCCCTATATTCTGCTTCTGTAGTAACCAACTGCTAAATGCCACACTCCCCACTTCAGGCACATCAATGTTCCTGCTAATCACAGAAATTTTTGGCATGAAAGATTTTGAGCATGTTAGAGGTCTGTGCAATCTCAGCATCCTTTGGGAAAAAAAAAAAGACATAGGATGGGTGGAAATGTGTCAAATCATTACATCTGGTCTTTTATCGTACAGCAGCTGAAGACGTTCCTGCCATTTCCTTGCCCCCAACTGCTTACTCCTGCCCTGACACTTCCTTTTGCTGCCAGCTCAGCTTTGCCAAGATGCTTATCATGCCATTCTGCAAGCTGGATCCTTGAATAACTTTCCAAAAGAAAGAGGTATTGGGGGGTATTATTAGCTGGGACCATTTAGCAGATCCAGCAGTGTCACTCCTCAGCAGGGGATGCATTAGCACAGCCGAGGGGGTGACAAACTGTGCTTTGCAAAGGAATGGGTGGGAAGGGGGTGGGGGGACAGGCAGCATTGCCACCCAAAAGAGCACCCACAGTCCGCCAAGGGGAGGACAGCAGGCTTGCACTCTCACACGTTATCTGGTGTTATGGCCGAACCTCTAGGAGTGACTGGAGCATTACTATAATATTGTGCCACAAAGCTGCAGATTCTGGTACCACCTCCAAAGGACATGCTGCTTCTCCCTGGGGAGAAGACCTCAAAACTTTCATCAGCTCTTGCCTCCATCTCATTACTAGCAGTCCACAGATTTCTCTCCGGGTTTCCATTTCTGTTCCTGGAAAGAAAATTTACAACACTTAGAAACTGAAACCCAGCAGAGCAGAAACACAATTTCCACACCAAAATCTGAAAGCCCCTTCAAGACTAAATACCACAGACTAGACTTGAAAGATAAATCAGTGTGTGACTTCCTTAGGAACTGCAGCCATATCGAGACTGAATATCCCTATGCAGTGAGAGCAGAGATGGCACATCTCCCTGCCTGCAGTGGGAAAGGGATGCCGCAGTGGAGGGGCCTGCAAAAGCTGGAGGGCAAGGTGATGTGCTGAGGTGGTACAGACACATTTCTTCTCCCAGGATTGCCTGATCACAGAGGACCTGATGGAGGAAGCAAAACCAAAACTCACGGCTGGTTCCTCAGCTTCATGGGCCAAACTTTCTTTTTCATAGTTGGCTCCTGTTACCCCTCCTCTGTGGACCAAGCAAGTCCTGAGGGCAGATGTCATGTTGTAGCTATAAACACAACACAAGTTGGGAGAGTGTTTACAGTTATGACGCTGTTCATTGCAGCAAAAAACATTTGAACTGACCTACGAGAAAAGTTGTATGATGTTACAAGCATGCTAGCTAGCATGCACCCCACAGCAATTCTGAATGTGGCTCTAAGGGGTGATTTGAGCTCTCGTAGAGGGCAAGGTGGGGTGGGAAGAACACAAGGGTGGTGAGAAAACAGCACCTGAACCTTGGGATGCGCTGCTGTGGGGGCAACACTGGCTCCCCAGGCTTCTTTACTGACCAGCTGCCGGACCACTCACTGGGCGCACGGCATCACAGTATGGAAACGCTTCCTGTGGGTCTTATCAGCCACGATGAGGAGCTGCGCAGAGCCAGGCTGCCCTGGGCTGGGCCAAACCGAACCAAGCGGAGCCAGGCTGGGCTGAACCCAGCCATGCTGGGAGATGTCAGGTTGAGGTGAGCCAAGCTGTCCAGAGAAGGGCAACAAAGTTGATGGAAGGGTCTGGAGCACAAATCTCATGAGGAGCGGCTGAGGGAGCGGGGGTTGTTTAGCCTGAGAAAAGGAGGCTCACGGGTAACCAACCTTATCACTGCACAACTACCTGAAAGAAAGGTGTGGCCAGGTTGGGGTTGGCCTCTTCTTCAAGTCAACCAGTGACACTCTTAAGCTGTGCCAGGAGAGGTTTAGGTCGGACATTAAGTGGAATTTCTTCACAGAATGGGTTATTAGACATTGGAATGGGCTGCCCAGGGAGGTGGTGGAGTCACTGTCCCTGGTGGTCTTTAAGGGAAGACCAGACGTAGCACTCAGTGCCATGATCTGACTGACACGGCGGTGTTCGGTCAAAGGTTGGACTCGATGATCTCAGAGGTCTTTTCCAACCTAATCGATGTGATTTTGAGCGCGGCCTGGCAGGGCTGAGCCAGGTCTTGCTGGGTCCGGCTGCGCAAGGCTGAGCCGGGCCGGGCGAGGGTGAACCCAGCGAGCCG